>NNCF01125938.1:576945-727379 GCA_002313205.1 Laupala kohalensis
AATTTTGGAACACGCAATGACATCCAGTACTATTCATGTTCACATGTAACGTTCAATTCTCTGTTGTCGAAATTGATGCTGCGATCACATTGTTCTTTTGACAGCTTTGAGAAACAAATATTTTTGAAGTTGTGGAAACGATGTCACGAAGATGAATATCCGAGCGACGGATGTGATTCATTGTCAGTCATATGAAAACTCAAACAGTATCCAAGACGGTTCCTTGCCTCCGATGGTCACACCAGTAGAAATGCTGTTAATCTGAGAATTTCTTGGACTGGACGCACCGCCAGCGAAGTTGCTGTTTCTCTACCCACACCACTTTCTGATTTGAGCGGTAGGACCAGAAGGCGCAGTTTAACAGGTGGCACCACTTTTGAAGTACAAATTAAAATAACGAGATATAATGAATAAGTTCGTTGTTGGATTAATGGCAAGTGAGATTTAATGAAGTTTCTGAAGTTGTTTCACATTTTTCATTTGAAGAGGTAAAACCTGTTCTTCTGCAATCTGGGGGAGAATTCATATTTTCCTACTATATTTTAATGGATATATTTGCAAAGTGGCGGCGTGGCTATGATGTGAAACATGTGCTGTTTAGAATCTCACGCTTATCGGGACGATCTAAATCCGTTTTTTCAATTTTCAAAATTTGTTGAAATGACAAAAACTTATAATGGTAACCTATGCGTTGTAGACAATTACGAGCAAATTTCTATATCACTCCATTATGTTCTGTTAAATTACATATTGTAGAATTTCCATATAACGACAATTTTAATTATCCCAACGTTTCTTAATAGAAACAAGAAATAATATGATTAAGATAATTTTATTTTCGAAAAATCATTATTTTTGTGATTATAATAGTTTAGTGCCTTATTTCGAAAAGTTATTATTTGTCTGAAAACTTTATATACATGGGTCGCAAACTAAGATCACATTCATTGTAAAATTATCTGACCTACTCCAGGATTAGCAAGTATATCTGACAAACCGGAATTCGGGAATAGAGAGGAGAACTGCAGCCACAAAACTCGACGCACTTTTCCATTGATCCTTTGATTACAGCAATCTGTCAGCACATTCTTCCACGCCACAGTCGTTCCCATCCGTCTTCCGCCCTTTCAGCGAAAAGTCGATCGCACTCCCCTTACTCCCTTCTCACAGCTCACTTGCTGGTAAGCAGCGTTCCCACATCTTCCCCTCTCCACCGCACTTCCGAGGTCTTCCAATTGTTGTGTGTCGTCAGTCGGAAGAGAAGTCAAAGGTCTGTGAACGAATGTCTTCGATTCCGAGAACGAATGACGAAATCCATATCGGCGAGCTCGATTCTCATTTTTTGCTTTTTAAATTCCTGTGATGTTTTAGAAGACACAGCTGGAAAGAAAGCGGCAGAAAATTAAGAGGAAATGAAAGCACGTAGATTATTTCCTTCCGACGCGAAGCTTAGTCTGGGTACAGCTTATTTAAAAGATCTGTGCAGTAATGCGAGAAAGATTAAGACGCACATAGTGACTCCATGTTCTTGTTTATTCTTCTGTGGATCTACTCATGTGGTTTTGGGAAAATAATCTTATCAGAGCATGTAACATTTCTTCTGCAAGCAATCAGATACATGCTTCATTTGAGACTAGCGGTAAGAAGATTGTATCGTTGAAAATAACAAAGGATTGATGAAGTCCAAAAAACTGTTTGCAAATGTACTTTTACACATGTAAGATGAAGACGATCGAAACTTAATAACAAGTACAGACCATCTAAAAAATAAAAGATAACCAAACCTACTATAATAAAAGAAGAAAATAATTGATGTGAAAATCAAATTTGAAAAATTGAAAGAAATACTAAAACTATTAATACTTTAGATGAATAATGTTTCTTTTGATCACGTTTTCTTCACAACCCCACCAAGTTGGATCTAAAGTGGACATTTTTGGTGTTTATTAATTTCAAAATATTAGAGAACTTTTGAAGTTATATTATTCTCAAATTGATATCTGAAATAAACATTTAGTAAGACTCAATGACTTCATAGAAAGAAAATAAATGATCTCTCCATAGGTAAGCATTAGTTTATCTCAATATTTGTTCAAAACACTTCCACAAAACTCAGTGAACACCAGCGGACAGAACAACTCAAATTGTATAAAATACCTTATCAAGATAATGCACTAAAATTACATTTTTTTTTCGTTTTTGTATCTTCATATTCAGAGTTATTATGTTGGCAAAATGTCAACTGGACCTTCCAAAGTATTGTGAATCCTAAATATTATTTTCAAATAAATTTAAAATATCTGTTAATCAGACTTATTACCATTTTTGGAAATAAACCTTTTTATAAGACATTTTGATATCTTTTAGACAAAAAACATATGTTTACATAAGTTTCAGTGAAAACAAAAAAGAAGTAAACCTTAATTTCTAACGCAGACCGAGTCTTATAATGATCTGGTAATATTTTACTAATTATATGCACTTAGGGAAAATTTAGGACACTTATTTGTATTTGACACCCAGATTTAATTTTATATCTTTGCAGGTTTTTTATGTAAATAAAGATTTGTGTATAAAAATAAACAAAATGCTTCATAGATCATATATATCTGTGTGTGTTATATATTATAATAATAATAATTTTATGGTGTTGCTTTTTACATAAGATTATTATGATATAGAATTGGGTGCATTATGTATTTTAATACTAATGAGTATTGCAATTACTCTATTTACAACAACCAATGACATTTTTTACAATTTAGTGTTTTAGTAAATTTACCATCGTTTATCTGAAAATTTAAAAACATAATGTACGATGAACGATATTGAAGCAAAATTCTCACTTGAGAATTGAAACAAAATAAGCTATCAATAAGTATATAACGAATGTACTTATTTTGAGTATATTATACTGGGAATCAAGGGATGTAAATTTATAATTATTACTTCAGTTATATATCTTGAATTAAATATTAAAATTTTTAGGTGCAATAAAGAAATTTTTGAACCAAACACTTCCCTCGTAGCGTCCGTGGTGTTTACCATTACTTCCATTACAGTACATTTGCTGTTACAGGAAATATACGTCTGCTAGAGAGAGTTAGGAATACTGCAAAGTCAAGTACAATTTGGACGAGTTTTGCTCAAGTTCAATTGGATCAGAGCATTTGCTAATTAACGTGACTAACTTGGAGTTTGACTGAATACGACAATTGACTGAAAACAAACTTTTCAAATATACAGCGTTACGATCGTCAAGGGAAGTGCAGTAGAACCCCTCTTGGTAGGTCTGGTGGGGACTGAGACCCTGGCCAGTTACAAGTTTGACCAGTTAATCTGTGGTTCCCGTGAAAATAGATTCTCGTTCAAAATGAGCCAACAATTTCATCACGTTATCACGAATAAACATGCAAATGAGACGTTGTTGCAACTCGTTTTATTGCACCGTTTATACATAAACGAGCATGAAAATATTGATTCATAGAAAAACAGATTCTGAAACAAACAGAGAAACTCCCTGCTCCTCCCCCTTCCTGCCCACCAAAACATAAATATATCGCGTCACCTTGTTTTACTTTCCAGAACCTCCCGGCAAAGGCCCGTAAATCAGTCAATGTTTAAGTCACTGTCGGCCAGCTACTATACTCTGAAAGAGAGGGGGGAAAAAAAACTTTTACACGAAATAGAGCGATTAATCCGAGGACCGGTTGATCCGAGACCGGTTAAGAGATGTTCTACAGTAAAAGTGATCACGTATATTTGAGAACACATTCAACTTATGCTTTGATATGATGTAAGGTGATTACTGATAATGTAATCTTATTAAAGGAATAAAAGAAATATATTCTTATAGGTCAACATACCATTGAATAAACTAAGATAATATAATTATCTATCGCCTCTGCCTTAGGGCCCTTGATCGGAATTGATGGGATGGTCCCTTGCTTGCTTCCGGAGAGTAAATTAGTTGTTTTTTTCCTCCACGTGGTCATACGCAGTTTGTACTGTTTTTTGACAATAAATTTATTATCTCAATACTATAACACTTATTTGCAATTATTCAAGAATTCAAAAATTTAACTTATTTTGGAACAACGTTCCATTTTGTCTTACATAAAATTGCAACAGTTCATATTGACAAATTAAAAAAATCATGCTTATAACTTGGAGAAGTAATTTCCTGCCCCAATAGATACGTATCTACGGAAATATTGACCGATACTTCGCTCTCGTCCGCACACTGTAACTGTGGAAGCACACCCGGTACCACATAGAAACGGAGCACTCACGTTGCCCTTGGAACGGAAGAATAACTTTTATTACTTTTTCATACCCGCGGAGCATTACACGAATATGACTCTCTAAACTCGAGGTGCGATTTCGTAGGTGCCGAACGCTTAGTCACGCTCGAAGGTTTAAAATAAGTTTCTTCAAAAACATTTTTTATATTTTATTTTGCATTAGTTCTTTCATGTAATAAGTCATAACTATCATGCAGCTTACGTCAATGGAGATGACTAATTATTCATAAACGTTCGCTGCACTATGGAATACACAATGATCGTTGCTGGACAATGATTCCTCGCTTCAGGATATTTTTTCCTTATGTTACGAATGTCATTACACCTATTGAATACGAGTCAAAAGCTCTCACTCTGTCACTAGTCGTCATTGTACGTTCATCTACCATTTATATTCTCCTTGTATCACTTCCCCATCAGATGTGTACTGGCAGGGATGAACACGCTATTGATGTCACGCATTTACAAGAGCATGGTGCCCGCAAGAATACCTTCAATCGTAATTGGATTTAAAGTGCATTAATCAGGAACACTAATACTTACTATATAAATGTGAAAGTGTACTTATCAATATGGCGAGACGTATTGTCCAAATTGCTGATGGACTAATCTTGATAAAATTATTGCAGCAATGACGGATTGTAGAGGGCACGTGCCTCCCCAAACAAAAAATATATGGAAATAATAATAATAAAAATAATAATAATAATAGTTATAATGTGATGAAAATCTTGTCTCAAAAGTGGCTAGAAAAATCTGAAGTATAAGAACTGGCTATAGAAGTGAGTCGAATGTGGGGAATTAAGACAGAAGTATTCCCCCATCATCATAGGTGGGCTAGCTTCTGTCTTGATAGGGTTGGGAAAGAACTTGAAAAAGTCCCATGCAAGATTAAAGGTTGAGAACTACAAGAACCCCGGCGAGGTGCAGCCCATATCCTGCGCAAAATGCTGTAGGGATCCACAATGGAGGGCTTGTTCCTGAGGAAGCTGGCTGCAACTGGGAACAATGTTGTACTCCCAAAAGAATGACACCTATCATTAATAAGAAAAAAACACTAATAATAATAATAATAATAGAATGGTTTGACTACCAAAAATATTCGTTATGTCTATTGAAAGTAAAACTAATAAACTAAGAAAGACGAACTAATAAAATCTGTGTAAAAAAACTGTTCACAGGACAAACATAAATAACTTTGCTTTTATAGATTTCCACTCCGACAGGGGAACATGAGCATATCTCTGGCGATGGGGCTGCAATATTTCACTGTTTATAGCATACTCACACTGCAGCGAGATTTCGTCACACAACTAATAGAAAGTTACCTAGATAAAATTTACAATACAAAGACAATCGAAAAAGAGGAAGTCATAAATGAAACAAGATAATTTGCAATTGGAATAATGAAATATTAGTATAATAAATTATTGATAGAAATGTTTTATTGGTGCTCTTTTAAAATGTGAAGTAATAATGTTGCACCATTCATGAATGATCGGAAAAATTATTGATCACGACATATCGACCCTTGACACGAAGAGTTTTTCGTTTAAAACTAGAATTTTCGAGTGTTTCCTCGAAGAATCTTTACTGCTCATTTAGTAAAAAATCATAAATCGTATATCCATCAATATATTTTTATATTACCACTTTCGTCCTCGCCTTTAATATCTCTGAATTAGCGAATTTCATACATATTATAGTTTTAGTTAGAACACAGGAACATTCTCGATTTCGTGTAAATTACTGTTGACATTATACGGATTAAATCTGAAGCAGTGAAGAGTCTTGTTAGCAAGAACGCCCTATGTGAAAATTTTGCTAAAAACACGAATCAATATTTCAAAAACCTTATTTTTAAAGGTTATTTATTTAAAAAACTGCTATTTTCAGTTAAAGTGTTTTTTATGTAAGGGAATTGCTCTTTCAATATTTTTTTAAAATTCCGGTGAAAGGACCTGGACACCCAGGCCCCTTCCAAAATCCTGGATCCACCTCTCTCGCAGAGAGGTAGCTTGAAATCCAAATATCCTAGGACATGCTACGTCGTCAAAATTTTAAAATTTCCTATGTACTTCGTTAATTTTTTTAGTAATTCGAGATGGAGAAAAAACATCAATATACTGAGCCGTGGACCAAAAACGAAACATGCTAGGTCACTTGTAACAAAAAGAGTTAAAAAGAATAAAATAATATATAACTCATAAAAAAAAGAAATTGCCTTTGCAGCAAAATGTCACAGAAACATTTATAGAACGAACCAGAGCTNGAAATTGCCTTTGCAGCAAAATGTCACAGAAACATTTATAGAACGAACCAGAGCTTTTGGATGAGATAGAATAACTACATCCGCAGTTGAAAAGACAAGGAAAAAATTAAATGTCTATTTCGGATTTTCAGTGTTAAATTTTTATTAAGATGTTAGAAATCATTGTGTGTTAAAGCAATGCAACCAATTTTGATGTATAATCATTTTGTTGCATTATCAAGTTAAATTAAATTAAGGGTGTAAGAAACTAGTTATAATAAAAACATGTTTAATTTAGTATTCTTTGCTAAAACTGCACAGTTGTGTGAAATTCGAAATTTTTGAAGAATTAATCTGTCTTACATTTTTATGATTCGTATGAATTTGGCTAATTTAAGTAACATGCTTGTAAACCCAACGTTCAACGTTCCTGTGGACTATATTGGGTATTTATATCATTCACCTGAACATTCATCAACGTATAACCCTCAATAAAAAACGCTATTAATATAACCATGAAAATAAATATCCATGTATACCCTAGAGTTCGTTCATCGATGGTGACAACACACACCTCCAAAACACCACTTTTGGTCTCTTAAAATTCACTTTCCATAAAAATAGAAAATGATGAGGTAA
This sequence comes from Laupala kohalensis, assembly GCA_002313205.1. Lineage (NCBI taxonomy): Eukaryota > Metazoa > Arthropoda > Insecta > Orthoptera > Trigonidiidae > Laupala > Laupala kohalensis. The sequence goes on from NNCF01125938.1 coordinate 584,140, forward strand.
AAATGGTCATGAGTATACTTAACCTCGGGGATAATAGTTTTTTTTTTAATTTTTCATTCTGTGTTTTAAATGTACTGACATGTTGAACATACGAGCTGAATGATGTGGAATAAATGCAGGGATTGAGATGACCGAGTTAAAGAAATGTCACCTCCCTCTCTCAAATTCATTATGCAGGATAAATATTGAAGATCGTGCTGAAAAAATGAAAAAAGATATGTTGTTATCAATCAAATGGATATGAAAACATGTTTTTAAAAAGTTGTGAATATCAATGTACCAGAAGGAGATCGAAATAAAGGTCGAAGCGTAGTATTGAAAAGTTAACAACCATCTTTAGACATTTATATTTATTTTAAGTTTAATAAATCCAATTACAATTTACAATGTACGTTTACATTTGAATACATGTATGAGCGACTTGAATGAGATACAGGTCAGTTTGTTTGAGCTAGTGCCATATAGTTACTCTTTGTCGCGCGACGGGTCCTCGGACAAATCTTGATATATTTTTATGAGCTTCACTCAGGATATACATGTCGCTCATACAAGTCACAAACCTTCGAAAAGTTGCGATACATGTCCCTCATACAAGTCGCTCATACATGTATAAAAGTGTAAACGTAACCCTTTACACGTAAATAAGGGATAAATGTAAACATAAATTCTGTAGAAAAACAATTATGTGATTTAAATATTAATTTGTATTATAATTATTTTTAGAAAAGTTTTTTTAAGAATGCAACTTTCCATCGGAACTTCACTATCTGGTTGCTAATGTTTCCCGATGCCGCCCTGGTTCTTGGATTCCTTTTAACAGTGAACTAAAGAAAAGTTAACAAAAATGTTGCTTTCAACTTCTATATCAGTTCATATATAGCTGTGACGATTGAAAGCACCTACTTCTATCCACCCCTACTTCTCCTGGTGTCACTAACTATTACTAACTACTCCTACTAACACCACCATGTGAGCCAAGTTGTTGGTAAACCTGGCTAAGCGGCCCACCTACTGTCAATAGTCCCACCATCCACCTCCCACCTATCGCCCCATGTAGATAAGCTTCAATAGCACGCTACATTTTCCATTTGCAAATTATACAATTTCAAAAAATAGTGAACTTATTTTGTAGTACACTGTTTAAAGGTTCCACGATAGTCTTCGTGTCTCCGCGCAGCTTAACCCACACGCTCTGTTTCCTTTTTTTCCAGCAGCTGGTTGACGATGACGGCAGCATTGAGACCGCGCTCATCAATTACCTATTCGCCAAGCAGGTGGTGAACCGACTTCGCAGCCAAATGGATGTCAGTGACCTCCAGCGCAAACGCAGCTACTGGAAACAGTGCGCTTTCAACGCGGTGTCTTGCTTCGGCAAGTAGGCTGTCCCTCACCTCCCTTACCGAGGCTCCCCGCTCCCCTTCACCGTCCTACACCACTCGCACTTCATTCACGTCGTCACGGATGCAGCAGCGTCTTCATAGAGATCTCTAAAACTAATGTAGAACAATCGATTTGACATTGTCGACTTATTCGTTTCCAAATGAACGTTTCGGAAATCTAATATTACCTTTCATCCCCTCAAATGTTTTTATTTTTTTCATTTGAATTGGCTTTTGACAGGTGATAAAANCCAAGTTATAAACTTATTACCAAATATTGGTGCAGTGCATTTATAAGTTGCTATGGTAAAATGAATTCACTTCTTTGATATTTCAAGTGTATTATCTGATGATGAACTTTGATCCATGTTATGATTAATCAAAAACTCTAATTTCAAACATCTTGTAAGCGTAACGTTCATATTTATTATCTTCATATAAATAAAAATTATAGGATCCACAATTTATAATCAACCTCTCTCAAAACTCACTAAGAACGATTTATTGCTTCGAGGAATATTGTCCATTTATACTGAAGGAAGTCTTAGTGCTACAGTGATCGAGGTGCGAGGAGGATACTTATCTAGAACAAATATCTCAATAGTTCCCGTATTCAATTTTAGACCATATTTCCTTGTCCTTTACACTTTTCCTTCTCCTTCCCTGTATTTGTTCCATATTGATCTCATATCCAAATCTATCTAGATAATGCAAAAGCCTCACTACTCCATATCTCCCAAATAATATCTGTGTTTCTGAATTGTTAATTAAATCATTATTGTATGCAAGTATATGACTTAAATGTACATTATCTAATACTTATTTTCTGTCAAGATGTCTCTGTGATTATTGTCAAAAGTTTGTTTTTACCTTCTTTGGACATATCACGATGACAAACGAAAAATATGATGAAGTGAACTTGATCATGGTCGCCTCTGTCAGCTGTGAACGTGAAGCATGATTATAGTAGGTTTTTCCTATATTTATGTTCCCAAGTTTCGTCCATAGAGATGCAATATCGACTAGAAAGTGTTTGCAAACACGATATCAAGTGGGCCCACTCATATTGCATCTCTGTTTTTCTTTTAATCATTTTATTCTTCCTCTCATTGAATCCCAACAATAGTTTTTCTTAATAACTTCCAACTTCCGTTTTTCTTAATAACTTCCATTTCTTAGTTACATGTTAACGAATATATACTATAAACTTCACAGAAAGACAAAGGTGGCACTTCGTTCTACTAATAGACAAGAGATTTGTACCTGTACCTTCTGTTTTAGATGGAACAGTGTTAGATTTTAAGAACCAATTCGATGACTAACCTTAAGTTAATTTATCGTGCCTAATACTTTCCATGACTATTGTGCTTGATATTAATGAGGAAATTGCCATCTAAATAAAATCAATATTTTACAAGATGCAAATCTTTCTTTTGATGCATTTTATCCTTTTCGACATCCTTTTTTATAGAACCTTTCTCTTACCTTTTTAAAACCTTCACTCTTTGATAAAACCCTTAACAGTGACGAATCTATAATTTTCGGTGGTGCTGGAATGAAAACGTGGGTTTTACATTATTTACACGTCAAAGTAAAGAATGCATTTGTTATGGAAAAGCAGGCAAGCAAATATTTATTTTTGAGTCAAAATTTTCATAATTTTTTTAGGCGGAGGTGGGTGGGTGGGGACTAATCTGACGGTTTTCCGTCTGGATTCACCCTTGACCATCAGTTGTCGGGTGTTTCAAATTGAACGGATGTTTAGGCACCCTGTGCAGAGACTAGCGACTTGAGCAAGATTGTGATTTTGCTCACATTCTCTTTAACTTGCAGTTTTGCCCTTCAGGTGGCACAGATGGTAGCGTTCTTGCTCTTCACCAAATCATCCCAGGTTCAATTCCCAGTGGGGCCAAACAAATTTGTAGCTTTTCACATAAATATCCCAGTTCATATAGCTTTTTTGTGTGTGGGGGGCTTTTTTTATATAGCTGTAACTACTGAAAAGCGAATCCTCCTTCCTCTATCCACCTCCTGGTAGTATCAATAACCATAACTATTACTAACCATTTCTACTAACCCCTCCACATGGGCCAAGTTGTTGGTAAACCCAGCTAACCGGCCCTCCTATTAACAATAGCCTCCCACCCAACTCCCACCTTCTATCGCTCCATGTAGAGAAACTTCAGTAGCACGCTACATTCCCCATTTACAAATACTACAATGGAGAGTTGCAGTTTTGATTTCTGATGACAGGAAAGTAGTTTATAGTTTGGCCAATTGGGGGAAATGGCGCTGCTGTGTCAATACTTGAAACAAAAATCTCATTTTTTTAGGAACCAAAATTTTTTCTTCAAAAATAAGAAGTTATTGACTGAAAATATGAAAAAAACTAAACAGCGACTAGCAAAAAAAATTCATTACTTTCAGGAAAGATACCAGTAATAAATCACAAATTCACGATTATTGAATTAATTGCAATCGCTAAGTTACATCAATACGGTTGTGTGTTCTGCATCACCTTGCTCTTAAACTCGTATGAGTCGCTCTTGCATACAAGTTTGAAATATCACTTGCATACAAGCTACTCTTGAAAAAGCTCCATGGTCAAAAGTCGCATGGGGTTAGATTCGATGCGTGGCAAGACGTTTGTAATAATCCACTTTATCTCTCTGTCGTCCGAAAAGCTTTGCCGAAGAAGGTTGTGGCCAGAAAAAGTGAACTAAGGTGGTGTCCAGACATAAATCGTAAGAGGAAGAGTACTCTTCAAACAAGTAAGACTCAATTACGAATGAATTTGTAAAATCTCACTGCTACGTAGCACAGGAAAAATGTTGGAAAATTCAAAGAATCCAAAATTGAGGATAAAATACAAGGAATGTAAATTATTTTTGAAACTATCATTTCACCTTTCAGTCCCATTTGTTAAAAAAGAAAAATTGCTTCGTGCAGTGGAAACTAACAGTGCCTTTATCCCCCTGGTGTCCACAGACTGGACTACTGTTATCCCTCTAAAAATCAAAACCGCACTCATAAGATAACCTATGCAAATTTTGATGCAACCACTGCGTGTTTAACTGTTTACTTTGATTCAAAAAATCAAATTATGCTCAGGATTTAAGTAATATAAAATTCGTCTGTCTGATGGTATTCTCGCGCAATGAAATGGATAAAATTTGATGAATAACACTTGGACGAATAGGAATAGTTTAACAGTGAACTTCTTAGAGTAGTATTAATTAAGAACAATATTTGACACCAAAATGGGATAAAAATTCATACCTTTTCTGACTTCTGCGATGTATCAGAAATGACTGGAAGTTTGTGGGATGAATAAGTGTACAGTTTTTCAATGCAGTAATAATAATTATGAAGTTTAGATCATTCTCTGTGAATCTCTATGAGAGGGAAGAGAAATATTCCAAGCAATTTTTACTAAATGAACATGAGGTTTGAGGCAAAGGAGAAAGACAATTATCTTTGTAGGTAAGTAAGTAAAGATAAGTATTTTCACATAGTGAAAATCATTTAATTATTAATATTTTTCCCTTACCTTATTTCAAATTTTGCACTAGTATCATCTGACAGTATGAAGTGCTTAAAATACAGAAGCCATTTGAATTTCATCATAGGTTTACTGAAGCCATTAATAAAAGCTGAGTGGGATGTGAGATAACTCATTAGAGAAGTGGAAGGCAGTGATCACACCATGTCATTTTGAGTGTCGGTACTGAATCATGCAATTGTGTTGAAGTTAAATGTCATTTTGTGAGAAGTTGTATTAGCTTTTTAGGTCATTCATTGACATGATGATAAAATTGGTGATGTTATAGTTTCACCCTGGGTTTGGATCTGTGCATCAAATGAACATTGCCTATTGTCTAGTTTTCCGTAGATAATATTCCCATTTCCTACATATTGCAGAAAATTTAGATTTTGTTCTCATTTGAATTTAAGATCAAGAGGATTTGAAATTTTTAGGGGAAAGGTTTTGCATCCACTTATTTGGCAAACTCATCATTTTTTTTTTTTTTTATAGCATTTCTATCTTTCATTTTTTATTATTTATTTAGAATTTTAATCGTATAACTGAAAATAAATTCTTGACTCTGTTAAACCTTGACCTACTGATCACTTGCTTCCCCAGCTTTAATATTGTTATTCCACTTCATACTTTTCTTTTATTGTTGACTCTTTCCCCCTCTCCTTTAAGTATGTGCTTATTACACTTGACCAGGTAAGAGCCTCTTGACTTTTCCCCTTGTATCTACTCAATTAATTTTCACTTTTCCCTCTTGTCTTCTATTCTTTCACATCACTGAATTTTATTTCATCCTGGATAGTTCCAATTTCAGTGAGATTTATTAAAACTTTCCTATTTTTCTTCTTTAAGTATCAATTTTTCTTTCTTTCTAATATTTTCCTCTTCTTCTCTTTGAAACTTCTCTACGTCCTCTCCATATGAGCCACAATCCCTAATTTAGGATATAGATATTATTTTCTCTCTTCGCCCTAAAACATTCTTCTTTCTCTCTTTACAAAGTTCCTGTGTGCTGTTATGTTCTATGTATTCTTTTGGGTTTTCTCATCAATATAGAAGTACATATCCTATGGTTTGGGTCGAACAAAAGAAAAATTTGCTGGGTTGCATTGGCTAATAATAGGAGAACATCAAACACCTTTATGAGCAATTTGACTCTCCTCTGATATCGACCTCTATTTGTTGTGAATAACATTAATCTAACTCATTTAATATGAATATTCTTTATAATTAGAAAATTTATTTTATCTGTACTAAATCATTCAACTAAACAATGATTTCTTTTTTAAAAAGAAAAGGGATTTAGAAAGAGATTTATCCTCCACATCCACCCTCATTTGCCTGACCCTTATCTAGACTAAATCATTTCAGTTAGGCTAAACTCTTTGCTGACTACTCTTTTGCCTATTTTTGGGTTGCGCTTCCCAATTGTTTTTCAAAATGAGTTTTTATATTTTATTTAGTTCTGTTTTTATATAACTTCTTTATTTTCTTTTTTTTTGTTTGCATATATTGTTCCATTCCATTCTTTAATGTAGTATGCATCTTAATATTTTAAAAATATGATCACTTATCACAATAAATCGTGTATGTCTGGCATCAGCTATAAATAGCTATATCTTGCACTATCTAATACCAAAATGAAACATAACTAAATGTTGTAAATTGTATTTATGCAATACCATAAGCCTTTGTGTTAAAATAGATTATTGACTGCAAGCTTAATTTCATCTTCTACAACAAAAATAAAGTAAACAAATTTCTTTCATTTTATTGTAAAATTGAATAACGCATTAGAATTAACTCTGTCTTAAAGTTTAAAGCTATTATTTTAACCTCCATTATATTTTTCATTAATAATAAAAGATTTTCATGAACAAGAATTAATTGCACACCATATCACACCAAAATAAAATATTTATTTAACATATGATTATCATAACACTGTTCCATTAATTTTTTGAATTTAAGAATTCATAATTATGCAAAATTTTACAAATTATACGGGTTTATTTTATTTTATATTGTATTTTAATCTTGTTTTGATGATAGCTATAATCCAAAACTTGTACCCAATAACAATTGCAACAATATTGTCATACCTCTTAAAATTTATATTGTTATACAGTATCTTAATCAAAATTTGGCCAAAAAATAATTATCAACAAACAGTCATAATAAATCTTAACAACATTCCTTATTTACATTTCATATCAATTATAAGAAAATAAAATTAATGTTTTACATACACTTTACACACATAAAACAATATTTAATATATGTACAAATTTATCTACAATATTCATCAACTTGACTTAAAAGGAACTTGTCACTCTCTCCCTCTTTTCTTTCATTCATAAATTCAATGGCACAAGCAAAATATTTATAATATTTAAAAACAAGCAAGCATCTTCCTTTCATTCAATGGCATCTCTGTGACATACATTAGGGTATGGAGGAAAATTGTGTCTACTAACTATTATAATCACAGATACAATTGCATCATGTTTCATCTGTGCATAATTTCATCACATAATTTCTTCACCTTTCATGATGAATTACTAGCAAATGAAGCTCAATATTTTTCCAGTGATGTAATAACTAAATAGCCCTATCAAATTTGATAGCTAACACAGAATATTTAGCACAATTTCTCAATATTTGCTATTTTTCCTTTCTTAACTTGACTTTTTCATCTTATGCCAAGATTGTGTGCAAAAATTTCTACCCACACTTTTAGAGTAAGAAATTAAATAGTGCCTCAATGAAGCTAAACAGGAGCATAATTGCTTCAAACACTCCTGTCATAAATATTTGTACATAATAAAATTGACATTTGAATGTTTTGAATTTGTTATTTTCTTTCCATTACAATCTTTGAAGCACTTCATGATCCACTTGAGGATTGTAAGGAGCCAACACTGAAATAATTACTCAGAAGGTTTGTACCACTCCTAAAAAAATTTTGGAATGATTGACTGGCACCCTGAAATAATACCTATCATCAGATATTTGAAAAACAAAAGAAGGAATGATAAGTTGATATTTATTATCACAAAATATCATGAAATGCAAAAATATAGAGCAACCTACCTGAATGATGACATTCATGAATTGTGATACTGCTTTTGTTACTTGAATTGCAGCCATTACTAGTCTATTCCCTCGAGTTCTTTCATCTTCATCCTAAAAATAATTAAAGAGTAATAATCTTATTGAAACACAATGCTTACTCTTTACGCAAGATTGTTATATATCTTGAAAAAAAATATTTAAGAATATTGCATGTATAAGAAAAACAAAATTTGATCTAGAATATACTTATTAATCTTCCTTTAATCAAGTTTTCTAATTATTAATCTTCATTTAATCAAGATTAATTATGTGAATCAAGTAAGATCTTAAAGATTTATGTTACTTTCTCTTTCTATTGTCAAGATAGTTTTGTTGTTATTATATTAAAGAAAGATAAAGGTATTTTGTTGGTGCATCATTACCAAATCAACAACAACAGGATCTGTGAAAATATTATCTTGAGTCAGAAGTGGATTTCCTTTCTGTGATGGTGGATTTATTGGGGCTGATGCAGTGGTCTTAGTTGCAGATTTTTGTGTCTGAGGTTGTGGTCGATTTACTGCAAGGAGAGCTGCTAGTAATTGGGCATCTGTTAGTCTCGTCTGAAAACAGAAATCTTTTAGAAGCATTTCCTTGAAAGTGCATCCTGTCATTGAATACATGAGATCTATCTCTTACACATCGATCTATCTCTTATCAGTACACATTCTGCATGGGTTAGCTGAATACCTGCTCAATTTTTAGAGTTTTCTTTCACTGTAGTTTCAGTCAAATATTGTGAAGATATGGTCAGTTTCCATACTAAGCAATAGTACATTGATTTATGCATAGAAAAATTAGAAAACCATTTTCTTGTAGCTACTAGTACTGCATATTATTACACTCAGGAAAATCAGCTACATTGCTCTTTTGAAGCATTGGGCTATCCCCATAATATTATCCAATTACATATCATTTAATGGACAACTGTGACTGAAAATTATAAAGTAAAAAATTTCCACAGTTCATTGAAAACTGTCAGAAATGCTCCAAGACTGGCATGTTATGAATAATGAATTTTTTATCACACTGCAAACAGCCTGGGAAATTTATGTTCTGGCTTAAGCCACACCTCTCATTGCAGCTATATCTATAAAGGAATGAAACAATCTCTCAATAAAATTTAGTATTAGATACCTGAGACTTAGGTTTTGATGTTGTGGAAGTAGTTGATGGTAGTGACCTCTGTGATGGTGGACTAAGAAGTGCTGCCCATAATTGTTCCTCAGGACTAAGTCTTGAACTTGAAGGCTGTCGAAAATAAATCCAATGTTTAGTAGGGAATTTCTAAAATTATAAATACTACAGTTTCCAAGTAGTAGTTTCAAATAGGATATTGAGTGAGTGGATAAATATTCAGATAGTTTGTTCTCACAAACTGGATTATTTTAGTATTTCCCAAATTCTTACGAAAGAACTTCAGTCTCTTTGAAATAAAATGGGCGCGTTGCAGTTACCTTTAGCTATAAATTTCTAGTAATAAATTAAAAGCTTGTTAAGATATCAAGGTGGTGCCTAACATTTCTATTTAATGGAAGCAATCAAACAGTCATATCTCATTTTGGTCAAATTCCTGAAATCAAAGTCAAAACGAGACATCAAGCTAATACTAAACAACGTCCTATAAATTTAAATTTTAATCTATTTTCAACTTTCTTAAACCATCAAATCTGAAATTTGAAATGTTCTTCAATTATCCAATAAGAAGTTACCTTCGCTTGAGGAATTGCAGAAGGTGGAACATTAAGATTTCCTGTCAAAAATGCTGCAAGAAGTTGCTCATCTTGTGAGAGTTTCCTTGGTGTTGTGTTAATCTACAATACAAAAAAAAATAGAAGTTTATTCATGTACATGGCCAGAAACTTAAATGGGGATGTAGGGGTCTGCCACACACAAGTGGCACCAAAATGATAATTTAAGTTTATATTTTAGATGTTTCATTAAAGGAAGGACTCAATGATCAAGTGCAAAATTTAACTGATTTTAATGATACAGAATTGTTTTAAATGGTGTTTCTTCATATGTCACCCATAATTGAGAACTAAAGCACAGCTTGTATTGGCAACGTGACAATTTTATTACACTTTTCTAGAAAAAGACTTACTTTTTTATGAAATTTTGTTTTTATTTTCAATTTTTCTCTAAGATGTTATTTTTAAGTGGAGATACTGTTAAATATTACATTCATTCTTCAAAAGTAAATAATCTCACATGAAATAGAACTTTTCTTCTAAGAAAAAAAAATCCTTTTTTATTGTACTGAACATTAAACAAAAATTCTACTACAATTAATGTCCATTGTATAGTCAAATTAGTGAGCTTTTAATTGCAAAATATATGTTATTCATCTGAAAAAGGTTTAATTGTTGTAAGTCTTGAATTATTTATTTAATTAAATAAAAATAATGATCATTACATTATCACTTGGACAACGAAGGTAGAAATGGAATTCATCCAGTCTTACTTTTTCTTTTCTTCTTTTACGTACAGATTTTGTTTTTAATGAGATTTCAAAAGTTGTATCAATAAGACTAGCAACAACAAAAATTAAACTTTGAATCAATTTATACTATATATAGTTGTTACTCGTCTAAACATTAGATGGAACTGTTAAAAGAGGACTCGGGGAAGTTGAAACATACATGAAAGCAAAATATATTTTCTTCTTTCTGTCTTAAAATCTCATTCTCAGAAAATTCATTATTTACATACATTAATGTTATAAAACCTGAAAGACTAGAGAGAAATGTTATGAACAGGATTCTATGTAATAGGAAATTTGTATCCTTGTATGAAAAGTAGCTACATATTCCTGTTATTTTTAAAATATCAGAAAATTATATACATCAATCATATGTGAAGAAATCACATTTAATTAAGAAGTAATGTTGCCATTAAATAATTTATAGTTTTTAGTCGTTTTCAATACATTTATTAAACATTCATTTGGTGATTTATGACTTACTTGTGTTATTGGAGTAGTTGGAATTTTTACAGTTGAAGTCACCTTTGAAACATTTGGAACTGAAACTTTCGTGGGACCAGCATTTTCCTACAATTTTAAGGTCATTTTTACATAGATGATAATGAAAATAAGATATTCAAGTCATAGAGTGTTTTCAGCTAAATACATACCAACAATTCTACTAAATCAAGGAAATTAGATTTTGGTTGTTGAGTGGTGCTGGATATTCGAGTGTTTTGCAAAGCCATATCAATGACCTGAAGGATAAAAAGAGAATGATTAAAATACATTCAAGATTTAAGGGCACATTCTATATTAAAGTAACTTGGTTTGAGACAATTTTTTTTTTTTTTTTACTAAATAAATTTACCTTGTTTGCTGCATCGAATTCTTTCTTGTTTTGTTGAATGGGTGTAATAATTTCCTGTAAAATTGGAAAGACAACATAATTAACAATTTATTTTGTATTACCTAGGATTGTGAATAATAGTTCAATAGTGTTAGAGAGCTAAATGTGTCATTAATATTACATTTTGAATTAATGGTGAATCAGATATTGAACCAGTTCCAGAAGTTGAGGAAGATGTATCTTTCTGTTTTGCAACTTCTATTACCTGAAATAAAAGGAGAAAATGAAGAATGAAAATTACTCAAAGATACCTGTCTAACAGTAAAAAAATAAAAATAGTATTACAAAGATGGAAGTTCAATCTGGGAGCTCATATAGCTAGCAAGATCAGAGTGAGAACTTGTTTTCCTCAAAGAAACCCTGAATCCATAATTGTGATTCCCTGTCAGGACAAAATTATTCGTAGCTTTTAGTTATTTGCTATTATTTGTGTGGTGTGGTGTATTCATTTGTGGCTTACTATTATACTTGTGAACTTGAATGAGGCAATCTGGATTATATCTACCCACCATTTCACCCAAATAAGAAACAGGTGCCTGGTGAGTAAATACAATTTTACAGTTTGGCCACATTTATCATGGTCCATAATTGACCAAATGAGAAAATATACATGTACACAGGGATGGAATGAGTATTTGAAAGAGTACAATATGAAACTTGAATTTTTCAAGTTATTTACGATAATATTAGAAGTGAGGTACTCAAATTATATTCTTAAATTTTAGCCAATCTTGTCAAGGAGACTAGTTAGTGAGAGGTCTTGACCTAAAAGACTTGTGATGCTCATTTAGCCTTATTCAAGCAGTTGAGAATATTTCTTCAATTTTCACTCTATACTGAATATATACCAGTATATTTTTTCAGAACTGATCTAGTTGTTATTAACATTAATATTGTAATATGACTATATTACTTTTGTGGGAAGTCCTGCGATATTATTGTATGTAAACTACATTGAATTCCTTATGTTACTCTCAAAGGACTATTGCTTTAATATTACATTCTCCTTTTCAATATCATAATTTTGAAAGTGCATAAAACCTACCTTATCTGCCAATTCACGTGCTCGACTTCTACCTCGACCAGGTCGTCTAGCATCTTGTGACGCAGCTCCAAGCTGTAAGAGACAATTCATTAATATTCTGAATCAGGGAGAAGAAAACTGATCAATCAAGCCAATCATACCAAGCCATTAAGTAGAATTGTGTCATCGAACTGGAGAGGATTATCTGAAGGACCATTCTTTACTTCAGTGACTCTTTCGTCACCAGATTTTTCTGATTCCTGATTCACAATGGGGTCAGATAATTTTACTTGATTCCCTGAAGAAATAGTTATGCTAGGTAGTTGGCTAGTAACAATTATTGGCACAGTATCTGTTGGAGGTTGAACTGAGGGCTTGGAATTTGGCTGAGATGGTTTAGTTGTAGGCTTGGTTGTGGGTTTTGGAGTAGGTTTAGTTGTTGGTTTTGGTGTAGTTTTAGGAGTTGGCTTGGGTGTAGGTTTTGGTGTTGGCTTAGGAGTTGGCTTGGGTGTAGGTTTTGGTGTTGGCTTGGGAGTTGACTTGGGTGTAGGTTTTGGTGTTGGCTTGGGAGTTGGCTTGGGTGAAGGTTTCGGTGTTGGTTTAGGAGTTGCATTGGTTGTTGGTTTACTTGTTGGTGTGGGAGATGATTTGGCAGTAGGTTTGGATGTAGGTTTTGGTGTTGGCTTGGGTGTAGGTTTTGGTGTGGGCTTGGGTGTTGGTTTTGGTGTGGGCTTGGGTGTCGGTTTAGGCATGGGCTTGGCAGTTGGTTTTGTCGTTGGTTTAGTTGTTGGCTTGGGTGTATTTGTGGTGGTCTGAATTGTTGATGATGATCTAATTTCAGACTGAACAGTGGTAGCTTCTGTCACCATCATTACTCCCATTGATGTGGAAGAATTTGATGTTTCTGCCAATTCTCTTGCTTCAGCCTTGTTTGAAGATGGAGTAGAGCTCTGTGAACAATTTTTTTTTTTTGTAAAAGTATTTTTTTTAAACAGGGGCAACATGGTTTTGATTGAGGGAAATATTTTACTTTACCAGCAATAATATTATCTACAGCAAAATTTTTATTTGAACTGTACTTGTAAAGTGTATAAACCAACATTAGAAATGTGCTTCTTTTTTTAAAATCTAATGGTCAAACATATTTTCCCTTTTGAATGAAAAAAAAATTTGGTTATGCATATATTTCTTCAGTGTATGTACTTGTGAAGAAGATATGTGATAACTACATATGAAAATAGCTACAAGCCAAGAATTGAACCTGGAACCTCTTGCTTGAGATTTTGGGCTCGATTTTTGGTTCGCCACCATTTTCACCTGACTAGTTATCAAGTTTTATTTTTTTTTTAAACAGAGTTTTTGGAAAAAATCTTGTGAAACCATGTGTAATAACTTTGAAAACATATTATTATTCTTATTAACACATAATTGCTACATCCAAAGTTGGTGAACCTCATCATAAAATCATGAATTTCTTATAAATTTTTAAGAAATCAAGTCCTGATAGCAAAATTTTTGTACATAATCTTGTGGATCCAGAAATTTTTTTGTGAAGAAGCCTGAAAACCCAAAGTATCTCATCCTCTTACTGCTGTTACAACAACAGCACCAATCATTGGACAATAAACTCAAAATAAAATAAATAAATTTAATTTCTAAATTTGACACAATTAGGTATATAATGAAGTTCAAAATAATATTATGATCATGTACTTACCAAAACTTGTGCTAGTAAATCACGTAGACCAAAATCTGCCTGGGACGTAGTAACAGACAAATTTGATGCAGGTGTAACAGATACTATAATTGGAGTTGTGGAAGGTTGACTGTTAGCTAATTCTGTTCTTGCTATGATGACTGCAGGTGCTTCTGAACCCAATTGACTTGTGGAATTATCTGAAATTTTAGTACTGGGAAGATCTGTAGTACTTTGTTGAGTGGCAACAGTAGCAGTTGTAGAACCAGAAAACAATCCTGCTGATGTTGTTGAAGACAGAGGCAGTCCTTTATCTGATGTGTTATTTTCCAAATTATTTGCCTGATAATTAATGAACATTAAGTATTATTAAGTCAAATTAACAATACGTATTGTTTTTAGTCATCATATTGATAAAAGTGAGTTCAATGATATAGTAAACTAAACATATAGTCAGTTTAGAAGTTATGGCCTATGACCTCGTGGAGGACAATGACAGTCACATGTTGCTTTTATCTTCTTTTGTTGTTTTTATTATTATTATTTGGATGTATTAATCATTTAAACTTCTCTCCTCTCCTGAAGAGGAATCGTCCCATGAATTAGAAATAAATACTAAAAGGTTAGGTGATCAGGATAGAACTATGCAAATCATTTACACAACTATGCTGATAGTGAATACTTACTGCTGTTGAGGAATATTGTTCTAATTAATAAAAATTTATGATTACCTTGCATAAAAAATATTTATTTTTTAAATAAAATACTTAAAAAATAGTATTGATTAATCAATAAATTTTTGTAATATTTCATTGACCACACTCTTTTAACCACAAACAAGTTTTGGAAGCTGTTTGCTTCCATCCTCAGCTTCTGCCGACTGCTGATCAAATGATCCTCTGGTGGCAAGCAGGTGTATGAATTTTGAAATAAAATTATTTTCAAACAGAACTTCAAAATTCTTTAATTAGGGACTTNGCTGTTCCCAAACCAACAGTTCAAATGCCCTCCAATGTTCTTTATCAATTTTACAGTTTAAATCAATTTAATTTTTTTCACCCTAAAAATGTATCGCTACTGCTGGATTTTCAATTTCTCCAAATTTGATGAGCCCAAAATGTTCCTTTTTTCTAATTTCCAAATTTCCTTTTGTTTGTCCAATATAAACTTTGTCACAATCCTCAATTAATTTTGTAAATTCCTGATCTGTTAAGAGCATATACTTAATCCTAAAATATAGCTTTAATTAGGGACTTAATGATAAATTTATTTTGTGGGGCCAAAATGCATTGAGTTTCAGAGTTGAGTTGTGTAGTATTTGTAGAATTGAGGTGATAGATTCTTTCGACTTAGATAGAACTTATAAAATGAGTTCAAACTTTTTATGAACTTTTCTTAACTCACATCAAGACTAGCAATAGGAATTGGCTTCCAACGAAAAACTTCAGTGGTTGTCTTTGCTTCTGGAGTTACAATGAATACAGCTGCATTTCCACTAGTTGATGGAGTCGGTTTAGGAGTCTGAAAGAGGAATATCATTAAACATTTTCAAGTAAGAATTTAAAAAATCTTTTCTTTTTTTAAATAGTGCATTTTTATGTTTTTAAATTTTGCAAAGCTGTTTTTCTGCTCATGGGTGAATCATGAAGCTTAAAATATAATTATTTTTATGGAGTTCATTAACCCTATACTATACCTACCGTAGGTATGTGTGTTGTGAGAATTCGATATTCTGGCCTTTCAGTTGAAGGAGTTGAAGACCAATAGTTAATATATTTATTGTCCTAAATAAATACAGTGAATATTAAATCTCAGTCTCATTAACAATTAATGTTTTTGCATTCATAATTCTTAGGAATATTTAAAGCAGTTTGTCAAAGAAAATTTTCCGATAACTTGACTTTTTTCCCATTGCACGATATTCACATTCATATTTATTCTTCTTTATTGCATGATAGATAGATTCTCATTGGTCAGATTAAAAATTTTATGTCTCAAAGAATAAAATATATCATGCTGTAATGCAATAATTATTTCTAATAATAATGACTGGCTTTTAGTTATAGTGTGTTATTTATACTTACAGAACCCACATAAATGGAGTTTGATGAGTCTGTCACTCCACCTAAAACTATTGGAACTGTAAATTGAGATCCAGGTGTTGCGACCTGAGTGAAAATGAAACAGGAGATAATTACTCAAATATATTACCCTTGTAATAAGTGATTAAATAAGATATGATAATGTTACAACATTACCTTTGTGAGGCTTGTTGGAGTTGTTGCAGTACTGGTTGAGGACTGTAAATAATTATATAGACTTGGATTATTCTTTAAAAGAGAAGAAAACTTGCCCAAAGGATAATATATGAGTTAATTAAAGTGAGAAAGAAAATTCTTTTATTCTTATGTAAAAGAGAATTTTTTATCTTGCACCACAAAATTTAATTACATAATTTAGAAAAAATAATTGTTTAGTCATAAAATGGAATAGCAAACAATATTTATGATAGTATTAATGAATTTGACTTGTTTTCAAGGATTTTGTTTAAATAAAAATTATAACTATGTGAACTGTCACCATGTAAATTAATGTACATGCAATTTTCTATATTCACACAAGACTCCATAAATATAAACATGCATTTCATTAACCACGCATTGGGCAGAAAATTACTTACATATTTAAAAATGAAAATAAAAGCTATTAGAAAAGATTAAGAAAATGTATATTACATATCTACAAATTTAATGTATATTCATCAATGAAATATATATCAAAACCAGATTAAATATCCACAAATAATGAAAAAAAATTCTGTGCTTACAATATAGTGCTATTCCTATAAACCATATTGATAACTCAAATTTATTTAGGGGAGGAACTAAATTAAGCAAACATTCAAACAAAGGAGGATTCATTTCATTGCCACTTATAAAACATTAAAAATTATGAGGATTGATAGAAAAGAAAACAGCTGTCAGAAACACATTTTACTTCACAGTGAAAATACAGGAGCACAATAGGATAAGCAATGATTCAACAATATCTATTCAGTAATAATCTTTGACTTAACTTGATACTCCAAAGAAATTTTGGATGCATATTTTCTCCTATTAAAATGAATGATGTGGTTTGTTATTAACAGTGATCATTTATTTACAATCCCATCCTTTTTATACAACCATTTGGAAAGGAAGAAAACCCCAGAACTTTATATCATGCTTTCTATATCCATGGTATAGAATGATTATTGTAAAAGGGTGGACACCATATACCAATCTCCCTTATCAAATAATGAGTCTCTTGTTTCTATTACAACCTACTGTGAATACAAATTTTCTTGATTTTAAATATAATTAGAAGTTCATTTATTAGTTCTTATTCAATAATATAATTCTGAACATAAATAAAAAATTTGTACTTATTCAATAATATAATTCTGAACATAAAAACTAAATTAGAAAATGATACTATTTACACACAAAATTAATATATCTCATGAAATTATGGCACTTAATATCCTTCAACTTAAATTGTCTAAAATTTTATCATTGATTAAATTTACATGTAAGTTTATTAAATTGTGTATTTAAATATGAGATGCAAAAANTGATTGTAATAGAAAATGATACTATTTACACACAAAATTAATATATCTCATGAAATTATGGCACTTAATATACTTCAACTTAAATTGTCTAAAATTTTATCATTGATTAAATTTACATGTAAGTTTATTAAATTGTGTATTTAAATATGAGATGCAAAAAGATTGCTTAATTTAAGTCCGAAGGACAAAAGGTGCCAATTATTTCTGAGCAGGATACAAGCGCATGCAGAAAAATGTATCTACCTGTCCTACTGCGACTTGTGCTGGTGCGAGGGACATTGTTGCAGGAGGGATTGTTTGAACTGCATCATTGTGCAAACCTTCATTCGATCCAATGTTTTGTGCATTATTCACAATAGTTCTCTGCCTTCCAACCACATTTTGATTAGTGTTTTGTTGGAAGTTTGAATCAACTGACTGGTAATGTTCGTCAGGGTAGTAGTGCACTGGTTTAGCAATTTCAACTTCACTAACTATTTCCTTTATGTCTGAGTTGGGGAATTTTCTAAATATTGTGTTATTTGGGAAAATACCAAAAATAACATATGGTGCAGGAGTACGCATAGTAGTAGAAATGGAGGACAGTTCAAAACGAGGATTTTGTTGAAAATTTAAATAAGCGGTTTCTTCAACATCTAAAACATTGAAACTGCGGGCTTGAGCTACTTGATTGTTTACTGTTGATTCAGTTGTCTGTACTCGAGGTGCTATAGTTAACCTGACGGGGAAACGACCCACAGGGACTGAATTTGTACTACTTTCTTGTTGAGACACAATATTTGAGGTCTCTTTCTTGCTTTGATCATCAAATACCAAATTTTCAGGAATAAGGGTATCATGATTTGAAGGATCATTAACAACTGATGTCAAATTTGAAGTGGAACTGACTGAGTCATTTGCTTTAGGAATAAAATCAGAAGCTGGAGATGTAGTTTGTGGGGATGATTCTGTGGAAGGAGGAAGACTTGTAGTAGAACTTGTAGTAGTTGTTGGAGGGGATGTAACTTTAGATGTGGTGATTCTTGAGGAGATCTGTGAAGTTTTGACTTTAGGGGCAGGAGAGGAGAAAGTAGGGATTGTTGGAATAGAGACTGGTATAGTGGTTGAGCGTGCACTTGTTGTATGAGTCATAGTTGTTGTTGATGGATCATTTGTTACAATTGTGGAAGTTGTAATGGGGGTTGTAGTCGTTGTTGGGGTTGTTGTGGGGATTGTTGTAGTTGTTGTTGTCATTGTTGGGGTTGTAGTAATTGTTGCAGAAGTTGTAGTGGTAGTTGATGCAGATGTAGTTGTAATGGAAGTTGTGGGGGAAGTTGTTGTAGGAATGGAGGTAGTAGTAGTAGTGGCAGTAGTAGAAGTAGTAGTGGGAGCAGAAGTTGTTGTAATTGTTGAGCCTGTTGTTGTTGCTGTGGGTGTTACACTTGTTGTTGGTGGCACAGTGGTAATGGTATTATCAGAGGATACACTATTCTGTTCATCAGATAAATCAGATACTGTAGCATTAGTGGCAGTAGAAGGGATTTCAGTTGTTACAGGATTTGGGTTGGTAGTGAAAGCCAAAGTTGTTGATGAAGAACCTCCAGATGCTGTGGTAGGAACTGAGGCAGTTACACGAGTCACAGTAAAAGACGATGTTACTACCTCTGTTTTGTTAGGATTGGGAGATGAAGCATTATTGCTTGCACTAATTGATGATTCATTTGAATGGAAAATTAAGTTATATTCACTTTGTTCTTTTGATAATATTTCAACATTAGAAGAGGAAGTTTCTTCAGATTTATCTACTTGTTTTCTTTTGTATTCTGGTTCCAGGTCAGGTGTATTACGGATAACTGAGAAGAAATCTGAAAGAATTTTTCTATCTACAGAACTCTCAGAAGAGTCTTTGTCTAAGTCAGGTAGTACAGAATATGTCTGAGGATCTTCTTCTGTACTGGATGGTACAAGGTCACTTCCATCCAAAAGGAGTTGTTTGTCTTTTTTGGGTTGTTTGTGTTTGGATCTACGAGTCAGCTTGTCAGTCACATTACTTCTGTCCTTCGTCAGTGCATCTGTAGAATTTTCCTGAAATTAATAAGAGCATATTGCTACTAAATGTAATTTTAAACCTAATATTAGTGGAAAATAAAGCATACATTTTTTGTGATCTGAACAAGAAAAAACCTAAAAAAAAAGTAGTTTTAAGAAATGAAAGGAATACCTGTGTAAATTATATGAAACGTAACATATTATATCAATAAGTATTGAAAATAATAGAATTTTATTATTTGAGTTTTGAACCTCAAATACTGAAATAGAATGCCAATTGTTTTGCTTAATACAATTAATTAGTAATTTAATCTCTTAATATTGAATTCATTTACATTCAACTTAATATATCTCAATAATTTTTGAAAATGATAGAACAGAGAGGTTTTTAAAGCTCAAATACTGAAACAGAAAGCATATTGTTTTGCTTAATACAATTAATTTGGAATTTAGACTTTTAATATTGAATTTATTTTCATTCATAAAAATATCACACACACAGAAAAGTTAAGGTTTCCTCTAATATATTATGAAATTTGAAGCCATTGTAAGAAATGAACATCTGATGTATAATTACAATGATGCATTTCCTTTGGAAACACCCTCCATTTCTTCGACCTTATTAAATGTTTTGACATTTTCATTCAGAACCTGTTTAAAAATTGAACACCATTCCTTTCAAATTTCTTAAATTTCAGAACTCTTATGTTTTCATAATTCATACAGGTATTTCTATAGTTTAGATAGAATTACATTTTCAAATAAAATACTTCTGAACCATTTGAATTTTGCAGTGGATTAGAATTGAAAATTGTTAATAATAATATGAATTTGTTAATATAAAATGTTAGTTTACTTGTTAGAAGTTAGTGACAATGAATAAAATAATGATGGTACAATGAAGTATGATATCATGGAAAAACTAAAGTAGATATTAATTTAATGCCGTATGTTCAGTAGATAACAGGTTTACGATAATTTAATCCAAGAATATACACCAATAGAATATTTCATTCTGTAAATAATCTGTATAAGTCTAGGTGCTGTGCTGTACAAAAAATCATGGTGAATAATACTTGAGATTTCAGTGATGGACTTATTAGACATGCACAAATGTTACTTATCTCTTTCATGTTATTTTCCAGCAATCATCAGTTTTTTATATTTCATTCCTTGTAAATTCTTCAGTTTGCTAAAAAGATCTCTTGAAAATAAATGAAGAGAGCCCTTGAAAAACTAAAGTTGTATATTTTTTAATGACACAGTTAAGTAGCCACATTCTTGTTTTGGAGAAATGCTGGAAATTTAGTAAATATAAATATTATGCACCATTTTTATTCATAGCCATTGTTCTGTATTGCAAATTAAAGGCAGAGAAGGCATTGATTCTGGTAAGCCTTCAAACCAGTAGAAACAACTTTCTAAACAGAGTGCACTGGTATCTGATGTAGTTAAAGATTCATTTGCTGGTCACTCAGGAAGAACTAAATGTCTTGCTTTCACAAAAAAAACTCCCTGACTTGGCTGCAGTGAAAGGATGATTGCTGCTCTGACCTCAGGGCTTATGAAACAGTTCATGATCTCTTTCTTTTTTCTTTCCATTTCCTCTTATGAGTTACATGATGCTGCTCACTTTCACTCAGGACAGTATAAATACTGCTCAGACTCAAGAACTGGAGCTCAGTTACTGAACTGCATGGACTGCATCAGGAGACAAGAAAGACTGGGCAGAACCCATCAGGGATTTCAAAACTCGATGTAGAAATTACGGATCAGTTTGCTCCAGTTGCAATTTGCTTTGAATAATCTCTTGAGTTCTCTTTTAACTAATTTCTTGAACAATAAATTATTGTTATTATGCAAAAAGCCATGATGTAAAACAATTCAAAGTTGAAAAATTGTTTGTTCTCCGTATTTTTCAAGTCCATGTTTAAGATAAAATGAAGATACATAATGATTCTGTAAAATTTGTTTTTTTCTCACTGTTGAAATATATCTTCAATATTGATAATTCTATGGTTGTTTCCTTGACAAATATTATAATTTCATGTCATTTTTAATTTACTTTAGGTAGCATGAATTTTAGGTAATTTATGTTAAAACAGATGTTGTGCAAAAGAAAATATACAGGGTTTTTTTATTCAATATTTTTATTAAAAATAGATGAAAATATGAAGTATAAAAATTTCCCAAAATGAGATACAATGAGAAAATATTTTGCTGATGAAATATATCATGCCATTAACTTGACCAGAATATGTTACTACCAAAAATAGTTAATGGAAGTACATTTAAAGAGTCCCTACATTGTTGGGAAAAATTATTGATGATAGATAATAGGGATTATATTAGCAATTTTATAAATAGCACAAAGAATGTGATATTTTTAGTTGATCATAGAATATTATATCTGGAATTTCATGCATGTTATTTAGTAACAAAATCATTTAGTTCTCTCCAAATATTTTATTAAATTGAATTTCAGCATAAATACAAATATTAGATACATAATTCTAAATTGAAAGCACATATAACATTTTAAAGTTTATGCAATACAAGAAAAAGATATCTGTATGTATGAATGAGTGTATGAAATGAAAATGAATGAGAGTTTATATGAAAAGTTGTTTAGAGTTTGGTTTTATAAATCATTTAAGAATAAAACAATCTCACTGGATGAAAAAATCATTATTTTAATGCTCAGTGATAATGAGTTGCATATTTTGGCAACGCATTTACAATTAATTTATCTTCCATTCAGGATTGTAAGCTGATTTCTGCCTTCAGAAATTACTAGTTCAATGGTAAGAAGCTTTGCCCAGCTCTGATGATCCTTTTCTAGAGGCCTTTGAAAAGATAAACAGAGTTTGAGGATTTAATTCTTTTTGTCAGTCCTCCGCAGGGTGTCAGTCATTTCTCAGTCATGACAAGTCATTGAAAATAATTACTTGTTTCTGGTTTCAATATTTCTCATTTCTTTCACATGCATTTTTTTATCAAATGAATTTTAGATCATTAGTTAGAGTTGAAAGACATTCAGAGCTGTTATGGTTCTTTCTTGATGGTTTTTAATATGATATTCACATATCAATTTTTCCAGTTTTACAAAGAGGTTATTTCAAGAAATATTTAATGCAAGTTTCAACTGTAAACTAGGTTGGATGCCTCATGCAAACTATGAATGTAAAGTCTCAAAAATGATTATTTGAGCTTACTGAAGTTAGAAACTGAAGTGGAGTTATTCCAATTTTCTTATAATTAAATGAGTGGTTGAGCAAACGATACAGCTACTATTTTTACAAAGCAATAACGACTGAAAGAAAATTTACTTATTTACACAAAATTTATTGTTAATTTAAAAAACTTGTTAGATTTTTAAAAATTAGAAGTTGATGGAATGATATGATTTGCAGGTACAGAATGATGATTTACATGCATATTACAAACAAAAAGAAACAGATCTTATTTGAGATAAAAGAATGGAAATATTTTTTATTTCTACCTCTATGAAGGAAAATTAAAGTTCCTGTAAATACTGATATTTTACTACACCAAATATAAGAATCCAATGTAGTTACATCAATTTAATGCAAATGAAATATGAAAAATATTATCAAAAACATTTCCATTGTTTTGCTCTCACAAGAGAGTTAGTCTAAGAATCATGCTTCTGCTCAGAATTTCTTTTTAAAAGCGATACACTTCATGGTAGGTAATGGGTTCAAAAAGCAAGACTAGTTTTTAATTGATGTTAGTTATTTAAAACATTAATACAATGTTAATTCATTAGTATTGATTAGTTTCTCTTCTTGCTAAACCATGAAAGAGAAAATAAGTTGTTATAGTATTCCTGTGAAGTTCATTAGAAGCATTTTCTTCACAATGTTTCAAAGCATTAAATAAATATTAATTGAGACTTAATACAATAAAATTAAACAAGACTTGATTTGTCTTATGCTATAACATTACAACTTTTATATCCAGTACAATCCTGTACTATGTCTTATTTGCACAAGTTGGTTACAACAAAGCTTAAAAATTGATCACTTTAAATATGCTATTACACTTCAATCTTGATATAGTAAAAGCACTTTATAAAAACTTTAGTGAAATATTACATGAGAGAAAAGGAGATTTCCTGGTACCATGTGAAATGGATTACTCACATAGTAGATGTTTTCTGCACTGGGGGTTGTAACTGTGGGTACAGTTGGAATGTAAGCTGGAGATGGAGTTGTTCTTGTGTTGGTTGTTCCACGGAAAGCGTCAGTTCGATATCGTGCACTGAATTTTGGAGTTGCGCCAGATGACTTTAAAAAAAGCAGAGCAGATTGATTATCATTCAGAGGTTGATTAAGTCTGAGAGATGAATATCAAGAGGAAAGAGAAATAGTAAATCAAATTGAAGCAAGGACTTTTTTGCTTTGCTTAACATTTCACTCATACATTGAAAAGTAGTGCAGCTTCAGAAACAAAAATGCTGAGTTCTGCACTATGGTAAATTGAAAAACATGAAACTTGGTGAAATTATTTTAGAAAAATGGTTAGTTTAATTGAGGAAATGAAATTCCTTACCAATCTTGGGTCTTCAAATGGATTTGTAGTGGTAGTCTTCCTGTAGTTGGGAATATTATCCAAAGAAGATTGTACGGTGGTTCTTGATTTGCTAAACACACTTTTTGTTGGCAGAGGTGGTCTATACTGAGGTGGTCTTGGTCGTCCCAGGAGACCTGACCTAGTTGATACTTCTGTATCTCTTTCTTCACCATTTGATGTCAGTAAGTTTTCTGATTCTGAGGCAGTAGGTGGTTTAGAGTAACGATTGCGATAATTTGATCCAATAGAAGGAAGCTTCTTCTCCAGGGAAGTAACTGAATCTCCTTGATATTGTAGATCAGTGTTTGCTTCCTTAATGACTTCGTTCTATGAGAACAACTTTGCGTAAGACATTGAATACTTTTAAATATTTACAAAATCTCTTTGCAGGTTAATCAATCATACAGTCAATTACAGAACCTACCTTGGTTTCCTTATTACGATGTACAGATGATTTGAATGAAGCATTGAATTTACTTATTGAGGTTTCTTTATCTGAAAGGGTTGAATCTCTGGGTCGGTTTCTCGAGTTGAGACTTGCAGGATTCCCTGAACTTTCTGGAGGTGGAGAAGGTGCCACCTGCAAGACATTATAAATATTATGTTCACCCCTTTTTTCAGTGTGAAGTCCCACACAGTTTAACTGTTGGGAGAAATTATTATTCCATGAATGAATTCTGAAGAGGGAAGTCTTGACATTATAATTGAAATTTGTTTCAATCAGAAAGAATTCAATGATTTTTATGGCTTATTTTCAATGACTTCGACATTAATCATAGCTAACATCGCGAATGAGTTAAGTCTGTCCTGCACCATCATATAACTTAAATATATCTTCATAAGCATAAATATACTAAAGCTACATTCATCACTTCAAAATCAATAGAAATAACACAACAGTTACAATAAATCAACAGAAAACATCAAAAATATCCTTGGAATTCTAGGATTTATAAATAAGTCCTTGCTGTTTATGTTCTTCTTAAACTTAAAAATTGGAGGGATGATAATGCACATATAAAGGAATCAGAATCACATAAGAACACAAATGGAAATTTCACCAGGAGAGAGAAAATGACACAAATCCAGAGTAAGAACACACGATACAAAGGCATGTAAAGAACTTCATCAAGGGAAGTAAGAAAGTGATATAGTTGCTCAAAGATCAAAAACAACAAATTACCACAGATGTTCAAAGTTCTGCCCACTAACAGCGATACAGTCTTTGCACCAGTGTTGCGAGGATCCACCATACGCCAGATAGAACATGTTCACCAAGTTGTGAGACTTGCATTGCTGTTAATGGAAGAACTTAGAACATTTATTGTTGTAAATGACCTATATCCCTGTTTCAATTTCCCTAATAAAGTGCTTTACTTACCCTTTTTGTCTTGTATTCTTACTCTGTCATTGTGTCATTTTATGTCCTCTTGATGACATTTCTCGGTGATTCTCGGTGATTCTCGGTGTTCCTAGGTGATTCTGATTCCTATATTTGTGCTCTATCTTTCCTGAAATTTTACAGGTAAAGATCTGGGATATTCATTATACAGTTTTCGTATAATGAAAAATGACACCACAGTATAACGAATCCCATAAAAAAAATGTCAGTAAGCATAGACGGTCCTTTTCAAATGAATTGTTATTACTTCTCCTTTGTCTTTCATCAATAAATTATGTTTTGTCAGTGAACTAATTAAATAAAAAAATTAATTCCTTATATTTATTGATTTTTAAATTTTCTTTCAAGCCACAAAGTTCCCCTTTCTGAGGTGTCCAGGGCAACAACTCCACTTGCCCAACCTTTGCAACAGCTCTGGTTTTGGTTACTTACATTCATAAGAAGTTATTATCCATGTGATCCATTGAAATAATTAAGATTTACATTTTGGTGGGTAGGAATTTGAGTATAGATTAGAATTTCAGGAGAACACAATATTTAAAAACTAGCTATAAGTTAGAGTGGATCATTAGCTCTAATTATAGAAATTTGTTCAAAGTTATATCCTGTAACTAATTTTTATAGTAGTTATATAGAACTGAAGTAAAATATTTATTGGCATACTAAGAAGCCATGGGCTCTAATGGCCTTGCTGTTGACGAGCCCTTAAAGCCCCACAAAAAAAATGAAAAAAATCTAAGAAGCCATAAAACATTCATTATCTTTAGTACTTTATCCATCCTTCTATTTTTTTGCCACTGATCAGTTTTACAGTCAACTTCTTATGATGGGATTTACTTATCGAATAACTTATATCTGGAAGATTTGCTCTGTGAACTGAAAAACATTTATGTTGAAGTATTATGAACTTACCAAAAGACTGACTTTTCTAGACTTCTCCCTCAATGATCCTCGGAAACCATCATCTTCCAGAGTATTACTCTGTTCCTTTTTGGGTCGTTGACTTTCTGGCACGTATTCTGCTTTGTTAAACTGAAAACATAATTTCTGTATTGTACTCTTTTCTCAGTCTTTAAATAGATGAAAATGTTATTAATAAACATGTCATTCCATTTTCCATGTTAACATGAAATGAGAATTGAAAAATAATATTTACAAAAGAATGAATAATTTAATATAAAAGAAAAATTAAAGAAATAAGAAAACAGAAAGAAACTTTTATTTTAATCTGTTATAATTGGAAAAAATTAATTTAATTAAGTTTTATTATCATTTGATTAATGTTGCCTGGATTCTTTGAGTTATGGTTCATAAATTGAACTACCTTTGGTAAAATTGCAGTCTCTGTCACTAATTTTTGAGAGCTTGATGAGGCAAAGGAATCGGAAGAACTCCCAGAAAGAGAAAAAGCCCTGTTAGAAGCTGCAGCCTGAAGCTGCAACACATAAGGTTTGCTCTGAATTCTGTAAATGTTATCAACATAAATATATACATCATATCGATTATTGGAGTGTCTGAGCTACTATGACTTCCTACTCTTTTCAATGGAAAGTCAGTTAATCTAACAATAATATTTTTTGTTTGAATCTGGAACAATGTAGAATAAAACTGACTTATCTCAAAGTTTGTGTAGATGCTAGATTTGTAATTATTTAGATATCAATACCATATGATATAAATAAAATTGAAAATAATTCAGAAAGTATTGTCTTATGGATTGTGAGAAAGTTTTTTACAGTTAAGTATGATGCAAAATAAATGGAAGTACAAAATCTATTTAATGCATGACTTCCTGTAATAAATTTCTAAATAAAAACAAAATTTTCTTTAATTTTGATTTATGTAGATTATTATATTCACTTGGTTAAAAATTTGAATTCAAGTGCCATAACCTTTGAGAGATCGAAAGTCACATAGAACAGTAAGAACCCCGTGCACCATTTCAGTCATTTTAATATTGTATACCATAGTTTGGTTCTCCAGTAACCAATCCAGCACCACTCAGAAAACATGTAAGAAAGAATCATACTTACCTTCATCTTACCTCAACTTTACTTGGCTTTGTTGATATCTAAGAGTGAGTGCTATTGTTCTGTGTAAAGGGTGCTGCTATGTGAATAATAAAACAAGTTCTTTGTGCAATGTGCTATTGTCACTCTGTGTTGAAGTATCTATATACAGTTTTCTAATAGAATCAACTTTGATAGTTAAAACTAATCAACAACCCAGAGTGACTTAATTTATAAAGGTGATCAAGAAAAAGATTTGAAGAACAGCATACAAACACACAAGTATAGTAAATTCTGATGTTTCATATTTGCTGCTTTGCATAAGTCATGACCTTCGTTTTCTGTCCGTGCGTACCTTGGTAGCTCTAAGAGCTTTAATTTTCTGGAGAAATCCTGGTGGGTAATTGTCCAATTCATCAATGTCATCCTCCTCATCCTTAGTAGTAGTAGATGTCTGCTTGGTTCTAGCTCCCTGGGAACAGCACACCACTCACAATAGGGTGTTCATGACACCCTAAGATACGAGGATGAGAGGATGGATGATATGAAACTTTCTATACTTTCAATATCATGTGACTTATTCCAAGGGGTTTAGTAATATGTTAGAATATGAATGTCAGAGAGGTTACACAATTACAAGGATGGTGGTACGATACAAACAGATAGGAGAAGTTTGAGAAATATGTTGGAATAAATTATTAGGAATATCAATTTTGCTCAGGTGCTACAAGATTATAAATTATCCTTTTATTACACTACTAGGTTTTTACATATTAGGATACAAGCCAGATGATTTCTATTATTCATTGGCATCAAAGCACTGTGACAATGAGTTCACATTCTTGTTAGATATTTTACTGTGCATGCTGTTCAACATCTTCAGGTGCTCATATTTTACATTTTCATTATTATTTACTTATAGAGTGGTGTCATGCTTTTTTCTTTTATTTCATGCCGTGCTTTGGTAAAGCATAGTGCAACAACTAAATACACTTATGTATATGTTCACTGAAATCACCAAAAAAATTTTTACTGTCCTTAGTTTTGGAATGTCGTTTCTTTTGGAACTGGTCTATTGTGTGTGTGTGCCCATATTTTTGGAACAAATTCAGTGAAAAGTTCTTGGTGGTATTGTGTTTACATCTTTTATCTCTATTTTATTCCTAATATTTAGGTAACATATTGAGAGAATAATTCTCTTCTTGTTCTTAGTGTTGATATTGAAGTATTTACCTTTATCCATACAGCTAAAATACATACTAAAGTATAAAAATAGAAAATCTCACAAATAAAACTTAGAAAATTAAGCAAGTAAAAATATTATGAAATTAGTGTAGTGTTGCTGAAGTACAAAATTAAATTTCATGCATTTCTAGCACAAAGATTATCATTCCATACCTTTTTTCTCATGCAATATAAATCCTAGATCCATAAATTGTATGATTCTCTGCTAATCCCCAAGCTTCATTCATTGTATGATACACTTTCGAGAATTAAAATAAAATTTTGTTTTATACCTGAATACAGGTTTTTTTTAAAATATTCTTTTCATGTTGCCCAAGTATTCTGGCAATACAATACTCTTTCTTCCTACAGGTACACNATTCTGGCAATACAATACTCTTTCTTCCTACAGGTACACCCTACCCCTCTAATAAAATGGAAAAATATTTAATGACAAGAACATGGTTATCTCTCAGTTTTCTTAAGCACTCCCTACAAGCTCAAAAATGATTCATTATTAGTTAAAGAATTGACAATTCACTTTTTTACATATGTTAAGAGATTTATCTAAAAAGGTATTTAATTAGAAATATAATTAGCAAGATAAATTTTTCTATCCTAATTATATTACATTTGTTTCACACCTAGTAATCAATTTCAATTGAAGTTTTCTTGCAAAAAAAACAAACCTTTTTCCTTACTGCACAATTCAATGTTTCAAATTGCACAAATTATCACCTGTTCTGCACTAAAAAAAGTTGTGCCTAAATAGCATCACCAGGGAAAGAGTCCAGGTGAAATACAGGCCAATAAAACATCCATTTTCAAAAATAATTAAGAATCATTTTGAAAGTGTATCTTACAGAATTGATGTAGAAGATAGATTTGGATGATAGATGATAATAATTGCAAGAACAAATAAATTAATAAAACAATAAGTAGTGAAAAACAATTCCCAATCAATTATTTCAATTCCTTGGTATAGGAGAATGATCTAAAATAAGTGTTTAATAATTATTCAGGCAAGAAGTTTTTTGGAAAAATATTTTTAGAAATTATCTCATGTATGAAAAAATTAAAGTAAATATTTCAAAATAAATATTCGATAAGTTAATACATTTTTGTGATAATTTCTGACCACTTCTTTACTTGTATTATTACAAAGTATCTAAAAACTATCATAGATATGTACTTAAAAGAAGAGATCAAGTATTTTTTTAAATCCTAGCATTTGACTGACATTAAGTTTTAACTTCTCTTGAAAATATTTTATCCATTCTCCCACCAATGTTTTTAAGCATTTTATCAATAATTATTAATAATTCTTTGCAGCAAAGAGGCATGAGGAAGAATTCTTTCCTTAATTTTTCCCTTCCAATCAACCAAAAATTATATTATTATAATTATTTACTGTATAATCTTTTTTGTCCCAAAAAGTTTGTGATAAAATTTAAAAAAATTATCAACATCTGAATTAAATCTGTATTAGATTAAATAATTCTGAAAAAAAATGATAAGACAAAATAAAAGTTTGAAAGATATATGTAAAAATTTCACACCTCTTTGTAATGCGATGGAACAGAAGTCATGTACATGAATTAAATTGTAAAACAGTCGCTTTTTAAATTTTTTTTGTAATGCTTTAAAAAAGGTTTTTGTGCAGCAATTTTTTGATTGAGTGATGAATAGAAATATTTTTATACAAATTTTTCCTGAATTATGTTCTCAAAATTTAATTTCATTGTGTTAAAATCATGTTGGCACTATTCTTTTTTATGTCAAGATATAAAATATTTATTTATTTGTAAAATCATTCAAAAGAGCCTTTATTTCATTAATGAGAAATAGACTGTACAGTACCCTCAAAGTTATAATTGAACTATTGTAGATTATTTTGTTCTGAAGAGTTCTGTTCCATCTATAAGCAATCTGCCCTGTTCCAGGAATTTTAGTTTTAGTAGTGGGGGGGTCATATGAAAATAATTGTATAGATTTAAAGATATTTCCTCATCTAATTAATGTGTAAAGACTAACTTTCATGAAATGTAAGGAACAAAAATATATTATTTTGATTTGCAAATTTCATAATTTGTTATATTTGAATGAAATTTAAATTTAACACAAAAATAATTTTGAAGAGAGAGTTTTTAATCCCTATGACTCCCCCGTGGAAAAACCCTATCCTCATCTCCTCCCACCCACCCTCACAGTTCCTCGTAGTCGCCTGAGCTGTCCTCGTCGTCGCTTACCTTGACGCTTCCTCGGCCGGTAGCTCGTGAAGGGGTGGCGACGCTTCCATCAGGGGTGCGTCTGCCCGGTCGAGGGGAATCCCCTTCCTCATTGGACGAGGGAACAGAGCCTGCTGGCGCTGGGGCGCGGGTGGAAGCTGGACGCCGAGCGGGGGTGCTGCGAGAGGACTGCGCAGAAGCGTCGGGTCTCGCGTCCGCAGCAGTGAACGCCTCCGGACGTGCGCCACGACGGGGGCTACCCGTGGGCACGGGGTCTTCCCTCACGCGATTGCGACGCACTGCAGCGGCATCACGAGAAGATGCCGCGCCTCGTTCGCTGCTGGAAACTCGAGACGTGACTTCCTGGACTCGTCCACGCTGGGCGCTACTGATGCGCGCGGATTTCCGACGGCTTGTGAACTGTTCTGAAGGGACATCGGCGGAGGTGGTGGACTGAGGTGGGGCTTGAGAAGAAGATATCGCCGGTTCGGAAGTTTCTTCGGGAACCTTAATATTTTCGTCGGATGTAGCCGTGAGATCGTGGGTTTTGGCGGCGGGTGTGGTGGGTGCTTCGGCGTGATTGGGGACAGAGGCCAACGTGGAAGCTGGAGATGGGGATGTAGACTTGGGAGTTTCTGTGACATCGCGAGATGAAGTCCGTGAGCGAAGAGGGGCTCCACCGACGTTTGCTGTGGCGACCGCCGCTCTGGAGACGGAAGCAGTTCGTTCCCCGCCTCGACGAGAGTCTCTGCTCCGTGAAGATGCACGCGCTCGCACCTAAAAAAATAAATACACCAGATTTTCAATCAAAAGAGCTTACATGTCTCTTGCTCTACCAACGATAGTAAGTAATCAAAATTTACATGAATTCTCATGAAATGTCGATCAGCTAAGAGTTAAATAACGTAACACCCAATAATACTAACTACTCTGTAGTTCGGGACCCCTTCTCACGTCAATAAATAAATCTTTAATTTGAAGAGATGTTAAATACCACGTATGCCTCCGTGGAAGATAATTTACACTCTAGAAGCAAGCAAGGGACTATCACATACATTCCGATAAAAGCGCGACAAAGAAAACCGGAGAAGCACCCGGGACGGGATAAGAAAGAGAGAACGTACGCGACTGTGACGAAGTTGAATACCGATAAAAATATTACTATTTAGACATTGTATTTTAATAAATTATTATTTGAGTCTTGTAACAATGGTGTGATAAATATAGATCTGAGTGTTAAAGGAAAACGAAATATTACGAGGAATTCATTCCACCCTTGGTCATCGGTAGTTAATCAGCCGCACCTGAGCTTCAGGAGCCGTGGTGATGGTGAATGCAGGACCTCTTCTGCGCCCCGCGCGTCCAGAAGAAGCAGGGGTGGTAGAGTCGGCGCGTCGAGAACCTTGTCCCAAGGGCGCGCCGCCGACGGACGCCGCGCGCGTTACGTCCGCGCTCTTCCTGCGCGAGGGGAACGACGTGCCAGCGGGAGCGGGTAACGAGGGAGGAGGCGACGGCTCTTGTTGGGATTCGAACACAGGCGCCGGCGCGCGTGCACTCTCGAAACCAGGCGCAGACTCTTCTAAGGTCGCTGGAACCACCTCTTCCACCACGATAGCAGGAGACGCTGCGCGGGAGCCTTCGGGGCGGACACGACGACCGCCTGAAGAGCGCACTCGTGATGACAGCACAGCGGCAGGTGAATTGCCTCCCGAGCGACGACTCACCAACTGCTGGCGAACAGGGGACTTCACAGACGACGCCGTCTCAGGCTCCTGGAAATCACAAGCACATGATGAAGCCTCCTAAATACCCTTCAGTCTGGGTCATCCATGGACACAGTTAGGAGCAATCAAATCAATGTGTTAATGTAAGACGTAGCTAAAGGAGGATAGCGAAGAACACTGCCCTCCCACGTACACACGTACATTCATCTACCCAAACACTGAAAAAGCAGATGAGACTTAAAAAATAAAATTAAAATGTATAGACATGATTATCATTCAAAATTACAGGGATTAACTCTTCAACAAATCCACCTTGCGAAACTAAAATACGTATTATTCATCCATAAAATATAATTGACAATCAAGGATTTGTGACAATATCACTGTTACTCCAGAATTTTGTCAAATTATCTTACTTATTGCAGTGATGAGATGTGTCTTCTTCGCCCCCTAATTGGTCTTTTCTCTTTCTTAAAACCTGACTAGGCTCTTGAGTTGAATGGCTAAATCAACCTAGTGGGAGTGACTGGAATTTACACCAATAAACAGAGAGATGACAAGTTTGGTGTATTCAATGAAAAGAGGTAGTGCCTCAATAAATCCCCATCCCCTTTCTGTTTCTTCACTAGTAGAGTTATCCGACTGTTACTTCGAAACCATTGACTCCCCTTTTCAACTTGGGACTATTGACCTTCCTCCACTTTTGGTCCTCCCTCTTTTTGAATTTTATTCTTCATATATGAATGAATGATCGAAAGCGAATGAATACTAATGATTTCCCTTGGAGATATCAACTGACTGTTAATTCCATCAATTGACAAGGTATTTTGAAAACAGTACGAAGTTCTTCTAAATATGCCGCGACTAGTTCCCTTACATGTGTTTATTCAAGGTCTGATCAAGAGATATTGGATCAAGAAAGACAAGATCGTATCGCAGAAAATAAATCAGTAACTTACAATATAATGTTGCACACTGATTAAAATTTTGTGTGTTGTTAAAATTTTAAAATATTATTTTATAATGTAACATAAATAATACATAGGAAATAATAGCTTTATGAATCTAGTGATCAGTAATTCATATCATATGCCCCTATATTTGTGCCGGAGCATTATATGGTAAATAAGGAGGTGAAAACGCTCGAAGATATGATTTCAAGATGTTATTACAAAATGTTGTTAACGATTCGTCAGAGTGCATAAAATTCCAAGAAGATTAAGAAATTTTTAAATCTAGTCATTCAATTTAAATGAATCAGTTAGCTACATTCAATTTCTTGTTTAATTTGTTTGCCACACAAAATTAGATGAGTTCCGTTTACTGGTATCCAACAGCCTACGTTTCTCAATAACTTGATACTGTCATGGATATTATTTTATTATGTCCGGGAAACGTTTCTTCATATGAAGCAAACTTAATTTAAATGTTGTAAAACTAATTTTTAGCATAAAGTTATCTCTAAATTGTAGATAATTTATGTTGTGCGTTATTATCTGTCTAATTAATTTTTAGCATAAAGTTATCTCTAAATTGTAGATAATTTATGTTGTGCGTTATTATAGATGTTATTATTAGGTTAGAAATTTTCCGGCACTTGACGGGACATGCATTTTGACAAGTAGTGATTTTCTTAAAATCATTCGGAATGGATGTTTCGGTTTGCTTTCGATTCTTTCTACCCACCTCTTCTTATGCGTTCTTTATAATATTTATTAGCATTCCTGAAGAAATCCTGATCTATAAGAAAAGAACCGATTCGAGCGACTAACGAATGTACATGCGCAGTAGAACCTCGATTGTCTGGATTAGCAGGGTCCCGCAGTGATACAATCGACATTCGGATGATATGGGAAATAAAAATACAGTGTGCTGTTGAAAGGACATTCGCTATTTATTTTATTTGAACATTAGATAACAAAAATGTGTTCAAAGCATTCAGTACTGAAATGAAAACCATAGGTGGTGAGTCATGACAAATCATAGATGTGTAATGCAGATAGTCCACGGGCACGCACTCTCCCGGTCATCGCATCCTTCAGGGGAAACTTTGATATTTAATTTTGTATTGCCAATTGCTATATTTAAGCTAAGAAAAATAGTTTAAGAAATGTTACTCCCCAATGAGACGAAGTTTTCCTGTCGCTTGGTTTGTTTTTGTCGTTTTTTCCTCGAAAAATAAATATTTTATAAAATATGACACAAATAAAATCTAGACTGTGAGGATTCCTTTGATTTCTGTCTCCTAGAATCCAACAATATCACTCCCCGTCCAGTTGTGCGTTGAGTCGATGTCTCTATTCGACAGCTCTGGGTTATCTGATCTTGGGAACTTTAATAAGGTGCAAGATTGAGGATTAAAAATGATTATCAGATGTACGATTATTTAAAATATTACCATAAGTTACAAATATCTGAACCATATTCTGTATACCTTATTTTCTCGATTTCTATAGAATATTAAGACAAATGTTCAGTGAGAGCAACTAAAGCCTCTTATCCAAGTCACGCATTGACTTACTTGCTTGTCCAGAAACAGTCCTGTCAGCTCAGGGATTGTCCAAGACGAGAATTTTTATCATGAGAAGGAGTAGAATTAGGGTATGTGCAATGAAATTGGAACATCTATTGCACAGTAGGAAGTTGATCTATCAACACGAAAGCAAAAAGATGTTAGATCATGTTTTGATAATTAGAGTTCTTATATACTGCATTAATTTTGAAAAAGAAGAGCCAGTTTCGTGTTTATTGCTTACATTTATTGGTTCGAAAATATTATTTATTTTCTGATGGGTTTGTTTGCTGCTCATTCTTTCAATTAAAGATACACGAATGTGCCGCAAGTGATAATAATATACAAACTAATTTGCAGAAAGTCTAGTAATAAGCATCCTTTTTCATTGATTCAGATCAGTACAAGACACGTGTTATTTTGTGTTCGTATGTTGAACTGTTTATTATTTTACACTATTCATTACAATCGTAACATACTTTGCACCGCTATTTTCCATTCCATTAATTATATCTCTATGTACCCATTACAATTATCTTGGTTATTATGGTATGTTTATCAATATACGTAGTCCTTAGGTAGGAACATCACCTGTTTGCCCTGCCAAGGTGGGGAGGCGCCCGTCCCCACCACAGAGAGATGGGCGCAATCTTTTACATTTGTTCTCAATTTATAATAGTATCTTCTCCTGTCCGCAAGTTTTTTTGTCATTCATCTAAACATTTTACTGCATCTCGTAAACAACAAATATTATACACAAAAATTCATAGCGCTAATTGGGTCTGTAGTAATGATCGTAGTGGAGTTTCTCCACCGACAACGTCTTTGCTATCTCGATACCGCTGAGCGGTAGAACGTGGGTTCAAACCCTGCTCGGCCGAACTTGGTGTGGTTTTTCAGCTGGGATTTCCCTCACCTACTCCAGACAAATGACGGTTCGGTACCCTAAGTTTCCTAACAATCTAACATCTCTCCTTCCCAATTCCCTTACCCAAGTTTCGGTTAGGTGGAAGAGCGTGTGGCCCGAACCTCGCCATATAAGATATGAAATAAATAAATAACGAAGTTCTACTGTATATTATTTCGAAGGAGCTCAGTCATGAAAGAGAACTTACGAAAGCTGAGGCGGTTCTTCGCCGCAGAGGGACAAAGGACGAACGTCTTTCAGCGATGGGGGTTTCTCCATTTGAGCGTCTCGTCTTAGCAGACACCTCCACTGCAGACGGAGGTACTTCATCTGCGCTGAAGCGGGCGCGACCACGGCCTCGTTCACGACCCTATGGAAACACACAAGAACAATTTAGGATTAGAAACACTGAAATGATAATGCAAGTAATCATATATAATAAAACAGATACAATCCAAATGTTTGTGCGCTATCTCCCCCCAAATGATTCATCACTTTTCCTGGCAGTTTTCACAAAAGTACAGAACGACTTTTCTTCCTCTCCTGAATGCGTAGAACTACATAACACTTCCGGAGTCGAAGGCATGTTTACTCACTACCAAGGCACAGGAAAAAATTTACAGCTTTTTCACATTAATTTCCCCGTTCATATAGCTGTGACTGCTGAAAAGCGAACCCTCCTTCTATACACCTCCTACTAGTATCACTAACTCTTACTAGTACTAACTACTCCAACTAACACCCTCCACGTAGGCCAAGTTGTTGGTGAACCCAGCTAACTGGCCCACCTTCTAACCAAAGCCTACCTCCTATCGCTCCATACAGATACGCTTCAATAGCACGTTACATTTCCCATTTACAAATACTACAATAAAAAGAAAGAACTTCTTTCGTCATTTCACCACAGAAAAATCGTACTGCACTTTAAATCACAAAACAATACATCCAATAGGGATTACATACATATTTAAGGATTATTTGTGCCAACATTCCAAAATAACTTGAACGAAATTGGTAATATGCAGTTAGTTCTTTAGATAAAATATGGAGTGGAATCTGTCCGCAAACGCTGGCACCGCGCGTTTAGTTACGCTGTCTCCATGGATAGCAAGAGTGTCGTAACGTGCGAACGAAGCAAATATACAATCACATAGAAATAAGATCTCAACACGAACAAATTATCCACTATAATAAACCAACGAAAGAAACCTCCTTTGTGAGCGAACCTGTTCCTTTTGTTTGTTCCATCAGAACTACTTAACCCGTTATAACGCGCGCAAATGGATAGCACTCAAACATCTCTAGATTGAAGCCTGTATTGTGTGAATGGATGGTACCCATGGAATTATCAACGTTACTGCACGTATGGCATTTTTCCTTAATTTCTACCAATAGTTCATCAATCACGCATGATTCGAAAATCAGAAGTCTCCTAGTAGGTCACATGTGAGAAACTTTTGTAACTATAGATAAATGCTTACCGGTAAATCACAAAAAATTACAATGATTTTTACCTATATGTTATAATTAATGACTCTGGAAGTGTCAGGTTCTCCGAGAAATGAACAATGTAGGACAGAAGAGAAAAGTTGCGATGATCTCTGCATTTCAGTCGTTAATTTATAAGGGTGAGACAAACGAAAGTCAATGAAAATACATCATCGGTCAATCATTTTTCGATACATTTTTTCTAAGCTATCATGCTCTTAACTCATTCACACATGTAATCGCAGTTCAACACTAAAAAGGTGTTCTAACGCGTCTTATAACGAGCCCTTATTATGTTACCTCATCTGCCCTAATCCTTCCAAGAATCAGCATCTTTCTATGTTTAATTCAATAAATTAAGCACTACGAAAATCGTGAAATATTGAATACAGAGTTTATCAAATAAGAAAATGTATGAAAAACACACAAAAAATGTTGATAAAATAATTTGATTAAAAATATCAAGGAGGAATGTTTTATTATCAATGAAACCTCAAAATTTATATTGAGCTTAAGAGCTTCAAGAATGCTAAATAGTCTATCTGATCCACAAATTATTCCTTCGACGTTGCAATCCAATTTTCTCAGCTCTAAATGTAATTTTATGCAAGTATGAAGATTTCGAAGACTAGGGGAAATCTACTCTTAATTGCATAACGGGTTTCCTCAGAAATAAAACTATTTAAATGTAGTAAGAAAATAATGACAGTTTTCATTGCTACTGAGCCATTTGCAGTTGCAATATTGCTTTTTTAAGCGTTCATGTCTATGCGGGCTGTATAAACGTTGCAGTACCAAGTCCTTTTTCCTTAATTTGGGAAATAGATACGAAATTCGTATCCCATTAAATGTGTTGATAAATCCATTTCTAGATTTGGGAGAAAAAATACTTAATTACGAAATTCCTGGGATTCACAAAACAAAATTAACAACAATATCAAACAGTTGAGAGCGGGGCACAACCATACAAAAGTATATGTCCGTTTAGCATTTTATATTAGGGTTGTTATAAGTTCTACATTTTCAAAATTCCTCTGTCTGAAATTAAGATTTTTACCAAGATTAGTGTAGCAAAGATTCAAAAGTGTTCAATGAAAGAACGACAGTAATAATAGACAAATTTTCAGGGCTAGAGGAACCTATTATCTTTGGAAGAAAAAAATGTTTAGGAAATTCTTTTCAACAATCTAAATTATAAAGTCAATTATGTTTTAGAGAATCGAAAATTTGCGTTTGAGTTAACGGCACAATTTTTCAATTTCGTGACTCTACATCCGATTTCCAGGACTTTCCTGATTTTACTAATAGATTTGCAATTGCCTGATTATTGTGTATTAATATTTTATATTCTTATTACATGTCAAGAAGGCTAATTTAAACTATTTCAAATAAAATTACCAATGTGGACTTTGTCTCTATCTTCAAAAACAGTAAATCTTCTTTCGCGCATCTGATGAGATGGTGTTTAGCGCACTCGTTCACACGTCAACCTAACCTATCAAAAATACCTTTCGCACGCTATTGGAGCTCATCTTCTGTCAAGCAATCAACTCCGAGTAATATCCGAGGACAACCCATAGATTTAACACTTGTTATAAACTGATTCGTCTGTACTAAAATTAAAGTAGTTGTTTGAAGTGAAAACAACGTTTACAAGAAAGGGAACTGGGAAAAAGTATTTCTGGAAGGGTCACAAATGCATGAATTTTTCAAATCTCCCTTCTCATTGTGTCTATGACTCGCCACTATTCGAGCGTAACGAAGTGAACATTCCACTGACCCAGTGTCTACTTCCCATCAGAAGAACTTAAACGAATTTTCTTCTGAAGAGGTACTCGACCCGTAAAATGGAAATATCCTTCATTCCTGATTTTCGATTACACTACGGACAAAAGGTGTAACTGCTAAGAAATGCTTCAGTTTTATTGCTTCGTTTATATATTCTATATGAGCTGCTGTAACTGATTGTAGTACTTTGGGAGAAAACCATAGAGCATGAACAAACTTTTCCCATTAAGTTGGCGATTTCATTTGTAATAAAAAGAAAGCTTCGTAACTTTATTTCTCAGTAAAATCACGTTATTTGTAATGAAATAATTGGTTTCAAATCCATGTGGACATTTTATGGATGATTTGCAAAATTGATATATTTAAGTAAACTCCAACTACGAAAATAATAGATAAGTTCATTGAACAAAAGTTAGCAACTCTTGTATATTTGATGTTCAAGTAAGTCAAAAAAGTAAATTTTTTGTTAATGCTGAACTTCTAATCGATTTAACCCCAAAATTGTGTATAATGCTTCTGCTTTGTGTATTTTAAGTAAATGACAAGAAAGCTTCAACATACTAAGAATTCTTGTAGAATTTGGTTTTTCCATATAAATACCTATACAATGTTTCATAAAATGGAATTTGTATTTCTCACCAGGGTTAACTATACAACTTCTTCCAGTATTCTTTTGTTTACACATTATTCTGCATCCTCTACTAACGTCATATTTTTTTCCATAAAACTACGGGACCAATAAAGATGTTAAGCTTTAAAGAACAAAAAAGAACATGTCTAGAAAGACACCGAGCAAACTATCATCACCCCGCTCATAGACGTAACACTTCCTGGACAACAATAGAAACCCTAAAACGCCAACTAGAGAAGTTAGTGCAGTGTTGTGGAACCCTTCCGCGTGCCGACAGTGTTCTGTTTCTTCCTCTTTTCTCTCATTTGTCTCTTTTCCCTATCATTGAGATGTAGTTATCAAACTCGTTTGTAACCATAGCGGTAAAGCACACAGCGTAGCACGATCTCGTCCAGATTGCGAGGAGAAACTGAGTAAATACTAATATAAAGAGTCCACATTAATAAGATAATCACCCAGCTCGGAGTCATTACTGTATACAAAATTAGTGATAGGAAATATTAAGATGGTTCGAGTAGTTTTCTTATCGTATCCTGATAACTCCGGTTATTTTTTTAATAGAAATTCTTGGGAGCCAGTGAACTCATTTGCGTTATTGAAACAATTTTTTTGCTTCATTATTACGAACTCCTTGATATGGAAATTAACACAGCTGAAAACGTGTCTTGCACGAATAAGATCTAACTGAAATTATATTTCGCAATGATACAGAGTTTTGAGTGAAAATGTGCTAGAATCTACATCATCCGGATGTTCCGTTTATCCGAACCAGTTTTACTCACTTATTTACGATTTCTTTCTGCAGAGTAATATTCTTGTATCATAACACACTGTACTTGTCGTTAATATGATACGTAAGTAACAACAATATTTACAAAACCAGTATTGAAGGAAAAATAAACATGTAGGTTGTAAGTCTTTTCTCCAACAAACCCGAGCAACGCAGATAACCCACGGGTACAAAATTTCAAAACAAATTTAAAGCCGTCAAAATTTTACCTTTTTCAAGAAATTGATATTTTTGGATGAATAAAAATTATAGC
The DNA here is from genome assembly GCA_002313205.1 of Laupala kohalensis. Lineage (NCBI taxonomy): Eukaryota > Metazoa > Arthropoda > Insecta > Orthoptera > Trigonidiidae > Laupala > Laupala kohalensis. Next base: position 625,458 of record NNCF01125938.1, read on the forward strand.
AAAAAAAACCATTTAAAATTCGTCACTCATTTATTAATAAGTAATTATTAATTGCAAAGTATATTTTTACATAACAAATATTTATGCAATACAAAATTTGTTAAATCATAGAATGTAATAGCTGTTGAAAAATTATTATTAAAAAGTTGTAAATGTCTTATGAAGACTCTTCCCCATTCTCAAGGACATGAGATCGGGGTCAGTGCGCGCTAGACCTGAGGATAAACGTGACATAGTAGAAAAGTAACTTTATGAAGAGGGTTGAGGAGGATACTATATAGATGCTTTTTATTTCAGTTACGAAGATTGTGTTAAACCCTGCCTTCCTGGCATCCTTGAGATACAACACGAAAATTCTCTTCCCCATTGCAGCTTTCATATTCATAGTGCTGTTCTTTCGCAGGGGTGCTGTGGCTCGGCGCGTGCGCCGTGACTATGAACACGTGTTCCGGCCGTGCGCGGGGAATACCAAATGTAAAAGAGTAAAGGGGGAGCAGTGCACGCGAGCGACAGCGTCAATGCTCCGACGCCAGGCGGAAGGACGAGGGTTCAAATCTCACCACTCGTGTATTGAACAGAACACTTCCTCATTTTTCGGTCGCACAGTAATAATAATAATAATAATATAATACTAATAATAATAATTCTATAATAATAATAAATGTTAACAAATGTAGCAATGTGAAAGAAGAAATTGAAAGTGTGAAGGACTCACAAAGTTGGTATAACACATATTGTAATGTATCAGCAACTGGCATTATCCCCAAACACCTCTTCTAGGGCCGAGAGAAATTGAACCTCCCTCAATAACCTACCAATGCAAAAAGGGTGTCATTTTTGAAACGAACTGTACAGAAAGTTTGTAAAAATATTTCTATCAAAGATGGAAGTACTTAGTATGTCTTCCGTACCAGTCAATGCTCAGTGGACCATCGCAACTGAACCCAATTCGGGATATGTAATATTTACCAATCGTAATATTTAATGTATAAGCTTTTACAATACATCGTATGAGGTAAAAAACACAGTCGACTTCTTCGCATTGTAGGCCACACACAAACAACCGAAATTTAGAAATTATATCAAGTTGTAGAACAAAATTGTAAAAAAAAAAACACATCGAGAATAAAACTGATTCGGATAAACCGGATATCCGGTAAAACGTGTGCCAGATAAATATATGTGAAATGTTGCAGGTTTAAGTGACATAGGATTGTAACGGAAGGCAGTCGAAACTAATCAAGGGGATGGACGAATTCATGTGGGAGGGGGACGTCTTCTTTAAAATAACCCAATAGTGGTAGGAAGGGACATGTGTACAATGCAACTACATAGGATGAGAGGTATAGTGATTGTTCAAATTAATTGAAGTATGTCAATTTATAATTATTTGTTGGGTTTAAAATTTAATTAGGAAAAAACTGTTTTCTTTTAGTTAATCCTGTCTCAATCATTTAACACAGTATATTGGAATTCAAGTTAGGAAATAATACTCCAATAATGTTTTTGAAACGAGATTAATGAGGATGAAAATTAATATTGAAGTGTTATCTGAAAAGTGCTTGCGCGGTGAATACAATTGTCAACATTTTGTCATATTTATTTAATCGTTATATAGTATTTTTGACACCGTGTCAATTCTTTTCAGTCTGTGGAGAAATCTGCAGGAGTAAGTTAGACGTTATCACATCCTCCAACTCTCCTGTCGTGATGCATGGTCTTGTACTGATGTTATCTAGCGTTGTGGCATCATCTCTTGCCACACTGTTAACCTGATTGTCCGAGCAGTGCCCTCACTTCAAGTGGAACCGACAACGTGCGACGCCATAAGTTAAAACTCTCAACCAGAAAGATTCGGTCTAGAGAGATTCAGTTGCGTCAGAGAAGAAAGTGCTGTCGTTGTATATAGATACTAGACACCCAAGAAAACACCAAAGTGGTGAATTTAACCGCGAACTTTGAAATAACGGAGACTGAAATCTAATAAAACAATATGCCCTCAAAAATTATTAAAGAAAGCAAATGGACTCTATTACAATTCTTTTTGACAACTTTAAATTTTATTCTCATAGCAAAATACGTGGAAAAATTAAGTTGTACTCTTTTGAAATCACAAATCAATGTCATAAATAAAAACCTTAAGTTTGTTTATAAAAGTATTCTCAATAATTTATATATCTTATGAAATTCTTTAAAGAAATAGTCATTATAATAAATATTCTCGATGCACTGAAAGAACACAACTATTTTTGCTAGATAGAATAGTATTCACTGTGTTAGAAATAAATATTACCCTCAACAGTATTCCAAAACTGCAAAATTAACATGCATTAAATGATTTGACTTCTGTAACAAAATGTACGGTCAAAAAAATCTCTTGGTATCAAATACTCCCATCGACCACATTGGTTGCTTAAGAGTTTAGGGTTACCATTTCTAATAGAAAAAATAAAGTGAGTGGGATGTTTGAAGTCTCACATCTGTCTCTCAAAACAGAGGCCTAGCGCTCATAACGTAACAAATAAACTATCTGCATTGAGAAACTAGGCTGAACACGTGATGCCGCTACGAAATATTTATTCGAAGACCAAACGTTGGGCGTCTCATGTGCATCCCATAATGAGAGAAATAAACTGGGAATGTTTTCAAACAAATCTGGGAAAAGTGGAACGAAACGCTATCTTCGTAATAAATTTCAAATATTTCAAACGAAAATTTTCCAAGACAATAGGAATATTTCTAAAAATTAACTTTACACATTGATTTTTTTTTGGGGGGGGGGGCTTTAGGGCTCGTCAACATCGAGGTCATTAGAGCCCATTTGATTTATTTAATCCACATATCTTGTGATCACTGGTTCAGCGCGTTATCCACCCCCCCCAGGGGACTTACATCTAGTAAGTACGTGTTTGGCACACACGAGGCCCCGAGCTGAGTCTGGCATTACTTCCACTTACTTGTGCCGGGCTCCTTCCTTTCTCTTTCCTGACCTTCCTTGGTCACCTCTTGTTCTTTTCGATCCCGACGCTATTAGGGCTAGGGAATCTTTCATTTTCCTCTTTCTTCCTTTTTTATAATGAAATATGTAATGTTTTGAGATATGTTGATATTTGAGTTTTGAGTTGTAATTCAGGGGGGGTTTTAGTGGGTATAGTTGAGTCATTCGGCGAGTCCCACACGCGGGGAAAGTCATGTTGGCTCTCCTTAGTGCGTAACTGCATTTTCCCTACCTGTACAAGTTTTTAGGGTTCTAATGACCTCGATGTCGACGAGCCTNAAAAATAAAACGCGTTATCCACTATAGTACTGTGATCACTTAGGGTAAGGAGAAAATTATATAATTTAGATCTTGGTCGTGCGAACTATGATTCTAAGTTGAAATTAATCTGTCAAAAGAATACGAGTATGCAAAAATTCCATAATGATTGCAATGAATTTAATGTAGAAAACTTATGATAGAGTCTCTGATGGATTCATATAAAAACTGGAATTTTTGTTGAGTAGCCGTTCGCGGGCACTATTCACCTAGTACAGGTTGGAAAATCTCCCTCAACACTTCAACGATTTAATATCAATTTTTATGGGCATACTTTCCTCGGAATATGTTACCAAGATTCAAGAACAATTTTTCCTTAGCATTCTGGTACAATAAATGTGAAACTAGTAAATTCGTTACAAATTGCAACTTTGTCCTATATTTACTCCCGAATTTGCGAAGGTAAACCAATAATTCTCTGATCTGTGCAAATTTTCATTACTCTGGTTGGGGACGCATTTTCAACCGTTTAACAATTAGTACTATGTTTGGCACGTTTCTTGTTTTTAAACCAATAAGGGACACAATTGAATAAAAAATAATATACAAAATTAAACATCTAATACTGTTTTCTTATTTGTGCACAAATATTCCAATGTCTATAAAACAACACCGAATGAAGTTTTTCTTCCCTGACAGAATAAACATTCCTCCTTTCTCTTCGTTTACGAAGATAAACTTCTGAAAATTATTGCTGAAAAGAACTTGTGATGAATGAGATTGTTTCACAGAACTTCCTAGATTATTTTACAGTGTTTCTTATCCGTTATCGACTGCGTTTTACAATAATAAATCATTTATTTAACGAGACACAGGAAAGAAAAAAAGAGACTAGAAATTAGACACAATTTCTTGTTTTAGAATTTTCTACGAATACGTAATGTAAACTCTCTTCCCTTTACGTTGCAAGGCACAATCCTTTTCCTTCGGAGCGAAGTACTTTCTATATGGTGACTAAGCAGTAACGTGTTGGTCTGAACTCACAGTACAAAAACTGTGAACTATTGTGACAAGATTAACCTTATTATTATTAGATTAAATCAACTTTCCCTTCATGGAACCATTAGGCCAGGAAGCTAAATCTTTTTTGACAAACACTCATTTCCTTATTAAAACTTGAAATATTATTTGTGGTCACTGGTTTGTTGTCTCGATATTATTGAACAAAATACCTTCGTTTAAACTTTCGATATCAACCGTCACTATGAGACATAAAAAACATATCACTGGAAGTGAAAATCATGGTATTATATATGTTTTATATCTATAATAACAAATATTTTAACAGGTAAAGTTTTCGCCTGAGATAAAAAATCTGCCACTCAGGAAGTAGACCTATCCTAAACTACTACTGAAAATATTTTCCTATTGTTCGTAGCTGAGCCGGGAGCTAGCTATAACTGATATCTGCAATTGAGAGAAATCCTATGTACTAGTTCATAAATATTGCATTAAAATGACTACTTATTTCACATAGTTTTCATGGCAGCTCATTCTTCTCAAGAAGAAGAATGAAACTATATTTGAATCAGAGTTGAACGAAATTCCGTTTTCGAGATAGTAGCTCACCAAAGTGTATGAACGTCCCACCTCACTCGCCTGTCGTTATGATTTCAATTTAAATTATTTACTATTCAATTTATTTTATGAGTTATGTCAATCACGGGATGTCTTGGAAACGTGATTTAAAAGTTGTTGTATTTGTCAATTTTATACTTCCGGTTTAACGCAGAACAATTGGGGAGTGTCCGCAACTCCTGAATAGGACATGCCAACTACCTGAGAACTATATAGTTTTTCTATACTTGGCGAAGACTTTAAAAGTGTTCAAGAAGAGCGTCCATGCGAGGAAAATTGTAATGGAACAATTATAGTCCGTAGCGTCTAGAGAAACAAATCCCTTGTATTTCTCTTCCTCAGCTTGACCTCTATCATAATCGATGTCCCAAGGAAGAATAGAAAGAGCACATTGTCAAATGAAACGGTACAAGAAGTGAAAGCATCAATCAATGCAGACGAATCCTAAGCTAAAGCTTCCATAAAGGTAATTGGAAAGTGCATATCCCTCTTCATTTTATTTGAGTACTATTGTAAAATATGTAAAGAAAACTAAAATAAGTTAATCCTCATAATCGTCTAAAAATGTTGAATATTAATTTTAATGTGCCTCTCATTAAATTTAATATCAAATATAAGGCAACTAGTATTACTTAATGTTTCTAAATATTTGCGAGACTTTTCTAAGTTTGATACAGAAAATCTTGCTTCGGAGAATGATATCTTAAACGTAAATTATGGAGATTCCCTTCTTTTTTTTAAAGTGACCTGGTGACTTTTTTTTTTTTGGTATTTATTAAAGTGACCTGGTGGATTTGGATGATAACAAGATCAACCAAAAAGACCAGCTGCACTGGGACGAATGTTTTCAAAATATCAGAAGATAAATTCATAATGTCACAATATAAAACGGAAGACAACGACCAACAACGGGAAAATAAAGCAAGTTTCACCAATGGACACATAATTTTATTCCAAGAAATTGATTTCCTTCTGATGCGACAATTTGCGATGCAACAATAGAGACAAAGAAAAAACGACCCATTTGGCCCGTACTCTTACGATAAATAGTTGAAAATAAGTTATCTTGCTTTCATTTAAAGGTCACAAATCTGACCGAAATGAATATATCTATGAAGTAACATAAAATTACTGATACAAATTTTCTTAGAATGTTTTACATTTCATCCACAAAGTAGTGAATTTACGCCAGAACGTACACTGCTCATTGTGAATAATTTCTGAAAATGCGAGAATATTTTCGAAAGGTATTTTTCTTCCATTGTAAATATTTACTCATTTCCTTATCTACGTGATCCAATTTTTTTCCGTAGGTAAGATATTGACAAACATGATTCCAATGCTTAATTCACTTTACAATTGTATTAACGTTTCACGTGAACGATATAAAGTAAAAATAGATCTTAATGTTAGTCGACACGAATTTTTATGCTCACTTGTCACGTGTAGCAAATTCACATGATTTTTATTTGAGCTCGTTTATAATTACGCTACCTGATTTTACTCGCTATTTGTATAATACTTCATTTATAAGTCAGGAAGTCCTTGGATGGACTGTCACACGGCGGAGTCACATGAGTCCGAGGGTCCCGCATCTTGTTTGTGACTTTACTCGTGATATGTCGTATGGTCCACAGTGCTCGCTGTCAATGCGCGTCACGCGAGTATGAATAGACTCTCCCAACCGATGGATGCATCAGCACCTGGTCACGAGAGCAATAACGAGCAAATTTGAACGTTTCTTTGCCAAACTATGCAAATGTGAATTCTCATTATCTCTTAGACGGTTACATCTGCGATGTAACAGATTAACGATGTTACATTTAATGAATATGTCCGGGGTTTGAAAGATTTACGTATTGAGCATTGTCTGAGTGCGCAAAAATGCAGATCCCGGGTGCAGTTTCATTGTAATATCGTTGATATATTTGATTCTGTATAGAAAAGGAAAAAGGGTGGGGGAAGAGCTTCTGACGAAGTATATTTCCGACCGGGAAGCGAGTCCTTCACGCTATTGGAGCACTGATATATTGAGGAAGGCACTGATATATTGAGGTTCAAAACTCGGGCGCCACCATCGCCGTCATCTGGTACCCCTTCACCGGATACCACTTCACCTGCCCGGCGGGCGCGAATTCTCTAATCACCTAGGCACTGCGTTCTCTACACCTACACATAGTGTTCTACATCAAAGTTGTCAACGATTGCCCAACCAGGTTTAAGGGAAACCGCGGATCTATAAACGTGAAAATACGCACTCACCATAGATTGATGGAACGGTATGCACGTCTGTAGCCAGTTTATTAGATATGTTAAACCTCACGTTATCTGTCCTTAAAATGTTTTAAATTTACTCAATTGTTTCATTCATTTAGGGCGGTGGAATTATATTGTTAGGAATGATCGACCCTTTGTCTTTTCCATCATGGACCAAAAATTTATCTTCATAAGTACGCTTGCTAAATGTTCAGAAAATTGACCAGAATTTCTTAGATTCTTCCGGTGAAACGGGTTGTAAGCCGATCCATGACACGACCTGTTGTAAAGTACAAACAAGAGTTTGCTGACCGAGAGCCGCTTGTGATGAAAGTTGGGGCCAGGGAATGCCAATATTCTTTTCTCCCTTCACCGGATGCAGCGAATACATCTACGCTCGGAGACACTGAAGGTTTGTAGGAGTGTTCTCTGACCAACTGACAACGCGGACATGCGATCACCGCTGTTCGCGTATGAAATACAAATAATTGAGTCATTTTTATAAGCAAATCCGACTTATTTAGTAATCTCGAATCATCTAAGATAAATATATAATATAAAATTAAATCTTGCGAAATAGACTTATGACAAATAATTGTTTATATTGTTAGGTGTTATTACTATTATTTATAGAAAAAACGAATAATAAGTAGCAATTATGTGTCCCTAGATGCGTGGAAATGATGAGGATTGAAATATTTTCACAAATGACCTTGCTTCTGTACATGTTTACCGAGGGAGAAAAGTAGAAAAATATTGAAAAAATTTACAAACAAAGGTCTATTTGGGTTGAATTGTTACGTGTTCTACAAACCCCAGACTGCGTGATGCACTTGACTGAGGGTTGAACATACGTGTACTTTTGTAATATGTAATACTTTTGTAATATGTTCACTGGTNCTGAGGGTTGAACATACGTGTACTTTTGTAATATGTAATACTTTTGTAATATGTTCACTGGTATATCCATGTTTACTGGTACGATAGCTTAAATATATGTAAATAGTTCATAATACTTTAACAAGCATCAAGAATAAACAGTTAAAGAGAACAAACAAAACTACTGTACAAATGACTGTAAAATAGTCGAGAGTATTGTAAAAATCTCAAATCACAGTTTCCAACAAACCACAGAAGAACCTCGCCAGGAATTTCATGTCAGTGTTGCATTTTATCGCAATAAATATACTGAACACTTCACCTACACTCTAATATATTTACTCTAACATTAGCAAAATGGGTCACAGACGAACCACAAACTTTGCATTAGGTATCCTCCACCCATTTATGCACCGAAGAAGTTGTTTCAAACTGTCACTTCTGTTTCACGCTTGTATTAATATTGTGTTGAGAAAGTTAAAATTCCCAATTAAATTATTTCACCATTATATAAACTTCTTATGCTTATACTTCTTATACAATTTACCTACATTTACTAAAAAATACGTATATTCTAACATTCAGTTGAAAGTCGTAAGAGAGACAAAATAGTAAAGGGATTATAATTAAAAATTTTCTTAATTGAGTATAATTTGTGGTTTACCTCTTCTTGCATTTCAAATCTGCTGTTCGTTAATTAAGCATATGCGTCATTTTAGATTTTCATGTTTAATGAAAATGGGTAAATAAAATGGTGATGGATGGATGGTGAAGATGAATAAGAAGAATGCAGAGTAAATTTTCTTTAGTCTAAAAAAAACAGTAATTTCTCTATTCATATTGTGTTTTCTATAAAATAAGAGTGAATGAAATATTTATGGGTTCCCATTACAGGCTTATAGAACGCATTACTTTTTCGTGTATACTTAAGGAAAACGTTCACTTCAGTCAAAGAAATTCATATTGTATGAAATTTGTTTTCATAAATGGAAACACAAAAGAGAAAGAGCAAATTATCAGTGAAGACGAAAACAAACATTGAAAAATAAAGGAAAACAATTATTTATTTAATTGTACGTTTCACATAACAAAACAATGAGAAAAATAATAAAACTCGTTTTCTGTCTCCTTATAAATAATTTTATCTTTAGAAACAAGATTGAAACGAACCTGTGTGAAATATTCAGGGAGCCTGTATTTATAAATAATGAATGACGACGAACTAAATTGTTTGACGAGGAATATTTGAATAATGTATTCTCAGTTGAATGATTTATTCATAACGATTTGTTTAATTCCCACGAGAAATTTAGATAATTATATAATTTCCTTTGCACTTTTGTTCGCCGCATATAAGTGTTAAGATGAATAGCAATCGCGACGATGCAATGCCGATGTTGCCATTCCCAGACCGTACGAATAAATGCCAGCACTAGAATTAATCCCATATTCATGTACGTTCGACGTGTGTATATTTTGTTCTTTATTATATTTTCCATAATGTACCACAGGGTACTGGGAAATAAACAAAGTTGCTTTTTGGTTGGTTGTGGAGCATCTTCCTCTTTTTTTAAGTGAATTTTGGTTATCGGAATTTTTTATTGTCCCAACCATTCTTAATCACATTACTTCGGAGAAATAACGTTGTAGTGTATACGCAAAGAAGTTTCAACTCGACCCTTTTTTTTCTTCTCAAAATAAAACAAAATAATAATCATACATAACAATTCGTAAATTCATCTCAATATAAGGGCGTGCACCGGCCGCTCTCGGAGAAAGCAACATCCAGTGGATGGATGCAGAGTTGTAGTCCACGCAAGGAACACTCGACAATCGAAAGCAGAATGCGAACCTCGCTCCGGAAGCGCGCACTGTAACAGCTGCTGTTAGCGCGAGAAAGGGAAAACAGGAGGCGAACGCAGGCTGCGTCCGACTTGTTTACTCCCAAACTGCGCACCTTGTTATTCCATTTCACTTGACTCAAGCACAACGTGATGCCACAGAATAGGAAGAAGAGGAAGGTCCTTGTTATGCGAGTCGTTTACTCATAGTTCTACAGGTAATCTCGAGTTAAGCTTGTTGATTTAGACACTGCGTAGTTCTCTAAAAATATCGGGATGCATTAATTAGAGCTCGAAGTCTTCAGAAAAATGCGTGTTAAAGTTTGTTTGTAACAAATTACCTCGTCTGTTAATGTATAAAAAGTCTAATTATTTCAGGAATATAAGGCGTTAGGATAAAGAACATCTTGGTTGGATTGATAATTTTCTTTTTTTTTTTAATTACACAACTTTTTGTCGACAGATTCTAGAATTCCTCAGGATACAATAATATAAACACATAATATTTTGCAACAGAATACCATATATCCGTGTTTATATTATTGTCAACTGAGAATTCTAGATTCTGTAGACGAAACATCGAGTTATTAAAAGAGTTACTTATCTACCAAGAAATATTTTTAGCACATACTGCACTAAAATGGAAGAAGAAAATTATGTTAGGCGTAAATGTTATGTCTTTACAAAAGTTGGCAAATTTGTTACATAGTTTGTCAAATATATTGTCGATACAATTTTAAGCGATTCATTAAACGCTGTGATTTATGTAAACTGTAACATTTTAAAACTAAAATATCCCGAAAAGTCTTGAATAAATTTATAACTTTTTCAGTATAGACGTAATATAGAATTAAATTTCTAAATAAGAAGACTATTAAAAAAACTTAATTTTGGTAGTTAAATTCTTGATAATTATTTAGATTACTGATGCTAATGTAGTTTTTAATTATAACATTCTCCCACATCTTCCTGACCAAAGGACGCATTCGTAATCAGACTTCTTTGTTAGCAACTTCTCCACTCACTTTGAAAGCGAAATCAGAATTTCCCCCTAACTAATAAGCGCAAATTGCACTTAAGAGAAGTTTTAGTCTGTAATGAGTACCTTGCTGAACATGCATGTATGGAGTTAAGTTTTCCTACATGACTGGTTCAAGTTCATCGCCCTATCTGCTTTCCTTTCGAAAGGAAAAGTAGGGTAGCTCGACTTTCAGGTAAGGATTTATTAGTGAAACAAAAGTGTGGTCCATATTTCCTCTGGAATTTGAAACAAGTTAGTGATTTCGACCAATTAATTTCAACAACACTGAATCAGAATAATGAAAAGTTATAGGAGTTGTATTAATTCCTATCCTATGTCTAGATCCTTATTTGCGATACTAAAGTTCAAATCACATACCTAATATATTTAATTTTGTAACCAAACTTAAATTATAACGTCAATATGAGTGTACCGTTTAATATGCACATTTTTTAGTTCAGTGATATTGTGAAATATTGTTTTCTACCGCATAACAGTATTTTTATACCGGTATATGAAAGTCATCCAAAACATCAAAATAAATTCCTAAGACATAACTTTCAATCAATAACTACTCCGTGAGAATTCGCTCCTGATGTGTTGCATTTGAATGGCTTAAATACAAACGTTACTAAACGTCACAGAGACTTACTTCCTATCATGAATCCTACGAACTACCAAGAAGTGAATGGTTCTTTTTTACAAGAGTCAACATATATAGTGTAGAAAATGTTTATCTTATCTTCTTTATGAAATATGTTGTTTGGAAGGAGTTGAACACATTATCTTTTGTGGAATTTTAACTTTAAGATTTGTTGAGTTCATCCTTCAGCTATGAACCTAATCATTTGTATTTTTACGATGCCTTTAGCGATAGAGAGGTTTCAGCGGCGAACAATGTATTGAGGTTACGGCAAAATTACCTCCGAAACAAACAGCATCCTCCAAGATCTACACAAACTAGACAACTCTTGTTACCGTAAGACGTGAAGAAGAAAAATAGAGTTTACGATGCATTACAGTAAATAATATGCTGAATACTCAAAACCAGGGATCTCCAAACTAAGGTCTGGTGGCCAGATCCTTTTCGCGAAGGGGTGTTGTCCATTCTGCGGTTGGACAGACGTTGCCATGGTCTTGTAAACCTGTATTGAATCTACTTCTTTAATAAGTAAATATATTTTCTTTTCAAATTTTTGTTCGGTATGCTTTTAAGATATGCAATTTGTTTGTTACATTTCTAGTTAACATTAAAGTCGTGGTAGTCAGGTATGTCCATTTCTTAAAGTTTTAAATATATACCTAATAATCTAATAAATGTTGATGTAAGGTACCAGTATGACTTGGTAATACATGTAGTCGGCCCGCCAGTCTACTATATCTTTTTAGTTTGACTCTCAAGTTAAAAAGATTGGAGGTGCTTGTCCTAATCGAAGGCAATATTTAGCTCTTACTTCGTGGAGTATTTCGAGTACAAGATGATACATACAGAGGACAGCTACGAAGAACTATATAGTTACAAACAGAAATAATGACAATATGTTTTGTAGCAAAAATGACGTGAAGACAGTGAGAAAGTGGTGCGTTCAAGGAGTAACTACAAGACAGAACGAGGCGTACAACACTATCATGGCAATAAAGAGAGAAAATGAGATGGTAAGAGAACCTAGATGATGACTTTGTATTCGGGCACAAGGTGAAGGGAATAATAAAATATGTAAAATATAAAGTATTACAAGCATTTATCTCGAGAATGTTTCAACGATTTTGATGAAATTCTTCGGAATTTAATCTGGGAAGCCATCTAATGTAGTCTTCTTTTCGAGAAGGATTGTACAAGCACTTAGAAAGTACGTGTGAAAAATAATTACATTGATTGTTCTTTGAATGAAGCAGTCAAGGAATCCGGCCAGTTGCAAAACTAAGGAAATGCTTCGTATCTATATAAATATCTAAATAACGAAAAATCGATCAATCCTTTAATTAAAATACGATTCATAGTTTTAGAACTTTTAACGAAACTAGAACTTTTAACGAAAAGTATTCCAATAAAATTAAACCAAGATCGTCTGGATCATTTAACTGCGCTTTAATAAAAATTAGATGATCTATAAATCCATTCAATATCGATAAACCATCCATGGCATCGTCAATGAACCTGACGACTCTCGTTTACGATCAGCTCTCAACAGTTCAGTCACGATCGACCGCGTTTGTTTCACCTGCGGAGAAAATCGGTGTGAGGGACCAATAGAAGACCCGTTCGTTCGAGAAGACTCCGATGCTCTGGTGAGGTTTGGGAGGGGACACGCGGGCGATGACCTCGACTCCGTGACCTACAAGGCGTCGCTACAATGGTCGGTCAAGGGCACTGCACCGTGTCGTGCCTCACGGCGGGTGCGCGCAGGGAAGATATAGAGACGCTCATTCAGAATTACTTCCGGTGAAGGCGATCGTAGAGAATTAAACAAGTTTTGCGATACAAGTCGGTTTTCAAATTTGAATGTACCTTACAAGATCGTAAAATAATCGGAAGAGGAAATCATACTGTGTTTAATAAATAAAAATTATCAAATTGTAAAATTATGATATGATAAATTTTATGATTAAAAATTGATACCCTAAAAGAGCGCTGTCCGCGAAACTTTTTTTACGGCCCGTGAGTTAAAGAAGGTTACATCTTACATCACTTTTTTTAAGAAACACCGGGGGGAGCACAATTTCATGTCATAAATACCACAAGATATCAGAATTAATATTTGACGTGGCATGTCCGGCGAGAGAAAATGACAATTGTGTTCGAAGTTACTCAGTCATACATTATGATATCAAAACATTCTCTTATAATATTGAAATATTAACAATTCTTTTAAAAAATAAAGAAATATACTATTTAATTTTTCAGGCTTGAAATAATATGAGTTTATTGATGAGAATCAAAATATCGCGTTTCAAATAAATAAATAAATAAATATGACCCACTTGTTGTATTCATCCGGCAACTTTTTGCGAAACCACTTGCCGTGCCGTCCCGATCGATCAAAAGTGTATAGGAAATGATCCAGGAGCTAAGAAATCCGACAGCGCTGCTCTAGACGTAAGATTTGAAATTTGATCGTTTCACAATTTTCAGTTCTGTAGGAAAATATGTAACTACACTTTTGTTTTCCTGTTCAGATGACTTCTACCATTATGGAAGGCCATGATACTAAATTCGTCATTGACATTTTCATCAATGGATTTCGTGGAAAAAGATTCGTGTATAAATTACACGTTGAAATGAAATGTGTTAAATGAGGTTCGAGTTAGAAGTCAATTAGTATAGTACCCCGAACCCACACGTATAATTATGTATATCAGTTCTGGCAGGAGGAGGAGAAGCGCGGTCTACAAAGAAATTCATTAAGTTATGTTCACGTGTGAATAAAAAAGTACACGAACATAATTATTTATGTTCCTCCATTGATCTTTACAGAATGTTAATTTACAGATGAATTGTACTGAAATAATAGGAAAATTTGAAATGTTGGACGGAAGAATGAATTTTTATTTTTTGGACACCGAACCTGACCGAATTCCGAATCATCTAAGTACATTCCTGTACTACAACGGTTGAGTTCAAGTTATTGGATTAATAAGAACATATTTCCATAAGAAAACGTATTTAAATTGTATTTTTATTGATTCAAGATAAACGTTTAACAGAAACATTGATGGTTTAATATTTTTCAACTAAATTTGAAAAATGAATCGAAACGAATACTCGTAGAATTGAAAAACTGCAAGGAAATGAAAGAACTGTATATACGTATTCGAATATTCTTTCATATTTATATGGTTAAATATAGTGAAATTCTGAGAGTAATGTTTAGTTATCAATATATGATCAGGCCTGAACTGGTGTCCTATGTCCCCACAAACGTTGGATAGGTCATGGCGGATCAAGATGAACTAATTCAGATACAAAAAAAAAAAAACATTCGCAGCATTATAGCTATATGATAAAGGAATTTTAATGGGTAATTGACTTTATTAAAATGTTTAAGGAACAATGCCTTTTCCTTAAACCGATTAACCAGTAGCTATTTCGGATCTGTAAAATATATACTTAGAATTTTCATAAGTACATTCTGCCGACATCAAATTCCGCCGATACGATCGTGATATACCACGGGAAGGAATAGACCGAATTTGGAACATTACTTTATACTCTTACGCGAATATGGACGCAATCCGATTACACCATCATAATCGATTACTCTGCTCGAAATAACCAGCTATTCCTCGGGAAAGAGAGCGTTTTAAGTGAATCTCTCCAGATACAATTAACGGTAGCGCCACGCACTTCGTGCAATACGGTATCTCGTGTTCGTCAGGCGTTTCTCGAATGGAATGCAACCTTGGCGATAAGCCGCGAGATGGCAGCACTGCGGAATCCGTGCACGGTTCGCCAATCACTTTCCTCTTCCCCAATGCGATGGAGAAAAAGGGGAGGAATGACTCCGATTGTTTTGTTTCCTGCTCAACTGGAGTGCGGAGAGGATTGGAGGATGGCTTCCGGAGATAGGAAATGGGAAGTGTGTGCGATGGAGCGAAGCTTCTTATTTCGGTAGAATCCATCCGGCAGATTATGTTACTGCGTCATGTAAAACTGCATTGGAAGGTACGTGTAATTCGAAAATAGGAAAGAAATCAGTTTAGGCGATAGTTTGTATTATTAGTAGTTTGGTATAATTTTAAGTACTGTATTTAATTTAAAATAAATTGATCTTAACGGGTCCAACTACATTTTCAGGCCCGCTCAGCTCCAGAAAACCATAACTTGACCCATTCTATCATTTTAAATATGATTAATGAATCTATATATATTGTCTTTGTAAGTAAGTAATTTCAGAACGCTTTAGCTCTCCATTTTGGGGATTGATAAGAATTATTTTTCTACCATGAAAACCAGTTACAAATCTTTTTTTTTTAAATTATTTAAATTATTTGATTTGTTGTGCGAGGTATAATGTCAGTAGGTAGTCAGGTAATATGGAAATTTTCCGGAATATATTTGCTGAACAATGATAAATAATATATAGATTCAGTTTCAACCCCTAAACAAATTTTACAGACACCGATACAAGAAATATGAGCAGTAAATTTTTATAATTTAGTGTTGGCAAATGTATAACGTTAACATAATATAAACATTTCTGCGATAAAATGTTTACACATGTCATTGCAATAATTTTATCTCAATATTAAATTCTTTCCCCGTCATTGAACGTGGTTGGGTGCAAATCCCGGTTATCTCGAAACATTGGTTTGAAATTTCTTTTTAAATTTAAATAATAATAATAATAATAATAAATTTATTGTCAAAAAACAGTACAAACTGCGTATGTCCACGTGGAGGATAACAAACTAATTTTTACGAAGTAAACAAAGGACCATCCCATCAATTCCGATCAAAAGCCCTAAGGCAGAAGCGGATTCAAAAATTTCAGCAAAAATTCCTAGATAAGTTAAAAAGTTAGCTGTGAGTTATAATACTGATAAAATGTCAATATGTTTGTAATTTAACACACAAAATTTATTTTACATGTACAAATTATTATCGAACTATAGATTATTCTGAGTATAGTGTTTAAAAATCAAAAGAATTCAAATAACACTAAATTCACGATTTATTATTACAATAAACACGCCCCTAGACAAAGCCTAGAAAACCTGTATAAGAAATCCGCCTCTACCCGAAGGAAAACCGGAGCAAAACCCGGGCCACTTTTATTTCCGCGATACGAGATAAAGCGTAAACGAAATGAAAAAGGAACTATTCAAGTACAGTACAATGTCATGGAAGTCTAAACCATTCTCTGAGGCAGAAGTTTTTTTACCAACGTTCGAAGAGTAAATAATATTTGTTAAGAAATTTTATTAAAAATAATTATTAATAGAAATATTTCAACTTAAATAAATCCTACACACAGGTGATGACTTGTAGGATGTTGATCTTTAAAAGGCAGAGTTGAAGGAAAACTTCGTTGGCTTGTCCTTCTGAACATCACTGTTAATGACGATGCCAGTAGAGAAATTTACTTATTAATATTCTTACACTATGGACTCCAGACGATTCAGTCCAGTGGATCGGACCTAGATAAATGAAAAATAATGTTTCTTTGGCAAAACAAATCAATGTTGCGCTAAAATTATTCAATTTACAAACTTTGCTTTCGGAACGTAATCCGTATAGTACATTTGATGCAGAGTGACCAAGCGAACGAAACGTTTCATAATAAACTCTTGTCAACCGCTGAAATCTTGTGACTCAATCGATGTTCTCAGGATATTTAGTATCCATACACCCATTGTAAGCGTGTGATATGTGTGTACCATTACCTGTGGTTTTCTAACAAGTTGCATGTGATCCTTGTTTCCTGGGAAGCTGTAAGAATGTTTCTCATAAAAGCTTTAACCTTGCACACCTTTCTCAATTACTCCATTTGTTTCTGTCATAAATTCCTTGTAAGTTATATCACGAACATGAGATGTCTTGCAAAAGGATTACTCTTCATCTGGGGTGTATTGATGTTTGAAATTAATTTTGTTTGTTAGTTTGTTTCAAAATTTCCGCTTACAATTACACCTTTCCTATTACGTAAAATAAATAAAAATATTGGAATTGCCCGGAGATTTTCGAGACCTTAGCCAGATTGTATGTGGCAGGAGCTGAGGGCTCCAGGTGGTGTAGACCTCGTCAAATATTTCTTGATCGTAATTGTAAAGTTATTTATCCGTACAGTACTTTAAATTTGTTTAGTTGTTTCTTCTTCTTTGTTTAATATTTACTAAATGGAAAATTAGCACTATTATACAAACTTTCATTTCTATTGATAGAAATTTCGGTGGCGGGGGATACACGAGCTCCCCCACAAGCCACATGCCTGCTTACCTTCGTACAGTTCAGGTCTCGACGTCCTCTGCTCTACCTAATATATCCGAGGGAAAGACGTTTGGTAAATATTTGTCTTGAATATATCTTGTCTTGAATTTTCAGTTATGTCTTTAATAGATTCTTCGAGAAACTTCATACGGAGAACAAATGTTTTTATTAGAATATCCCATAGTAATATTTTTTTAATTTTTCCTTCTCTAACTTTTTTATAAAATTTAAAATGCAATTGAAGAGTTAAGTAATTCGAAAATAAAAGTAGTAAAACATTTATAAAGAAACTGCGCTCGTAACTGATGTGTGTTGGATACAATTTCGTGTTCCACCAAAGGTTAATATGAAAATTACATGATTATTAAACACTCGTTAAAGCTGTATATGTAATCTATATTGCTGTGAACTCAACTCCTTATGTAAGTAATTACATTTCTGAGATCATTTAGTATTTAATCTCTGATTCCAACCATATTTTGATAGTGAATGTACACTATGTGCGCGTAAATTAACTTCCTTACATCTTCCGTCCCTTCCCGTCTTCAGTCATTTGATTGAAAAGTTCCGCCTGTCCTCAGAGGTCGTAAGGACTGGACCATTCCAAAGGTCGTGAGTTCGAATCCTACGTATGATTTGAATGCTCATTTTAGAGATTCGTTTCGTCGTTCAGTCACTATACTATCCCTATAATTCGTCACTTCACAGGTATATCAGATAAGCGTTAGTAAGTGCCAAAAATCAACTAAGGTTTATAATGTAATGGAGAAAATTATTTTTGCAAATATTTTCCCTGAGAAGTTTTCGTCGTCACATTTTCAAAAATTATACTTATGACAGAGATCCGGTTATAACAGAGATATTAATTTTAATTATTGAAAGTCAAAATAGCGCAAGAGCATCTCAAGAGTGTTGTTTCTAGCCTTATGATCAATGACCTTTCCTTAGTTGTTTCGTCAGAAAATAATCACAGTGAAAAAATATTATTGGTTACACGGAATAATTAATACATATCACAATGCATTTTATGAACACGTTCATTTTTATGTTATTCTATGTGGGAGTTTCTTATTTTACTTACCCGTAAAAAGAAAACAATATTCGCCCTTCATGAGATGAATCAGTTTCCGGCCTGGAATCCGGGAGTACGTTTGAGTACATACGAATGCGGATCGCAATCGGCGTTAACGCCGTCAATATTTCGGCGTCAATATTTTCTCAGGCCAAAAGTTCGTGGTACATTTATTGTGAAACCCAAGCGAATATCATTAGAAGCGTGGCAAGGGTCAACCCACATTGCACCTTTGAAGAAGAATGACGTGAGTGTAATTTTTTAATACTACAATGTATATAAATATGATCCCTACCGGGAAAAGAAAAGAATTAATTGTATGTCTTCTCTTCTGCGTACGATGGGGGCCTTTTCTGTGTAGCATTACAACCCACGATCCACTTCCCTACAGCGTCTTTAACAGGCGATATGTTGAGATGACTCAGATGTTGGCGAGCCCTAAAACCCAAGCGAAAGAAAGATATTTTGTAAGTAGCGTTCTAATGTGAACCAAAGGGTCATTTAATTATTTAATTTACCACTGGTCTGATACAGAAACTACTTTAAATGTATCAACGACAGAAACTTTTCTCAACCATTTATGAATTTGTATTTGCATCAATGTTTCTCAAAAGTTGAGATATGCTTCCTACAGGAGTGGTATACGAGTAAATAACATCTCGAAGACCCAGTCTCTGGAACTTACCCAGATCGATTGATGGATCTAATCAATCGGCATCGACCGTGAGAGTCGCATATCGCTGATAACCTACAAGGGACGTTTTTTAAAAAAATTCTCGTCGCGTCCACGTCTTCCGATATTCCACGACTTTTCCTCTATCTCCTTTTTCGGATTCTGTTTACCCTTCTGTCTGATCTTAGTCACGGCCATCTAGCCACCCGGAATGGTGCACGGGTAGGTGGGCTTAATACCTTCTTTAATTCCCTTAATTCTATCGATGTATTTTTTAAATACTCCATATTACTTCTCCGGTCTCGACTCAGTGATTCCTATTGTAATCATCCTCTTGAGGTAATACGCTCGTTCTTGTACACAGATGACAGAAGACATGGTCTCTCGTCTCTGCTCTATGTCGACAATCACGCTGTTCCTCACCCACCAACACACATACTATATGGGCAGGTTATATATATATATATATATATATATATATATAAATAGTTGGTAAAACTTCAGGGAGAGAAGAATTGCTGACATGGCAGTCATAATTCGCCAGTGAAGGTGACCGCGTGACTGAGCTTCGGAGGCACATTTGATCTGGAGCACTTTCTCTTGTGGACGTTCGTTTTTGCGGGTGCTGCTCCCTCCATTGCTGACACCTCCTCCCTTAATTGTTTCGGTTTAATTATCCTCTTGCGCATACGGAAATAGTAAAGTTGAAAGCAAAATTTTCACTCACTCCGATCTTGGTGAAATCAACAAACATTTTCTTGTTAAGTTGTATTTGTTAGTATATATTTTTGCATCTCATATTTTATAATAATTTTATGTTGGCTATTTTGTTGGTAATAATGAATAAAGAATATATTTAGAATATACTACAACTCGGACAAGCATTTTTAATCAAACTGGGCGGTCACATTTTTATAAGAAGAATGGCAAAATCATGTCGTTTATTTTTGTCAATTTTTTGTAGACAACACATCAGCTTTTATTTATTAAAGCGTAACGAATATTTGAAGGGACGATCATAAATGTAGACTAAATGAATGTTTCAAGAGTCAAATTTTGTTTCCTAGTAGAACTATTTAGTTTATTAGTATTTATACAGTTTTATTTAGTGTTGTGTGTTTGTAGTATCTTATTACAACAAGGAATTAACATAATGCATAGGAGGGTCCATTATCTGATCATCCGAATCATCGGGCATTCGTTTGTTCGGTCTGGTTATTACTTTGTCCTTGTTGCTACGAAATGTAATTTATGTATTTGAAGGTGTATGTAAAAAGAGAATTGTCTATAGTTTCGTGATTGGAATCACTGATTTTATTGTGTGTAAGTGCTGTTGCGTACCTTCAAAACACTGTTTTATAAATATATTGACCTGGTTGAATTTCCTTTTGTTAATGGAGAAGTATCCGAAAAATATGTCATCCGAACACCCTCTACCCTAATTGTTTCGTATAACCGACGCCCTCTGTATCGCATTAGAATGCAATTTGAAGTTTCATGGGTTGATTTAATATTACGCTAATGATCTCATTCAAAAGAGCGAATTTATCTTGGTATGAAGGAACGTTTTTTACCTTTACGTAAGATCCGTGTTAAACACTCGTTTAAAGCAACTGTAGACTGTTTATCTCCTTTCTCTTGAACGAGATGTGCTCCATCACCTCAGACAAGTAAGTTTCCTTTCTTGTTTTATGTACCTACACCGGTTTCTAACTCTGAAGCACACAGGAAAGAAAAGTAATAGATGTGTTTGATAAAGCGGTTTTTGAATTACTTGTTCTAATAGACATTCTCTAAATAAAAAATATTACAGACGAGGGAAGTAATATTGTTTCTGATAATGTATTCAACATAATTTCAATTTAGTTAGAAAAGAAAGAGAATATTCACGATATTGACACCGACGTATGGCATGACATTGTATCATGAAAATTATCAAAATGGAGGCAATGCTGATTTAAAAATGTTTTTTTATGGTTGAATGTTCACGGAACCTTCTTTTATTTTTACTTTGCGATCGTACGTGACAGTTAATATATTACAGACAACCCTCAATCTAACTTTGAGTTCAGTAAACTAATGTTTTTATATTTTTCGCAAAGATGACACGTGTCGGATGTGTATGTGAGCGCGACAAATTTCAGACACCTGGTATCGAATACTTCTTCACAATTTGAGAGTATATGGTCTGAAATTCGTAGAATTTCTGTGCAAATCAATACTCATTTTTGAGGAATGTTCTATTGCTTAAAAAACGTATTTTCTTAAACTTTTGACCAATTTGTGTGTTTGAGGAAGTTACACTAAATTCGATAGTGTTATAGTTTATGTCCAAACTTAATATAGCTAGTATATTTTTCAACAAGTGCATTTGTTTCAAGATCCCCGAATTAAAGAATCACAAATTTAATAAAACAACGCTCCTCTACCATTATTTACATTGGGAGAATTTTTTTTATGCGAGATAAAAAGGAGTCAATAAAATATAAAACTTTCATTATATCGTATATTAGTCAATCATGTTTCTTAAGTTCTAAAACATCTTTTCTTCTCAACTTGAGATCTTGTACACATTCACGAGTGTGGAGCGAATTTCCAGAACCCAATTTTTTGTGGGGAGCTATTTTTAATTGTTATATTATGATCGGAAATTTGAGAGAGGAACTACCAAAGCTTTTGCTTGTACTAATAAATTTAAAAAAAAGGTAAAATCATGGACAAAAGATACAGTATTCATTTAGTTATTTGATTATGTGTAATGCAGCAGGATGGTGATAGCGCTTCAGTTCATGCGTGTAAGAGATAACACAAACTGTTCAGTTTTTCCCGTCGAAAGTAACATGAACAGAAGGTATCTGTCCGACACTCGTCTTGTGGTCTCATCAGGGACGTTCACCCGTCACTTCCACTAATCATCTTTCGCTTGCGAGCATCTGAAGCATCTCTCCTTTCGGCCAAGAGCTTCGACTGTGGCGATGAGTCGACTCAGTTCGAGATGCAACAACTCGGAGAAAGTGGTCCAGGGGCAGAAGGCGAAAGCCGCGTGAGTCGCGTCATCAAGTCCAAACCCTTCTTGGTCATCGCTGACTTTGTCACTGTATCTGGTATAATAATTGTCATTTGGTTCCATTGTAGTTCCACACCGACTCTCCCCTCGTTTTCAACATTGTTTCTCATTTCCTTTATCATCGAGACAACTGTCACATTCATCACATAAATTTTCTACTTCTCAACTTATACTAACGACCTTCCTTTTCCTGCACGATTCTGTTATCATTGGTTTCATCATCATTACTTCACATTGTTTCACCGCATGCCATCAACGTTTAAGATTTTTGTATGAAACCGATTTTAAGTACTACAGTTCAAGTCATTCGACCCACTCTTCCACACACATTCTAGTGAAAGAATCTAGAGGGAGAGGTTATTTCTTGGGAGGAGTAAGGAACCAGATAGCATTTTACTGTAGTGAAGATATCACAATACCACGGAATATTGGTTTTTTTCACATTCATTTTCCGGGGAACATTACTTTCTTCGATGAAGTCTAAAGAATTTAACTTTTGTAGATTCATAAACTACCGCCCGGGAGACGCTACTCATGCGTCTAAGTGCTACATAGTCTACTTGTATTACTATGTTTTTTCGTATCATTTACCAAAACCGAAGAACCGAATAGTTATTTTTTCTCACATTATTACGTTACTATTAGGCTTATTTACCTAAAATACGAAAAACTGGAAAACCATTGTATATATCTGTTTTTACTAATTGGTAGCCTACTCCCGTGTTCGTATGTCGCGAAATCCTCGTACTGACTGACTTTCTTGTTGATGATACTATGAATAAAATTAAAAAATCTTATAACGGCAATGAGAAATTTTTGGGTCTTTTCAAATCTAACTTATCGAGCGTACATCCCATGAGTTTCTTAGTGAGATTTTATTCTTGAAACTCGAGAATGAATCCTTAAGTCAAGACAAAACATGAAAACGGTTTTCAGTTGCTACATTTACTTAATTTTTACTTCCGGTCCGCCCGTAAGAGTCTCTCAAATTTCGTTTTCTCCGTAAAAGTTAGAATGACATCATTGTTAACGGTTAATGGTACTTAGAAAGTTGTATATCCTTTAGGATTATAATACGCCTAGGGTCCACGATTATATCCATCTTAAGAGTCTTAGTCCAGATAAAATAGACATTAAATCCTGGAAATATACATAATGCTACTGAAGAGTTGTGGGTCAAGTCGAATCGATGGGGGAACTTTTGATATTTCATTTCGAATTATGATTTAAAGGTGTATACAAATTTTCAATTTTTTTAATTTGATCGTGGTGGAAAGTCTGTTTTGAAAGGAATATGCCTCTTTCCGTCTGGATAAATATGGATGGTATAAAATGAGCTGACTCCGGAATAGAGAAACATTGAATATCTTAAACCAGAACATTAATGTAGTAACAAATGAAGGTATTTAAATATCGTTATCTAAATTAAGCTCCAAATTGTAATCAATATCGATACAAGGTTACGTCATCATGCATGTCTAGTCTCAATTTCTTAAAAAAGTAAAGAGAATATTTTTTTCAAACATTCCCCTATCTTGAAGATAAATTAAAAAATAATGTATCGACGTTGGGACAATTAAATGTTTTGAAAAAAATACACCTTCGGCACCCGATTTTTTTCCGTCTGGTAAGAGCCAGTCAAAATTAAATAATGGAAATGTGTATAATGCACCCAGATACTTGTAGGACAAGTCGAATAAATGGGAAGTTATAATATTTCTTTTGGAATTATGATGTAAAAAGGTATATAAATTTTCAAAACACTTGTACGTCGGAAACTCGTGCAGGGAACATAGCAGATTTCTTTTTGCAATCCGTCTTCTCTCGCGATGCCAAAGGTTCCTTTCTTTTTGGCCACAATATCTTCTTCACCTTGAAGTGTTTGCTTACTTTGGTTTCCCACTTGAACAACGCTCGCTCGCCCTCGCATCGTGCAAATATTACGGATGCAGTAACAAGAGCAGCACTTGAGAGGCGAATTTCTTGACGGAACGGTGGCGAAAGTTTTTGCATGTGTTTGTAGTTGATCTCATGCGCCACTCACTGGTGACCTTTCTGGCAAAAATCTGGTTCTTAGCAAATTCTTTCTGCTTTGTCACGCAGTACTTTCTCGAAGTAATGTGAAATTCTGTGAATAGCGTAAGCAGGAATACTAATCCGACCATGAAGAAGAACTTGATCAAATATAGTTATTTATTTAGTTATATAAAAAAAATTACTTGATTTGAGTAGAACGTGCGGAACTTCTCGGAACTTTAGTGCAGTGACTCGTCAATAAAAAGTGAAATTAAAGAGATTTTACATTGTCGTTAGGATTTCCTTTCTTTAATACAAATTCAGTTCATTTCTGTTCTCACTTATAATAGAATAATTATGGAAAAAATAAGTTCTAAAAGTACATTTATTCATTTTATAATTTATTTATTGATTTCGAAGTATTCCTTACGATTTCTCCAGTGCAGACCATAAACCTTTATAATAAAAAATCGTATGACAACGGAACATAATTTATTTTTATCTTTTTGTCGAATTATTACCATTACTCACTGAATCATTACCATATTTTTATCATTTATGGTATAAGAATATATTTAAAACTTCTGTAACACATATGTTTGAATACTTTTGCTGGATTATATCTATCAAATAGTATTTTTCGAAATCTGTAGAATGGATTTATAAATTACTCATATGATTTATATTTTATGAATTAACACAATTTGCAAAACAAGTGGTTATTGGAGTAGCATAAATTTAATAAACCGCACGTCAGATATATATTTCAATCTGTGTATAATAGTTTCCTTAAATTCCAACAATCCTTTATAAATGAACTTTTACTTCTATCCTCAATATGTAAACTTACCTTTAATAAGTATTAAGAAAACATAATTCAAACTATAATTCTATTCTACATTCTTGTATTTTGAAAAACGCTTTTTGCATATTTTTGTAAGAGCACAATAGACTTTTGTCATGTAAATATAGCGTGTTAGTTGGCATTTGTATGGAGGAACAAACTGTCACAATAGTGCGCAAAAACTAACTACTTCGCATGAATACTAATGAGAGGATGAAGATTGCTGTTTCGATGTTCGTAACATTCGGAAATGCTGTTCCCGATGCAATATCCCACGCTGCCGAATACTAAGAGAGGAAATGAGGGGGTGTGGAGTAATAGACACCTCACAAGACTCCGTCCAAATCGTGGTTGCGTACAAGATAAATAAGAGAGGAGTGTAGAATGTAATAGAAGTACGTTTGTGATGATAAAAAGAAACAATGAGCGATGAATGTATTTAACCCAAAATAATTCTTCGGTGTTTACCGAAGAGTTCACACCACCTCATTATTCATGGTAACTGCGCGGCACCGACACATTGAGACTTTCTCATGACAATAATAAAGCAAAAAAGAACTCAAAAAATGCGAGATAGGCTACGTGTGTAGGGAAACTACTTTGCATGGAAGAAAGTAGACGCGAATTTCGGGAGCGAGGCCGCCAACAGCACGACACACGGGTCGTGCAGGTCGAAGTATGAACTTGGGACAAGATGGAGGAGGGCGGGGCGGTTAGGATTGAGTAAGATGACAATGGAGTATTTTGTCATGTGGGGAGGAGCATGCAGGAGGACAGTGGCGATAGAGCTGGCACGGAGGCGATGAAACACTCATTTACTTCATACTCACACAATAGAGAGGGTCATATGATAGTTAAAGGGAAATTAGAACTGCAATGGTGACGTCTAAAGCGAAAACAGGGCGTCACAATCATCCTCGACGGCATATTAAGGCATGAAGCTTCAATATCGTTACGTTCAATGCAAAACAAATATCCATCACACTAATGATTCTGACTCAAACAAATAATAATTCGAATTCATGAAAGTAATTGTGAAAAAAAATTTCAACGATAATGGAGGATATGATTTTTTTTTTTAGCTAGAGATCAAAGTATTTTTTTAATATATAAAAGATATTTCATTTACAAATTACTCAATGCAATTAAGGCGACAGGGTCTGCAGGGTCCATAATGCGAGATGAGGCGAAACTCAAGAGGATCTCAGCACAGTACTGACTACCTAATTCTTGAAGAACAAAATACTTTTGTATACAATTACGTCGACGTGGATTTTAGAAATACCATCATTAAAACTGGAGAGTACAAAACTTGAACAAAAAATCCACCCGTATAATTTACGTTTCTTCACACACTTGTTGAATTTAAAATCATCACACTTTGCTTAACGCTCCTAATATTGTTGCAACTTTTTGTTTGGAAATAAATTCATAGCTCGATAAAATATATAATAACTAATAATTAGAAAATTATTTTAAAAATGTTATGCATTTTTAGGAGGGCTTTCGAAAGTAATCTAAAGGAGGGCCTCAATTTTTAGTGCCACCAAAGACATAATAAACAATGTTTGAGTTTTTTTTTACTTTTCGTTCATTTTTTTAGATTTACTTCTGCACTTCATAATAAAATGTGCAAATAATAATAATAATACCAATAATTAATACTCTGTGTGACAATAGTAACTGTCTCACTGTTAATAAAATGGCGTGGCTCTGTAAAGAAGATGGACTATTTGCACCGAATGGAAGCAATGTAGTGTGTGATGTTGCGAAACGCAAACAACTCCATACATCTCCACGTGGAGGTTCGAGGCGTGTACACGGAGGAGGCGTGGCTGTCTCACTGTAATTTCGGAAGTCGGCACCCTCCGTTTTGAGTCCGCTACTTCGCCTGCGGATGTGCATCCTTGATACGTGTTTGCGATATACCACAGACGCGTGTCGACAAAATCTTTGCAATTACGTGCCAGTGATTTATTGTGAGCCGACTACTTGTAATAGCTGGACCATTTCTATAGAAATGTTTCTTGTAAGTATTTTCAATGGGAAATATAGATGAGAACATTCACAGCATCCTAAAAATTAGGTCAACCAAAATGATCCTTTGTTTATTTATGATGACGTAAAATGCATTTTTTAAGAGAAATATAGTAATTTTTTTGTATTGTATTGGAAAACTTCAGCGAACATTGCAATCGTGTTTTATTGGTAATTATTTGTGTTGTGTGATAAGTTTTTTTTTGTAATAATCATTTATATATTTTCCAAAAGTACTCATTAAGCATTATACAAATTATTCTTGCATTTTCTCAGAACCCGTTTATTTGTTCGCGTGAAATTTGTGATTCTTATTCAAGTATTATTTCTGAAATATCCATTGATATAAAGTACAATTTTCGTTACATTCTCTAGACTGCAAAATATAGTCATAATATTTTCCAAGGTCATCACTAGTATTTTGGGCCTACGATTAATGAATATAGCGAATAATTATCCTTATTTGTTGTTATTTGGAATATCACAAGCATGGAATATCCATAACAATGTTAGGCTTTCATTTTCAACTCACCTGGTCTAGCAGTTCGGCATATCTTTAACAGGCACTTTTACAAAAGCATTATTTCAAATTGCGTAACGTAAAACCTACTGAACAGAGTGAAACGAATCTTGAACGGTCGTACAGTTCAGGGTAGCAAATATAACCTGTTTTTTTATATTTTGATTCAAAAACATTAACTGGAGAAAGAAACAAAAGTATAAGAATGGGGGGAAAGAGTTTTATTACATACTATCTGTAACCGGCGTTGCCCGGATTTTTTTTTTACTCGTAAGACCAACGAACCCACTCACCGGAAGCCACGCAGGTCGAATTTTTGCTTCCTATACGATATCCAACTGCTGCAGCGCGATTACACCACGTCATCAAAACTCTTTTAAAATCTAAACCATTCGCCTAAACTTTACCATTTAAAGACGTATTTTATCTTTGTTAAATGTACAAAACAAAGAACTCATTAAATTTGATGAAGATTGATATTTTCCTTCTTAAATTCCTCATTTAAATGTAACTATTTCGACACTTCTATTTTTCATAACGTTTTTTCGATAATTTAAATTAGCCTTAGTAGATATATATATATATATATATATGCTGTCGCGGACTTTTCTGTAGAACTCTTCGAGGTGACCAATATTGCCACTCATAGTTCTCATCTATCTCTAACCGTTTGAGCAGCGTAAGTGAATATGGCCGATTTCCCCTTAATTTCATCGACATTTATCATCAATTTCATTTTTTATCTTTCTTTTCATTATTTAAAAAATGTAAATAGCCTATGTTCTTCCTGGACATCTTAACTATCTCCTTGCTAAATTTCATCACGATCGGTTCTGTGGTTTAGTCGAGATTAAGTAACAAACAGGCAGAAACGCTTTCACAGTACGCATTTATATATAAGTATGGATGAGCTTATCGATATTTTGCTTCTTTTACTCGTAAGTGAATTACAAGGAAATATCGTGATCAACCTTCTCTGGAAAGTATTCCTTCATAACTAGCTCTATTTGTCTCGTAGACCGTTTAACTACATAATCAGAAATTGAATGATATCATTAAAATTAATTGAGTTTTCCCAAACATGAAAAGGACGCAACAAAATTGGTAAACAGGGATACTTATAGAAAAATGAAAAATGCTTTTAATGTTTAGATAAACTTATCATAAAACGCAAACAATGACAAATTAAACTGAGACTCCACCTTAAGAGAAGAAAAGTTTTGCGACACAATAAAACTTATATCGTACCTGTTCGTGAAATTCCGTCCACTAAAACTTTCTCAATCATTAATCATATTCCATAATTATTCCTGAAGTCTATAAAAATGTTAAGATTTATTGCAGACTGATTCTAGATAGAGGTAGTAAAAAGAATGAAGGCCCGACCTTTTTCTTAGCTTACCACACTCTGAGGAGAATAGTTTCCTTGAAATAGAAGTGTTGAGACTAGTATGAAATCTTGAACGATACATCTTAACGTTACGTTTCATAACCATAGATTCCATAAAAAATCAGTTTCTTGAAAATTTGTATACTCCATCTATTCAACATTTTAAATGTTTTGTATTTCAGTTAACATAAATCTTATCGCCAAAATCTAAAAATATCAAATTAAAAGTATAATGAAGAATTTTTATTTTAATATTTATGATAAATCTACAAATTAATGCTGAAGAGTTATGGATATTTTTTTATTATTTCTTACAGTCAATCGTCATATCTTGCAAATTAAATCGTGTAAATTTTATGTAAGTACGTTATAGTTGCATCCCCAACCCAAAATTTTCTGATTTTTCACGTATTCTGTTGTTTGATTGACAGTGTTCTTGCTTCTAGAGAGTGAAATATCATATTGTTCTCAAAGTGTTCCTTTTCCGGTACCTTTTTAAAACTGTTTTTTATTTATTCTTAACATATTCAGGGTGTAATTTTCCTATTCAACGTGTCAGTACATCGGAGGAAAAATTGAAATGAGTAAATATCTTGGTAAACACTTTTTTAAATCCCGTTTCTGCTCCGTATTTACTCTGCAATTTAATGTTTTGATTAACGGCGTCAAAAGAAAATAAATTGTCTTCATTCCTCAATTAAACGAGATCAGTATTAAAAGAATGAACGTTGTCTTTAAAAAATATTTTGAAACCATATCCAGGAAATAATTTCCTGTTTAGAAGTCTTGTTTATTGTTCTCTTTCCCGGACACTGAACGAACCGAATATTTTTTAAACTTGGAAATATTTACAGCGAAATATTGAAGAAACCAAATACTCGTGGAGTGAAAAGCAAACAAAAAGTAAACATTGACTGTTACTTTCGCGATGGGTCTTGGATAGAGAGATACCCTTTCAGACCTCGATGGCATGCAACAAGGGAAAGGAACCCTCTCACCGATGCAGGACCCGCTGTCCAAGGCGACAGCGCAGCGAGCAGACGGTGCATGTAGGCCGCGGTCCGGCCTTCGATGTCTTGGCACGTTACACGCAATCAGTAATACTATTGATTGTGTTAAAATAAATCACCTTGGGTAGGTCAGTGATGTATTTGCTGTTGTTTTTCATTATAGTCGATGTTGTGCTCTAATATTGAATTGTTTGTGTTCCATCTCAACTTCAACCTGAGTGTGTTATAATAATAATAATATTGTTGGGGCTTCAGGGTTCGCCAACATCTAGGTCTTAAGAACCCTCGAGCGTGTGTTAAAAGAACGGATTTGTTGAGGAGTGATGTTATTATATTTTAAAAATTATGATAACTTTAATTATAACATGTTCGTGTACTAATCCTCTCACCGCGGGTTAAAGAACTGGGAAGGAGAGATTTTGAGTTGCTGGGGAATTTAAGGTGATCCGTTTGAACTAGAAAAGATCAGAAAATCTTACCACATAATCCCTATCACCAAAACGTTGACAGCAAAGATGCCGCCACTATACCAATAGTACTTACACGAGACCCTGGTGAATTAATGGTATGTTATCAGAACGTTGGTAAGGTAACATTAAAATTAAAATAGCGTCGAGGAAAGAGGTTTGTTTGTAGTGTCAAAGATAAACTTCTTCAAAAATTCATTCGATCGTGACTCAAAATCATTGGTCATCTACACTGTCCAATGTGTCCGTAGTTTACTTCATCATCCCAGAACGAATGCAGGTGAAGTAAACTTCAAACCAAGCTGACCGCGCACGAAAGTTCCATCCCTTTATCATCTTCTACACCAAAGAAATTAAAGGTCAAACTCTACCAATATATTATAGTCTGCGGATTCACTGAGGATACAGTTTCGGAATTGTTTGGCCTCGGCATGAGGAAGAAATGATTTTGCCAGAATCTGTTTTAGGCCGTTTTGACCCCTGGAATTTCGGTTCTCATTTTACTGCAAGTTGAGTAGAGGGTGATGTCAGTCTGGATTACGAAGAATTAATAAAACTCGATCATGTCACCAGGATTTGAGTCCCGGACGTCACAAGGGTTTGAACTAAAGTTCAGTGCTCACCAAAAATACTAATTGAAACAAAGAGACATACAGACTTGATTGCAGTAACAGCGGACCCTGGTCATGAACCAATATCAGTAGTGGACAATTATCAGTATTCGGTAGGAATGTGAATTGAGAGTTGAATGACTCCGTAATTACTGCATTAAAGAGATAACGAGAAATAAAGAAATGGTTGTGATGGGGTTATCATTGATGAGCTAATTAACCTAATTAACAATAGCACGACCTGTACGGTAGACTCGTTTATTCAATTAGTAAAAATTGTAATATTAATTAATTAATTAACTTCTGAATAATGGGAGAAAAACAATTTAATTGTGAGCTGAATTGCAAATTAAATTTCAAAAAAATAATTCATGACCTATAGTTGAGAACCACGGTCCAATCATCTATATAATAGCGGTCACAAAACCAAGTGCGAGAAATAAAGAAAAGAAAAAATATGAGGCGACACCTCTCCAAGTCGCGAACATATGAGGCCTGCCATAGCATCTTCAAGGGCTGTAGAGCTAATAAAATATTAATCAATAAATGATAGGATAATCAATGTGAGGAGACCAATCCACTTTCTTAGGAATTTATAGTTTCGACTTTCTAAAGTAGGTTTCTATGATTATATCCAATGCTACGAACAATGCAGTTATAGAAGAGTATCACGCATTTAAACTTTGAGTAGTTTTTTTATTTCACAACTTTTATTATCAGACATTCTTCTCCAAAGAGAAGATGTTTTAAAAATATGCTCTTCGTTAATATTAAACGGTTCTGTTATTGACTGAAGTGTACCACTTGCGCTTGTCACAGAAGAGACAAAAGCAAGTGCAAATTGTGGCAAGGATGCATAATTTACTGATTTTCGTTTTCGAAAGTTCGTGTGGTGGTACGACTGCGTGTAACAGCTTGGTAGGTAAGGAAAGGCAAACACAAACTTTTTCCTTGTCTCAAGTTTTTCGTTGATATCGGATACTTGACAGTCGATTGTTCTAAAGAAATGATTAGTTTCCTGTAGACTCATTTACCAAAAATTCCATCAAGAAAATATACCTGTAGGCAAATAATTGTATGATATAAAGAAACATGAGCCGACCGGTACGAACGAAACAGCATATTGATCTGTTTGATCTTTTTTAATTTTCAAACATTAATTTTGACCGTTAGAAAACTCATAAAATACGTTGAAAACTTTTGTTAACCTTGACGCATCGTAATATACAACCATTTCATCATGATCTCGTTTCCTCATTGGAAGCTATAGGTACCCTCAATAGTACTTTTGCGGTAATAAAAAGGGAAAGTTTTCAAGCTGAATGTGTTCGCTTATGAAAGTTTTTACACGTGGTGTACTTCCTTGAAAAAATAGGCAATTTGTACGATAACGGGAAATAATGTTCTTTTTACGAAGGAGTATACTATGTATTGAAACTACATTGCCGTGTCTTAAAAAGAGGAAATAATTTTTTTAAACTCTCACTAAAGGTTAATGAAATATTTTATACCTAAAAACTACATCTCATCATGATTAAGATAATTAGGGATAGTTTGTTTTTCATGTTTGGAAGTAATTTTACTATTACGTCTTAACCTTAAAAAATCGACCAGAGTTCTTGTTCGTGAACCAACCCGAAGATTTAGTAATCTGAAGTATATTTCTTTCATGTGTACCATACCAGGTACACTTCATTAAACATAAAATGATATAAATAAATTTGTATTAGAGCACGTGCAATTATACTCAATATACTTTTATAACCTCATTATAAAATCTCAATTATAATTTTTAATTGTTTAGTGAATTCCTGCTCGGACTTAACATTTAATTAAATAAATTTCGTATGTACATCGGATAAACATGAGAATTTTCGCTAAAACGAAGAATTTATTGACAGTCTCAAATTGACAAATTTTCCCATCATATGAGTGAAATTTTAAGTTTTCTTCTTTTTCCGTTTGTATCTCGAGGAAAATATCTTAATATTGCAATTTTTAATAAAGCACATTTCTGATGTGAAAACCTACAAATTTTTGAGAGTTATTCTAATTTGTAATATTATTCTAATGATCTATAATGACGAAAATCAACCCAAAGAACTGTAATGCCAGTTTAATATAATTGGCCACGCAAAACAAAACTAACAAAAGAAAACGCTCCAGGGATATGCACCAAGGACCTTGACATTCTCACTAATTTTAATGGCGTCGTACAATAAAAACCCTGGGGCCTACAGAACATGACACGGACTCAGTTTGACAGTCTGTCGCAATCCGTTATAATATCCGGTGACGTTAAAACATTGGTGGATACCTGCACCAAAAATTCGGTGGACGGTTATCTAGTGTCTGGTTCAATGGTTGTGACGGCGGATTCGACTAGTTACTGAAGTCGTGTGAGACCACACCCACCTTCACTGACGGCGTCCAGCGCACTTGGTCCGGCAGTTGTCTGTTGCGAAAAAAAATGAAAGGTTTACCTCCGCTTCAGTGTTCTGGTCACTTCACTCGCTGTACAGAGGGGTAAGCGTGATTCTGATCTAAGTTACGTTTTGTGATTAAATTGTTCTAATATATTAATAGTAAACCGTTAATACAACAAAAAAGTGACATTTGAAAATATTTAAATGTTCACTTGTTTCCGAAATACATTATTTTATCGATCATGCGACCGTTTGCGATATAATCACGCCACTGATGAACTAATAGATGAAGAATCGAATGGGAAATATCTTAAATTAATGCCCGTCCGAATGCGCATCTTAAATCATATATTAACTGTGTTCAATTTAGAGTGCTGGATAATTACTAGTAGCCTCAAATTAAACATGGAAGTCTATGAAAAGTTATTTATCCGCAAAAAAACAGACACAAATTGAGAGGGATGTAAACTTGAATTTTCTTTTTAATATCTAACTGATAATCGTATTTTATCTTTACTTGTATATCAGTTTCAGAAGAATTTTCTATTATAGGTTTTTAGAATCATGTTTACTTTTTAATTTGCCGTTTTGGGGAGAACGTCTTTTAAAAAATTCCAAATTGTCCTAAATTTCAATGCAGCGAAGCACAATGAAGAAATCTCAAACTCTGTCGTTGCCGTGTGGTATTTATCATTAATATCCACAGAGATGTGTACATAAGAAACGCGAGGGACGATAAGACCTGATCAGAATCTAATTTTTCCCCGGCAGCATTACCATACGCAGTGACCTAGCTTCCAAATTCTCTAGACCATTGTATCGGTCGACAAAACACACACAATTTTTCCTAAGTCTCCCGAAACCACTCGGAACCAATTTTCGAACAAGAACACCCACGCGCCTAAGGCAGTTAGTCACACATGACTTGCACTCACCACATACTACCCACCCCGTCACCCCTTCGTCTGTGGTAGATGCAGTGGCTGGTAGACCCACTCTCCTTGAGATTCAACTTTCCATTCCACCCCCGCTCCGCCATCCGCTCTGCCCCCCCCGGGGGGTCCGTCACGCAACAGACTGACAAGAAAGGCGTTGCCACCACTCTGCATCGAAGGGCCATGAACTTGGTCGCAGATGGACACAGATTACTGCAGGCCGTTAGGAATTTCTTCCGAAGTTGTTCTACTACCATATCTTTGCCGGTGTATCCGGATATAAGAGATCAAGTTTTTTCCTGAACGTCTCACATACACATTTTTAGACATAACCATTTTGAAAGCGTGATAAAGATGATAGATCACGTATCTGGTAAAAGTAGAGAGAAGAGTGAAATTGTATATTTTTGAAATCTACTACCACTTTCAGAGGAAATGGATGTTTTAGATGTAGAGAGTTAGTAATAGATGCAATAAAACGTGTTCAAGGGAAAACTACTTGTTTTCACATTCAAACAATAGTAATAATAGCGAACAAGATTAATAGTCCTGTTTCTCTTTTGTTTAAACACTTTGCATTTTGTGAGATTATAGACGCAAAACGTATCTGAAACAATGCATATAAAAATTCAAATTTAAAATTCGTAACGAAAAAATGTCATTTAAGTTGATATTTTCTTTGCTATTTATTGATATCATATTATTACTCGTGAGAGTCTCAAGGGAAAGAATGAATTTTTAATACATTAATCAAGAAGGAATATAATTCGTATAGAATAGATAATTCTCTATTGAAGAAACTTAAGAGTTCATTAGAACAAATTACATGGATTTGCGTTTCTTCAATATTCTTGAACTACACAGACGAGTAATTTCACCTTTCTTGACTGATTGATTTTATGACACTCCAGTTTCGTGTATTTCATACATTTTTCCCCGTATAATTTGAATTACATTGTTGTTGTTTTTTAGAACATTATGCGTTACAAGCAGGTACATTGGGGAACATTTGAATATCCGGATAATTTACCTTTCATTCCTCGTTCTATTGGTTGGATATTAATAATAATTAATATTACGGCCTTCTGATCACGTCCTTCAGACTGTCGGGTGCGGTTGGTTTGGGTTCGAACTCGTCAGAACCCCTCGTACGTTTTTCGTCGAGTAACGGGTTCTCTGCAGCTGCTATAATCATGGCAGGTTGCCCGCCGTAGTTTTACTTAATTCTCAAACGTTAAACAGTTCGCAAACGAACATTTCAATAATGATTTTTTGAATATATTAATCATTTCTTACAAACAAAAGTATAGTTTCATTTCTAATGTCAATGCCTTTATGAACATGAGGATTATTTCTAATTAAGTGAAACTAACATTAACTAGTTATTGCAACTTCTGTGCTCACTTTCCCGTCTAGCAGTTTCTCTGAAGATTGGCTAGTCATGATTCTCCACACAATGTACTATAAGAACACCTAATTACCTTTAATCATTCTAGCGGAAGGGAGAATAAGTGGAGGCATATCGCTTATGTTGCAACTCCGTCAGATGTAGGAGTAGTCAGATCGGCGATCATACATCATGACCCTTGTGACGGACTGTGTGAAAGATGTGACTACCAGCACTAAATAGTTTGCGTCATTGTAATACAGGTAATGAGTGGCGCATAAAATGTATATAAAAATTTCGCATATTGCCAAACGTAGTCCCTGTTCCGTACACAACCCACGCGATTGTAAAAAATAAAGTTTAATGCGTGAAAATACACACTAGGTGTACTAGTCGCACGATACTCTGAGGAACGTTTTAAAAATAAATTTGAACTATAGTTTTTTTACCGGTATGTATATTCTGGAGTGAAACTAATTAGTAATTAGTTTTGATAATTCTGCTACGAAACACATAATTCTCAAAACTGTGTGAGTTTCTTCAGTTTTACGCGGTATTCTTCATTTGTTTTAATATTTCAGTTTTCACAAAGGGGAAAATGTTCATTTTAATAAATGTAAATTCACACTAGCAGGTAAAAATCAAAAAGTTTTTCATATGTTATTGGTGAACATTTTTTGTATAGTGTTAAAACTTTTATGTTTTATTCAATTCTATATCAAAATTGTCAAAATGTTGCATGATTTGGTACGGAAGAACTAATTTCACACGATTTGGGAAACAAAATATTTTCTTCCATTTATTCTCCAATATAATCTGATTGAGAAACGTTTGGGTTTAATTTCTTGAATATTTTGTCAGCCCTCTCCTTTCTTGCACGTCATGCCTTATGATATACACTGATAACTTTTATTTTAGAAACTAGTTCGTGAATCCTTGGAGTGAATTCGCCTGCAGTCAGGGCTAAAATGTTACAAGTTCGGCACCAGTTCTTTCTTATGATCTATACCATTCTAACGGGTATTTTAATGGATAAATAATAGTACTGGGTTCAACACTGCAATCAGCAATGATTCATACGTATTTGGCCGTTATTATAAGAAACAGGTTTAGTCGAAACTGTAATTCCGCTTGAACCATGAATAGAAAGCACCGTAGCAATTTTATGAATAAGAATTATCTTAATTCATCATGGAATGAAATTTTTAGGTACTTCTTATGTGATAAATAGAGATTTAAATGTTTTGCCTCAATGAAATCTTCTCAACATTTTTCACAACTTACTCATTTTGCGGAATTAAAAATTCGACAATAGATTTTCGAGGACTAATGAGTGAATATATGCATTTTCGAATGTAATATTTTATATTCAGACCATATTTGATAGTTGGATGATGTTAACAATTCTGTATCAAGCATTACTTTTGAAAATAACTAGATGATTTAGTATTTCTTTTCATGATCATATTATTGGAGATTTAATTAACAATAAAAATTTTACACTAATAGGGTAACGAAAGTTTAAAAGTATCCATGAATCTCTCTCGTCGATATTAACGTCCTCCCAGAATCCGGAGAAATTTATCAACTCATCCTCTCAAAAATTATTCCACGAAAAGTCTACCCAAGCATTTGCTTAGAAAAGAGAGAAAACAAAGAAATTAAGCTTACCAGAAACATAAAATGATTCCGTTCACAAATTAAAACATACAAGAAAAGTTCGTAAGAAAGAATAAACACTTTACGAAAATGTTAGAGGAAATATACATCAGTGCTAGCACAAATGTGATATAATACTGCAATGCCACGAAAAATGAATGATGTCCACACTTCTTGGTAATTTACTTATCCCAGGCATCTTGACAATTTACCTTTCCCGGACATCTTCGTTATGCCATCGAGTACGGAGGGACTCGATTCAGTTTTGCATACTTTCTCTATGCCACCGACAATTTCTACGTATCACTTATTCTATTAACCAAGCAGCGGGTCCCCTTCATTGAGAATTTACAACTTATCATATGCATCGATCTATATTATTTCAAACACACTGCATTACTTAGCTTGTCATATTTTCAAGATGTGTTTATCTATCTTGCAGTTGAATATTATTAAAACTAAAAATATGTTACGATTAGAATACCCTAAAACATTAACCGGAGATTCTGTTTACTAAGATCTGATGAACGGGACTCTAATGTAATTAAAGACCAAGTCCTCTTAGAATGAGTCGTTGCCAATGAAACGAGAAAGATATCATATTCAAATTACGAAGAGAGAAATTGAGCATCAGTTTGCAACTCTCGACTTCTTTAATTAATTTCCGTTCAGCGCCCCATTCATTCCATTACGTTAACGTGGTCGTGAAGTCGTACACTAAGGACGCTCTGTGAAAGTTTTGTATGCCTTAGACCTAAGTGGCTGCCAGGATGGACTGCTTGTACGGGGTATTTCTCTACTACATTACCAAGCACCAGAGCGAACTCGCTCTCTAGCCCTATCTCAAGTATTGATTTTATTGTTGAAAGAAAACACCAAAAATTCCAAAAATTAGATTTTCCAAAAATGAAAGAAATGAACGGGATAAAAGTATTTTAATTTTAACAAAAGTTTTTAACAAAGGAGCTTCACTAAAGTAATCATAAACGACAACTGTTAGAGCTCAACTGTTTTATCCAGGAATGCCCACATTGGTTTCTTAATATTCAGCATCGTACGCTGCAACAAAGTTTCAG
Organism: Laupala kohalensis; assembly: GCA_002313205.1. Lineage (NCBI taxonomy): Eukaryota > Metazoa > Arthropoda > Insecta > Orthoptera > Trigonidiidae > Laupala > Laupala kohalensis. The sequence continues at coordinate 664,467 of NNCF01125938.1, forward strand.
GTAACGTCTTACTGTTCATGGTAAATATAGATCATTGGATCAAGGTTGATGTAATAGCTATGTTAACAAATTCCCTGAAAAAACGCACTAAACTAAGAATGTTTTATATTTACATCTTTTTGAATTTTCAGTGATTGTATACAAGACATTTGGACAGAAATTGACACATCGAAATTAAATGAGTGAATTATAGTAAATGACGTAAAAAAGTTTCTGGCGATCGCTGAAGGATCTCGATAGATATTGTTAAGTTATGAAGTTTGTGAGAGACATTCTTTGTTGCATTTATTACGGAGATTTGAACTGAATTAATGAATATTTTATGTCGTTTCTGCATTTTAATATTTTATCACTTGAAATGTAAAATGACTATTCCTTCAATGAGCTATCACTAATTTTGTTATCGATGATATTTTTGTAGAATTTAAAATATGGCAATGGAACTTCAAAATCATTCTTATTTTTAATTCATAATGAAAAGACTTTCTACTCGCCTGGATGTTGACGGTGATATATAGAAAATACGATGAGAAAGTAAATTCTTAGTTCTGAGTAGTAGTATTGAAAGAGAAGGAAACCAGATAAAGATCTTCAGATCTATTATATTGTGTCTAGTGAAGACCCATGACTGAAAATCTCCATATCCTGGGCCTTGTAGAGATACTACTCTGGGACACAGAAGAAATTTAAGATTACAACTCACAGAAGATGAAGTACCCACACTGAGCGTTGGAGTTTGTAATCTGAAGTGAAAACAGAAATAGTCAACCATCTAGCTAATTCTTTTAACTCGGGAATGCGGCCGTTTCAAGAGTTTCACCAAATAAAGCATTGAGCAAGAAAGTGATACATAGGATCCTTTATATGATTTTAATGTTTTCAAAAACAAAAAAAATATTTGGCAACTATTGATTGGACAAATTGTATTAAAGATGACTGAAACATCATTATGTGGGTCTGAGTCGGTAACATGTGTTCTTTCAATTTTTTTAAAAACTTAAATAAAGCTAAAAAGACAGCAAAGTTATATTATCTAAACCTATATTTACCTCAAAGAGCTCGGATTTACAGGGTTCCTCATGAATGCTGTGAATAATTGGTCATTCTTTTCATAATAAATTAGATTTTCATATTAACTCTATTGAGATTTCAATTCAGATTACTCGTAAAATATCCATTACCTTGGAAATTAAATCATCTATCGGTGCCTCTTTGTACTTTACTGAAACAATATCTTAAAGTATATTAGCTTCAAGTCAGGGAAACCCAATAGAAAACTTACGTTATTCACATTATAATATCAAGGGAAATTTTACGTTCAGTTTTGTGGGTGATTGTGACGGAAAATGTTATAGGATGTTTCGTATTTAAAAAAGAGTTGATATTTTCTTATAAAAAATATCTATGGACTATTTATTTAAAAAAAACATGTTGTACGGGTACTCAATAATATAGAGATCAGGCGTTGATACATTCTACGACACAGAAACTCCAGAATATCGAAATGCTTTCACGTGATGAAAGATTTCCTTTCTAGCGTCATGTGACGAAGACTTTCGTAGCAAAATCCCCTTGAGGCTGTGGTTACACGGAAGTTCATATTCTAAGAAAGCTGAACCCGAAGTGAGGTAGCGAAAAAACTCATACACAGATGTTACATAAAGAAAATATAACACCACAGTTACTCCTTTTTCGTTGTGTTGCAAATGGTTTAAAATGTTGCCATATTTCTCATTTAATAATATTTTATAATAATCATATTAAAAATATATTACGAACAGTCCATCTTCGTCTGCGTAATGAAATATGAGTAAATAATTAAAGACCTTTTTAGCAGACAATAATTTATTTTTTAGAATTCAGTGGAAAAACATCACAAAGTAAAAATAAGAACAATACAACACTTTGAATTTTTTTTTTAACTCACGACGTTTCGGTACCCATTGGCACCATTATCAAGTGAAGTACATTTGCGGACCCGCGGACTCAGTTTGAATCGATGAATAAATAAATTATTTTTACAGTGCTATTTATTCGATGATTCTAGTAGTAATTTCGATTTTGCAAAGAATATATACCATTTTGAATGTGTAAAGAAGCAAACGTGTTAGTGATTGTGACAATGTGCACATTTCGAATTCCTTCCTGGTTTAGACGAAGTGAGACTGTTTTAATAACTTTTAACTTAGCTTCGCATTTAATTCAATTAATTCAAATCACCCCACTATCCTTATCATTCTAATAATCATGCGACCAGTGTTTTTCAGAAGATTTTGTTCCATAAACCAGGCATGGGGAGGGGTATATATCTGGAATTTGGTGGATGGAAGAATAAATATTCCAGATTTTAGTTGTTTTTTTACATATAACGGAAAGTATTAAAACAAGCATTTTTTTCTTTCAACCATATACTAAAAGAAAACAGTGTCCCACGCAATCAGGTATCAGGTCTGTTATTCACTCGATCAAATTACAAGGAAACATTCTGTTTCTCATATTAGTTACTGACAATTCTACTTCTTGGGCTAGAACATTCTTCTGTCGAGGTTCTTGCAATTTAAACTATAGTAAGACAGTTGTGAAAGTCTATTTTTTAATTGTTGTATTTGTAAATGGGAAATGTAGCGTACTATTGAAGCTTATCGACATGGAGCTATAGGAGGTAGGAGTTGGGTGGTAGACTGTTGTTAGTAGGTGGGTCGCTTAGCTGGGTTTACCAACAACTTGGCCCACATGGAGTAGATAGTAATAGTAAGAGTTGGTGATATATGAGAAGTAGAACGTGGATAGAAGGAAGGTTCGATTTTCAGCAGTCACAGCTATAATAACTGGGACATTCATGTGAAACGCTACAAATTTTTATGGCCACATCGGGAATTGAACCGGGGATGTCTTGGTGATGAGCAAGAACCTGAGGCACCGGAGGTGCATACTATTAGACTAACACTGAACTTAATGAAGTATTTGATGAGGAATGATTAAAAAATGTTTCCAGTTTTATCTGGGGAAGGAATCGTAGAAATACTGTCTGAAAGAAATTCTTTGTGCAGCTAAAAATCTTGCCAAACCCTGAAGCTTCAGTCATCACATATAATCGCAGCAAATCATATTAAACAGGGAAAAATATAGAAAATTGGGAGATCAAAATTGTCGGTTAAACATGTTTAGTTCGTTAATGATACACATGACCTCTAAATACAAAGATCTCTTCTTCTATTGTGACCGAAAATTCCACTCATTGTGAGAGAATAATTTCGTCCAGTATTTCGTGAAATCTTGCAGCACACGTTATGTACACACCACGCGTACACGACTTGAAACGACCTTCAAACATCCGTTTTCTTGAAAATAAGATGTGATGAAACTGCTGTCCCCGACCGGTGAGCATATTGCTGGCCGGAAAGACTGTACATTGGAATTCGGATCATCACGGATAGCGAACAGCACGTTTTTCTTTAAGACTCGCAGTGTAATGCAACGTAACTTAAAACAGGCGTTGGCAGGTCTAAACCGTATGCCGTTAAACATTTGTGTTTTCGATTTTTATTGACGCTTTTGCTGCTACTTTCTGATCTGTGTACTAGAACAACTAAGACGTAACATTAGATGGTCCCTTTTCATTATCAGTGCCACAATCAGTGAGAGTTGCGCTATTTCCTTTCCTTGTTGCTTCTGATCTGGCAGTAAAATGAGTGGAAGGAAAAAGGTAAGATTTACTCTGACTCTTTTGATGAGACAAGATACAGAAGTTTCTGAAGAATAGAAACATTTTCATATTGTGATCTCTGAAAAATTAGTTTGTAATACGTTAAAATCTCCATCAAGGATTAAAAATGTACAAGCTATTGGCAATTTTTCAGTATTTGAAAGTGGACAGAAAATTTCTTCATTGCTTTTTATGTGTGGTATTTTCGAAAAGTTTCGTCTAAAGACGTTAACAATATGGCATATAAAAATTAATGAAGATATTTTCAATCTACTACTGATACAGCGAAACTTTCAAAAAGTTTATCACACATATAGTTTTAAAAAACAATCACATATATTTTTACTATAAAAAAACTGTGTTGAATTTCCCTTCAATTCGAATTGATAGTCATGAACAAGCAATTGTCGATGATATATCAAGTAAGGCAACCAAAAAGCCTAATGAAAATAGAAAATATTTCGTGTTACGAGATATCTGAAATTGATCTATAGTGTATTACGCATTCTTTTCCCTGGGAAAATGTTAACCAGTTCGCAAGCGGCACTACCGAAATATAGAATGCTGAATTCGTAAGATAGTTTCTTTGGAGTCATATTGAAATCATCAGGTACTTAGTTCCAGTAAATTAGTTAAAACCGTAAACACAGAATACAGAAATTGGTATCCAAACCTGCAGACCAATTATGTTATATATGTAATGGTTTTATAAAAGTTACTAACTTTTGGCAATTTCTATGTACAAGCAAGAACATTTTACTTTTTATGTGCTACATTTCCGCAATGCTTCGTGTAAAGACGTTTATGACGTTGCACATAAATTCAGACTTGATCTCATTCATTCGAGGGAATTTTTTAAACTTGAAGTATCAAACACTTTACGGGTGAGAATAGTCATATCGAGTCAGATTGATTCATACATTATGACACGGTGCATATCTATCGACGAGAATTGATCTATCGACATTTTCTGATTCCATAAATTGATCATTAAGTGAAGACAGTACCATAGGACACACTTAGGAGTTATAAACACTAAGTTTCACCCCAATTTTTTTCTTCAATCCAAAATGTACCGGAACGCGTACCGGAGCGTGACGGCAGAAAAAAAGCACAGGGTAACACTAAAAGGAAGATGAAGAATGAATGGTTACAACCCAATAGCCGTACTGTCAGTGATTATTTCATTATTCAGTCAAAAATTCCTGCTTCCTTTGGCGCACAGATTTCTTCAGAACAATCTCACTGAGCAGGAAATGATCCTGGATCCAGCCACGACGTGATGCGTCATATGTGTTGTCCTCCGGAACGCCGCGCAATTTCGTAGCGTGTCGTCTCTTGACATTCGGAAGAGATGCGCCTCGCGTGCGGCAACTGTCACGCTTTCTGGAGACGCGTCGAGATATCGAACGCGATTGCGTCAGCGAGGGACGTCTCGAACGTCGTAGTCACTGCAGCAATCGACCAGGAGGACGCCTGATGAGGCCACTGGCGTCAGCCTTGAAAGGAGATGGAACGCGGGAACGCTATTGCATTGTTTCTAGAGATGATGTCGGGGAGGGGGGGATTATTATGCGATTCCACGTAAATGAGACTTGAAAGAAAAAGCAGATGATTTTTGTCAGGATATGAATGACTTCAAAAAATCTTAAGATTTTACGAGGGAATTTTTGGTGGAGTTTCCGAGTGTGTTTCTAAAAGAGAGAGAGAGAAAATTCCCCCAAGTATGTTGATAAAATAAATTGTATCAAGAAACCTTCCTCAAAACCCTGTTAATTATTTTAAAACTATTTTGAAAATAATTTTACGCACATTTATTTTGCAATCAAAATAACTGATTGGTTTTCTAATAATTTATTTATGTTTTCACCAGTGGATACACTAGTTCGTCCGAGACTTGTTCCAACACTTCCGGAACTTTATGTCCACCGATGCTCACACGAATTGCAAGTTTACGTCCCGTGATCTCCATGCCGATCGTGCTCAGAAACGTTTCCCTATTTTAAAAAATTCATTTTTGAAGCCTTGAAAAACATTTTGGGTACTCTTGAGCGTATTGTAAAAATTATTAATTATCATACCGTTTGAAAGACAAAATTATTAGTCCTTGATATTTCTATTTTTTATATATCAACAGTTATTTCGTGATGTATACACGGAAGATTTTGAGTTTTGTGATGTTAAAAACACCGCACTTCCCCTTTTTCCTAAATTTTGCTTCACTGTTCATAAGTCATAACAAGAATATCAACGGGAATTTAATTCACTGAAATTCCATTGAACTCTTGTTCAAATAGAAGATAATTAAACCCAATTAGACTTTCTTGTAAATACAATCTATTATATGTACAGGAATGATAAGGAACTTCCAAAAAATATCTTAAAACTACCATTTGTTCAAAAGGTAACCGAAGACAAGCAGGCGGAATGGAGCTTATGTTCATTTATGCAATTGCATTTTAATTAAAACTACTAATTTAAGAAAAAGAACTAAATTTTACAATACGAGATCCTAATCACTAGCAAATATTCATGTGAAAGTTGTATATAATTTACTCGCAATGTAATCTAATTCAAAGGAAATAAGTAATTATAATTAAACAAAGCTTTTTTATCAATTAGAAAAGAGGATTTGTACTTACTATCGGTACACTGTACATGTTTGACGACAGTAAATAAATGCTTGCTTCTGTAACATCGTAATCTATTTTTGGAAAGACAGTATGTACAGGGTTTTTCTGAGTTACCTGTTCCTATATGTACGTTGTTACTATCTGTTTCTATTCGCAAATCAAATAACCCAATAGAACAAGATAAATGGAAATTGATAATTTCTTTACAAAGATTAATGTATCCCTGCTTTTTCCTCCACAATATTGTAATAAATCTGTAAAAGATATTACAAGTTGTAATTATAAGAAACATTTGCAACAAAATTTAATCAAATAAATTGTTAACAAAACCAGTACGATTCTTTTTCTTTCGGAGGAGGGGAAATCGTACTTCCTGATTTTCAAGCAACTGTAACAAAAACATGAAAGTTAATTTAGAGATACGTTTTCATCTCTAAATGTAACATAATTCGCAATCGTTTTTTTTGGGGGGGAACGTTTTTACATCAATATGTGGCCTTGATTCGAGTTCGAAAGGTATACACGCGAATCCTAGCTTTAGCGGCGAGGCTATGGTAAACTTGAGCGAAAAGTGGATTTCTCAGCTTGACCGCTCATTTAGAGGAAATACAAATTTCCTTTTACACCATCTTTCCACTTCTATCAGCAGAGGTGATCCATAATTAAGGCAAGGATATGATGAATAATATTACAGCCAACACAATATCGCCAAAAGAATCATTCTGTTTTCAATTTAAAAAGTATGCACGATTAACAACTTCAAAAATAAAATTACTCTAAATTGAAATAAAATTTAGTGCCTGGCTTTCATTTGAAAAATGTTCTCTACCTTAAAATATTTGAGTAATGTATACAGAAGATTCGAAAATATCTATTAACTAATATTCCCTTCTCGTAAGAAAATTTAATACCACCTCAGCCTTAACCAATTTTCACTCTCGCGGTTATTCGTGTAATTTTAAAAAAATTACAGTAATATACCTCAATTAAATTATATTAAGGAAGACCGATTGTCGATAGCTGCCTACTAGCTTAAGGCAGATGTTATCGATGAAAAACTTACTGCAGTAGATCGACAAAGCTGGCGTATTAGAAATTATTCAGGTAATCATGTAGCACATTCTGTAAGAAAATAAAATAACTGGTCAGTAATAAGAAAGTAGATTAAAAACTCCGGGACTCAAGGACGCTACTACGTAACGGCATCTGCCACAAACCCAAAACCATTATGTTAACCACATTTTTTAAAACCTTCACTCTGCTTAAAATTAATGGAAAATTAAAGTGGTAAATAAGAGTGAGTATTAAAGATACATCCTCTTTTGCATTTCTTTTATGATTTAACGAAGAAAATACAATGAAAGAGAAATAGAAGAGCTGTCGCCTCCTATATCTGGAGATCTTTTACTCTACCCCCCTCCTGTGGTTAAGAGGATTAATAATTACTTAAGACTTTTGTAAAGAGACGAAGTACAGGAGTAAGTAGAGCTGGAAAAAATTCGGGAAGACAAGTCGAGAAAAAAGGACAGCTTTCGAAATTAGCTGAGAATTGAAAACGCGAGGTAAGTGCCACATCAATAGTCTTTGAATATCGATAGCGAAAAAAATAAATATCGATCTACTAATTAATCTCTTGAGTATTGTCCATTCCTTACTTGATGCTATTCACTTCATGATAGCAAGAAACTCTCTTTTGAACAACTCAGATTTACAATAACAATTACTCGAGGTATTTCAGTCTTTCCAGAACTTGTAGGAGATGGGTTTCTTGTTTTACTTCAAACAAAAACATTCCAGGTAACAGAAAAAATATGTAATACAGTCGTATTTATAAGAACACTTCCACCCGCAACATCCCTCTACTCGTTAATATGGAGAGAAATAGTGGTTTCTGTGAAAATAAGAGTATGTACTAAATTTATCTCACACCTTTCTTGTTCACCTTGAAGGAGCAACATCAGTTTTAAAATCTGCAATTCAGAATGCCACACCACACCCAAAGCTGCAATGTCCTCCTCGCGGACACTTGGGTTATTCAGAACACCTCGGAGCTCTTCGTAATGTAATGCTTAAAGCATGGTAATGTATGTTTGTCTGTATACATGTTTTATCGACAGCAGTTGCTCCGATTTGCTACAATTGACACTATGTNTGTCATCACACAATTGACACTATGTGTCAGAATCAAAAGTAAAAATGTAGAACTTAAAAATAATTTTAACACAACAACGATGTTTCAACACTAGGAGTTCTATTTAATTTCGGAGAAGGCTAATGAAGGTAATACAATTTTCATTAATGAATTTTCAATACATTTGTATCCCTTTCCCAGTGTACATGCGTTGGGATTCTATAACTATATTTTTCAATCTGATACTGCTCAAAACTCTTAAATATTTAAATATTCATTTGTTCATTGTACTTAACGCTAAATTCAAATCGGGAAATATTTTATCACTTTCGTTATGGTTAGTTATAACTGGGTACGTCTCAATATTTTTGATGTTTTGTAATAATATATCGTAGTCAGAAATCCTTGTGAATATATCCATGTAAAAGTAACTAATAAAATAAATTTGATGGCGTACGAAACACAAGAAAAAGAATTATTTCTCTAGCATAAGGTGTTATTCATCTCCGTGGACGTGAAAGGATTCAGTTTCATGCGGAGATGCGTTCCCATTACTGAGATTGTTTCGACAGCGAGGGCGAATGAGGCAGATATTACGGGGAAACGTCGAAACCATTGTAGAATCCTAAGTCATAACGCAACACCGAGTAATATCGATTGTCTTATGAATTATCCTTGAAGTGAACTGCCTCGTAGACTGTGGGGCAAGATTTATGATAATTGGTCAGCAATTCATTCATTAATATCCGTATCAGTAACCATGACCCTTCAAACGAAGAATAATATATACGAGGAGACTGAGGTTTTTTATAAATCCTTTATTTTCTATAAATATCTTTGTACAAGTAAAAGTTTCATTTTTCTCATACATGCTATTCATAAATTTAAAACAATTTCAATTTTACAATAAAAAAATCATATTTGACGAGTTGACTTATGAGTTAACTCTTACGACTGCAACAATTACTTTATTGTAGAAAAATTACCAGCCTTTCTCTCGAACGAAGAGAACTTGTTTGTGTTCTTCGTTGAACTCACGTAGCGACCCTTACATGAACCATTCACTTTTCTTGCACATCATTTAATTGTATATTTTAGCAGTTATTGTTCAAGAAATAATTACATATGATTCATGAACACTATTTAGAAGACGTTTTTGGAACAATAACGTACCCTTATTATTTTCCTGCTCAAAGATAAAGTAAATTTCATGACTGGAATGAAATGCAATATAAATGGAGGAGTGTCTGCTTAAATGGAGTTATTTTCATTTTTTAAATATTTCCCCTAATTTGATTGTAGTACTTGGATTATAATGAAAATCACCTTCAAATATGTCCAACAACACTATTTTCCTGCTAAAATATACAACGTATTTTCTAATTCTGATAAAAGAATGGAGAATTGTGAACATTGCATTCCATTAATTTCAGATTCACCATATTTGAGTTAGGAACAAAAAAAAGTATATTTTCCTTGACTGATGGAAGGTAACAAAATATTCCACTTCTAAAGGATGTATTTCCTATGAATTTAAATGATTAATTTACTTCTTTTTATTTATTTTTTTGTATTTCCTGAAAAATCTCTTATTTTGGGACTATCCCCGTTTAAAAATACCCTCAATTATCTTACAGCATTTTGGAAGCAGTATGTGCGGTGTTACGCATGAATACTATTATGATTCCATGAATATGAGTTGAAATCATTACAGATCTTCTGGTTATTTGGTTGAAATTCGAAAAACCTTGGGTTATTCTTTGTTACAAAAATGAAATTAAAAAAGTTTTTAGTTTAAAAAACTGGAAATACAAAGAAGGAACTTCCTAAACCTCGAAGAATATTTAATCTTCGCACAGATACCTACATTCACAATCACAAGCATTTGAGACGTTTGGTCATGAAGTATATTAACTACTGGCCACTGATTAGCTATCTTCCTTTACAACCCAATGCCTCATTTATTGGCGAGTTAAAACCACTGAACATGCGATCTAATGTTGCATCAATACTCTCTAAACATTTATCGATTTTTCTTCGCTTTCTTGAAGTTGTGAATTATTCTTCAGCCATGCAATGACATAATAATGTATACAGAGTGTACACTTCTAGAACAATCCCTGCCAATAGTTTAAAATGTTTTCCTACATTATCCGCCCTTGTAAATTATTGAAGAAAATTTAATACTCTAATTTGATTACAATTCAAAAATGTTGATTCTGAGATCGGTATTCAAAGTGAACTTCCAACTATTTTCTGAGTACAGAAAGATCCTTCAGAAAGCACAGTTTTGACCAGTGAAATATTTGATTATGAAATAAAAATAATTTTAAACTATTGAAATATATGAATAAGTACTTTATTTCCTTCTCTTATCGCTGGATAAGACCTTCTCCTCCCGGTTTTTTAAATGTTGTTTCATTTCTTGGGTTGTCATTTAATTAACTGCTCAATGGCAATTACCCATCAGGGTTTCAACACGAAAACCATTTCCATTCTCAAAAAGTAATTATTGAATGAAGGTAACATAAAAATGTTGAAAACTATTAAGTAATTTATTACTTTGGAGATTCGTCAGTAAAACTCCTTGAAACCTTGGAGAAATCCATGATTAATATTTGATCAAAAGTGTACTTCAATATTTTGAATTTTCTTTTGTTCTTGAATGATAAAAAAAATTGTTTTCTGAACGTATATAAATATATACAGTAAAAATTCGTTTATTCAAATGTGCTTTCTTTTCAAAATATAATTTTTATCATTTACATACATTTTTGCTCCATATTGTAAAAAAAATAAATACGTGACACAATACATCGAACTATTTTTTTGGATTTAATATTACAATTAACACCTCAAAATTAATTCTTACGTCAATTCTATATAGTTTAGTTGTGATTCTGCGTCACACGTTCTTAAAGTCAAAGCGCCAGAGCGCGCAGAGTAAACGACGATGGACTGCCTTGAGTAGTCTCCCCATCGATATGCCGAACGAATACATACATATACGTCTTTGTTGTGTATGTTTGAAACATATAAACTCCATTTATATGTTTCTATTCCAAACTCAACTTTTAATTTGTTACTTCGTTTTCAAATAGGATGTATAGCAAATGTTTCATCTCATGAACATTGTTTCAATGATTATTTCCCATAACAAACGGATAATCCAGATTTTCGTTTTCTGGATCACTGCCGGTCCCCGTAAGTCCTGATAAAAGAGGTTCTACTGTAATGCCTGTCATGTATTCTTTCTGCGTTGAATGTTGAGGAAAGACTTCTCAGGAGATTTAATAATGAAGCAACGCATTAATATGTGTGGAACAAATCGACAAAGCAGGGACATGGCGCGGAACCTGTTGAGACAGATGCGAAGCGACGAACTGCAGTGAGAGTCATCGAAGAAGTGAATTGGAGAGCGCGATTTCTCCAACGCAGAAGTGGGGCAATAAATTAACAGCTAGCAATCAGTACCTTCATGAATGCCAACCTACACGGATCTGTAGATTTTTACATAATTCCACCAAATTATTAATCAAGAACGTATGAACCACTCAGCAGTGTAATTTGCTGTGCTTCACAACTTAATCGGTGTGGGATTCTCAGCATGTTAGGTAATTTCCAAAATGTTCAAAAGAGTGACATCGTTAATAGCGTTATTAGTAAAAATCGAAAACAAATTAACTCGTCCTTGTCATTGGTCTAAAATTAGATTACAGAATTTTATTGGGAATTTGTGAACGAGTTTTGAATAATACGAGAAAATATTTCGAGATGTAATAACACGCATACGCAGAGACGCATCTTGTAAGTCATTCTGAAAGCGTAATGAGTAGAACTCGTTAGCACAAATGCTGTTTCTAGAAAATCGTTACCTTGTTCGGGTTTAGTATCCGGATGTCTTCAAGAAAGAATTTGATTCGTGGAGCGTTCGAACCAATAGGAGAGAACTTACCTCCAATGAACCTTGAGGATACGCCAGAAGTAGTGCGGGCAGCACCGTCAGCAAAATGGTGACCTTCACGGCCACCTGAAACCATAAATTCTCCATCAGTTTCGAATATTGGCACTAAACTGAAAAAAAAATCGCATTGTTGAAATGTATCACAACGTTAACAAGGCCATAGATACATAAGATTCTGACAAAGGCGGCCATGTTGATGCTCTTAGTCAATTAACAATGAGGGAATGAACGAAGAAGAACGATTCGTTCCTTGGGATGAACGAAATGTTGAATTACTATGATTGGAAATGGGAGCTAACATCAGGATAGATTCTTAGTCACGTGATTGCAATCGTGTCCTATCGATGATCATCTTTGTCAGCAAAACGTCCCTCAAAGGTTGTCAGAACCTTATCTACGACCTTGAACATTAGGACCCAAAAACTGGTATGTACATTTTTGAAATAATATCTCAGTTAGTTTCATACTCGGAGGGAATGAAGACATTTTGCAGCGATATGGAATTATTAGTTGACCTAAATTTATTCTAAATATAACTTTGGAAGTAATGTAAAGAATGAAATGTCAATTTCACAAGTTACCTAAAAAAAGGATCAAATTAATCGACAGTGAGTCGTATTATGTGTGATAACGATGCAAATTTGCATGACAGGTATTTCGTTTTGGTTTTCTTCATGGTATATCAGATTTATTGCGACCAGCAAATATTAACAGATTGTACCTCAATCAAATACCTAAATCGCTCTCATATTATCTTGATAGTATTATGATAATCGATTTCGCAATTTGCAAATAGGTTTATTTTCAGCACTCATTTGAGAAATTATTTCTCTTGTATATTATTTTATACCCCCCCCCCCCCCAAAGAGATAAATAATCTTCTGTAAAAAATCTTGAACTCAACAAAATGTTCCAGGAGGATAGAACTGTACTAACTCAAAAATTCAAATATTTCAGTGAACGGTTGTGTGCATTAGAGATCTGTAGATGTTTTATATAGTTTATCAAGGCTCTATTGTCTAGGGGCGGCGTCCATAGAAATAATAAATCATGAATTTAGTCTTATTTTAGTACGTACGATTTATAAACAATATTTTCCGATAGTATATAGTTTAATAATAATGCGGACTTCGTAAATAACTTTTTTGTATTTTATTAAATACAAATTTGTAGGTATTCTATTAATATTATAACATGTACCGAACTATTTGTATTCTGATCCTAGGAGTGTACTAAAACGTTAAATCCTCCTTAGGATCCTTGATGGAAATTGATAGGATGGTCACTTGCTTGCTTCCGGAGTGTAAATTATCCACGTAAGCATACGCAGTTTGCACTGCTTTTTTGACAATCAATTTATATATTTATTTTAAAAAGAAACAAATTTACAGCCGTTTGTAATGATATGACGAGAGAACGCCCAAATAAGGTATCAATTAATATGTACAAAAACTTGTACTTTGCATTACACGATTCAATTTTTAATCTAATTCATCTTAACTCTTGTAATAGAGCGAAATTTGATCGAATATCCTATAAATATTTTCTTTTATTATTATGATAAATCTTTCCGGAATGTTTTACGGATAAAGTTCTCATTCATTAAAACACTCCATTCAGTAAAAATACTCTATAATTTGATACAAATATTTTACTCTTAAGAACCTTAGTGACTTATTGACGCAAATACTGTAAAATTAGTGCACAAAATACCTAGAAAAAGACCCAAGTCACAAAGTCACACTTTCAGTTCAAGGGAACGATGAGAGACACACTGATCACCATGCCATTTTCGTTTCCAGAAAAGAATGATATTTATGAATAAATGTGCGTGTTGGTGAAGAGACAAGCGGCCAACACATGGCGAACATTCGTTCAGCATAGCCCCTGACATGTCACCGACTACTTCTGTCTGGATAGCTACAGCGCACCGGACATGCCAGACACACCGTGGAAGCAAAAAACCGGCGGCGAGGTAAACCACTGCCACTTTCTTGCACAGAATATTGGATTATTGCTGCGTTTCTCCTTTAGAGGAATTTGACTCGTAGAATATAGTCCCAGGTGACGACTTAAAGGAGCTCGTTTAATAAATTTCCTATCTTTTGAATTTTCTTGGAAACATTGAAGCAAAGTATAATATTCAAGAATAAGTGATAGTTATTCATTAGTGTTCAGAGAGAATTAGAAATATTTTCGAACGAATATATCTCTTTCTGTAAAAAAATTCGTCTCGTATTCCACATGGAATTTCATAAATTAAATTGTTATTTAGTTAATCTCTTTTATTCAACTGGAAGTGAATTTCGGATATTTTATTCATCAACCAGTGCCAATGTTTCAAGATACTCAGAAATAAATCTGTTACTTGGTTAAAAACTTAAAATAAATTATAAATTCTACTTTTTGGTTCTAGATGCAAACAGATAAAATAAGTACTCCAACTATTTTGACGATTATCATTCGATCAGGTGTTGGTGATGGGGATTAAAAGAAACCATTCTGTCATGTAAGGTATCGTAAGACCTATGTACGTGTGGGTCCATTATCTTGCGATCGTAGTGGTATTATCCTGCTGTGGTATGTTGTGGACGGGGAGACTCGGGGTATTCAAGTCACCCCCTCACCTCGGAGACCCACTATCTCAATCGAAAATATAACTGACGATCCTTAATTTGGCACATTCCGATCGACAGCTAAAATTGTCGATCATCAATAGTTTAAAAGGAAATTAACAAAAAATACCCATTGATGAAAATGCAAATGATTAAAACATGTATTAAGTTTCAACGTTTCTGAATCCGTGAAGATTATTTACAGTAAATATTCGAAAACGTACATAATTATCCTAGCATCAGGTTCAATGAACGTCGCAATGTACCCCCAAAATCAACCATTTCCCCTTCAATATTTTCTTTTACTTCACAATTTACGTGATGATATGTGGGTATCCGTTTGGTTCCCCGTGATTGTGTCAGTGGATCGAGAGAGGTGTCCTACTGATGAAGGCAACAGCATGACAGCCGAAATATGAAGATCACTATTCATAATTATTCGATGTGAATAGCGTAGATACTTTTCGTTTTACAGAATACGCAAAGCGACGGATGTCGACACATGGCCATCCGGGGAGGGGGGTGGGGGGTGGGAGTTCTGGGACCACTGACCCCATCCCGAAACATTCCAGAAAGTTGAAATGAAGAAAAGTATTTGTATATAATATGATAAATGTACCATTTGTTAATTAAATAATACATAACATGAATAAAACAGTTTATCAATGTAAAATATATCAATTAAAATAACTTAAAATTTAACGTTAATTTTTGGTGAAACGTATGTAATCCCCTTCCACACACACACACACACACACACAAAAACGCTTTTGCCAAGCGATCCATGACGGTGAAATAGAAAAAAAGGAACAATTATTTTTTGGTAGAACGGACTGTAGAAAATATAGGGTGGGCAAAACAAACTGACCCGGAAAATATTTATAAGACAGACACGAATTGTCCCTCGTTAATGACGTCACAGAAAATGCTGGAAATGGCGAACGTTGACGCCGTTGAAGTGTTGTGCTCGATTTATCAAACTAAGAGACACGTGTTGCAGCACAGCTTGAGGGATAGCAACAGTAGAGTTTTTAATGTTCTACTGTAGCTCTTGTAGTGTGTGAGAATTATTTGAGAACACTTGACCCTTCAATTTACCCGAGAGCTAAAAATATAGGGGGAGAGATCAGGTGATCAAGGTGACCACGCTGAATGTCCTGGGTTCACCAAACACTTCGTGCTCTGTGACAAGGCTGTGTATGCTGTTGCATCGATGTCACTAGTGACCATTTCCAGCATTTTCTGTAAAGGGTAGTTCTTCTGTAGATTTATAACGATCAATTTCGTGCCAGGATTTCAATTCTTTTCCGTACCAATTTTATTTTGCCAATCCTGTACATTTTCATTCAAACCGAAAAATTATACTAATTCAATAGTGAATTAATAAAAAAAATTTTTTTTTTAAATAATTCAAAACAGATTCTCTCCTAGTTTCTCCTTTGGACTTGCATCGTCTCTGTACGAGATCTTATCGACTAAACCCAAGGAAAGACTAATGTCGTGCGTCCGTTCACATTGGGACCGGTCGCGAGGTAATGCGGGCGACCGGCCCGAAAGCACCACTTTCCCTTTTGGAGTGGCAGTTGAGCTGACCGCCACCGCCTCGCCGTCCAATCATCGAGAGTTAGACCCGCCGCATATTGGCGCAGAGGTTTCATGGCTTCACCACTTGGGTGCTCGAAAAATGGCGATGCAACCAAGGCAGCAGGGATGTCTACATGTCGAGTTCATTATTTTCGAAGGATGGCATGGGACATCTATCATCCCGATTAAGAATGATAATACGGAATAATAAATATCACGTGGATAATGATTCTTAATAAATGACGATTATGCAAGACTTAAAAACCTACCAAAATAAGTGGGTACTGTATAAATTTTGCCAAACAATTTTTGAACGCGTTAATATAATAAATACTATAAACTTAATCGTTCCGTATGTTTTCTCAATTTGATTGTGTCCATTTAAGAATGTTATAACAATAATAATAATATGCCAAAATATTATAAATTATGTTTACATAAGTAATAACCTTCAAATCTGATATATTGTATTACATGTAAAAGAAAAACTCTTATTCAGATGACCAAATTTTCGTTACTATATTATTATTTCACTGAGATAATATTTTTCAAAACTTTGATCTGATGTATAGAAATGATGCTCTGATAGTATACGCTCATTATATCTCATACCGACCGAATAAGTCAAATTGATCATTTAACAGATTACTTGTATAATCATTACGTAATATCATTCACTCCGGCACGCTGTTTGTGGTCACATAAAACTGGCGCCGGCAGGAATCCTGAAGTCGAGTCACGGTCTGTCACCATTACCTCTGAACGAACTTATCACATGTCTGTACCACGTGAAAGTATATGGAAGCAAATAGTTACATTAATAACATTACTTCTTAATATATAGTAAGGTTAGATAACACTTAAACATGATCGAATATATTGGTAAGAAAACGCAGAAGTAAACATTGAATCGGAATTGATGGGATGGTCTCTTGCTTGCTTCCGGAGAGTAAATTAGTTTATTGTCCTCCACGTGGTCATACGCAGTTTATACTGTTTTTTGACAATAAATTTATTTAAATTTATTTATATTTAATATGTTGGAAAGTAACTTCAAAATTGAAATATTTAGAGGGACATACTTCAGACATTCGTGCAATAGGAGTACATTAACGGACGTGAGTGAATATATGGACACCCCTAAGAAACCAGCGCAGCGCATCGAATGTTCTTGAGAGCGGGAATTATATCGCGCGCATTGCCACGTATCCCACACACTAGTGGCAACGTGTAACCCACCTCTCTCATCTAACCTCTTGTAAGCGTAGGCGGACCTCGTGGGCAAACGCAGTACAGGTAGGTCTTCGTAACTCTTTATTACAAAATTTCCATGCTCTGTATGGGAAAGCTACGCATCCAGACGAGATTTTGCTAGAATTATCCTGGAATTAGAATTACATTAAATTGTAATGACATATTATTAAAAGAAAGATAATAAATTATTTTTACGTTTTCACTTTTGACCGAAATTGTTGTGATCTGTTAAAGTAACAATTAACTTTTTCTTGTTTTCATTGTTGAACAACCAAGATTTCTTCCTCTAACGTGTAATATTACTTTCTCAACGCAATTTTTTCGGGAACGAAAAATATTCTTGCATGAAAAAACTTGACTTTCTTCTTTTATTTCCATTCTAAAGTCTTATTTCGTTTTAAATTATTAAATTATGTATGGAAGCAATTTTGTTTAATAATTTATAGTAAGTAAAATGTTTTACGGCGAGTATTTTAGGTGTCTTCTTCAAAATATTTGAAATAATTTTTAAAAGTTACCCAAGAAATGTTTTATCGAAATATGTTTTTGAATATTTTCCGGAGAAGGAAAGCTTTCATGTGTGTTTTAAAATGAATTTTATGAACACTTATTCTTCAACATCGCAAATAGAAATACAAACTGATGATCAAAATTGTAATATTTTTTCATCTATCATCGTATATTTTTGAAAAACATAATAATTTCTCATGTTAACTTATAATAAATAATTACGAGGGAATATTTAGAAGTGAATATATTTCGCAACCCAGCTTTTTATTAAAATTTCATAAATATAATTCTTTAAATAATTTCAACGTCTTTGGTGCTAGATAATTTCAAAGACTCTTCGTAAGGCGTGTGTCAAATATTTTATGCCGGATAAAGTCGTTTACATAAGTAATTATAAAGCCTTTGATTTGCAGTCACGAATTACGGAAATGGGAAGATGAAACTGGAACTAACTGATTTACGCCAATTGTACCTTCCTGTGATACCATCCTTCTTGCTTGTGTGTATGAAGAAAACGATAATTTTTTACCGCATAACCATAGAACTCTTACACAATACAAATGTATGCGTTTGAGGTAAAGACATCCGGAAAAGCGTTTTTCTCTAGTTATCGAATTCTATTGTTTTAAGAATGTAAAATCATCGCAGGGAAATTGAAAATT
Source organism: Laupala kohalensis (assembly GCA_002313205.1). Taxonomy (NCBI): domain Eukaryota; kingdom Metazoa; phylum Arthropoda; class Insecta; order Orthoptera; family Trigonidiidae; genus Laupala; species Laupala kohalensis. Next base: position 683,526 of record NNCF01125938.1, read on the forward strand.
TGTTTGCGGAGGTAAATGACACTTAAGCAACTTGCTGGGAAACAAAAAGTTCATATTTTGAGAAAAGCATTCTTCGTGTAATGGCGCATTCTACTGAATCTTGAAACCAAAGGTATTTAAGTGAAAAAAGTAATAATGTTTCAGCGAATACCAACATTTCCACACGAATTAGTAGAAGAAGAAATTTTCAGTTTTTGTTAAACTGATGAGTTTTACGGTTCCTAAAGAAAAAATATCGTGTGTCTTCCAAATACTTTAAAATTTTTGATCTAATGTAATTTTTTTTGAACGAACTAAAGTGCCATTAAAAGTTTTATCATCGATATATTAATGACGTTCGAGCCTTCTTTTGGGTCTAATAATGAATTTTCAGGAATGTGTTTTAGTGGGTATACAGCGAGACTTTGGTGACGCTATAAACAAAATCAGAAGAGCTTTAAAACTTTACGTGAAATCAAAAACGAAAGGTTCTATCAAATTTGGGGACTTCACTGTTTACTACAATTGAAAAGAAAATCAACATAACACAGAAACACCAAAATTATTTTACTGATGTTATTGTAATTATGCAGTTGACTGAAATAAAAAATAAAACCTTATTAAAAATGATTTTACAACAATAAGTTATTTTTAGTTTAACATACATTTTGAAAAGCTTATGTTAATTAAAATTTGCGAAATAGAAAAATTTAATCAGGTTTTCAAAGGCAATCGAAACTTCAGTATAGTAAAATACAGTCAACTAAAAACAAGGTATGGTCGTCGATAGGAAAGCTATTATTAGAATTTGTCAATCCAACTTTTTTAAGTTTGCATGAAAGTGTTTGAAAAAACATTCTCTATTTGAAATATTATTGGAATATAAAATAGAGGAAAGATGGTTCTCGAGGTTTTTTCATGAGAAAAATCAAGGCTAAGTAGCTGTTGATTCCAAATTGGCTAGGAGTAAAATGTGGAGATGTGTGCAACGTCTTAGCCAAGGCTCCCTCTCAGTGATTGCATTGTGACACCTAAAAAGCCGTTCACCTTGCTCTGGAGCTCTTACGCCTTCTGCCTGCTTGCGAGCGTTCGCAGCGAATCCCATGTATTGCCAAATCACTATTTACGCTATTCAATAGCAATTCTTTCAGGAATCTTTTATTACTACAGAATGGACTCTTATCTGTCTGGTAATTTTGTCAGATTTACCCTATCGTTCCTATACTGACAGTGAGTCAATTTTAGTATTCGTATAATGGACAAAAGAGCTGCTGCAAAACATTCAGAAAATAGCATAGTAATATTTGATTTTTGTTTGTTTGTATTGATTTCACTAATTATTATAACTCATGATGGATCCATCTGAATTAGTTATCTTAAATAATAGGATAAAAAGTGTTTCGGCTAGAATCTAGTTAAATTCTGTCGTATGTATAGTTTATTTCTAATCGGAATAATTTAATACACGCTTTTCAAAATTACAGACTTCTCTCTTTTGAAAATATTTAATATATCAGATTGATATCATTTTTTAAAAATTAAAGAATGTAATCCGTATTCCAATTTGCATCGAGTCCCGTTTTCAGAACGAATGTTTTAGGTATTGTCACATCGTATCCTACAGCATAAAGACTAATTCATATTAACGTTTCACATCATGAGGCTTTTTTCAAAAAACTTAAAAAAATATTAGTACTTACGAAGCTTGAAATTTAAAATTTTTAAATTTATATTTCATATTTTAAAATTATCTACGTTTATGTATATTCTAAGTGTTTTAACCTATAATGAGTGACCAAGGAAGATCACTTTATGGCAGACTTTTTCTATTGTTATATTTTTTTATTTTCAATTTTACAGAAAATTATTTTGTATGTTTAGCAGAATACATTCTTTATAGAAGCTTGTTAAAAAAAGTTTTTACGTTTATCTTATGTTTACGTTTAAGCCATTTAGGGTTATCGTTACTGAACAAATTTGTGCCACAAGATTTTATATAATTAAAATGAATCCATGTTGAACCATATTATAATATAGTTTTTTAAATTATTTACGTCTATCATTATTATCTTAATATTGAATACATTATAATTTTCAATGTAAAAAACCTCCACACCAGTTTGAAAGTATCAAAATAAGTTTTCTTGCATTTTCTAAATAGTTGCTTCTAAGCACTCTAAATGATCTATTTATTTGTGTCTATATAATCACATTTTTAAATTTGTAGATACGGTGTACATATCAGGAACTTTATTTTGGGGAAATATTGGATTGATTTTAAGATAGTAACGTTGTTTAATTTCTCGAGTGTTATTATTAGAAGACAAAGTATTTTTTACGTAGATCCTCACACTTTTACCCATTAATGCATGGTTGGATGAAAAAAAAGTTTTCAATCGGCCTGTCATTAAAAAACACTTCCTTCTTTCAAAGATGTCACGCATGATAGGTCTTATGACTATGAATTGAATAGCGTGAATAATCAGGCACGAAGGGGTTAAATATATATTCCATACATATTTATGAAATTTAACTCAAATCCGGTAGTGTCTCGCCACTGAAACCACGGAAAGGAATATTCAGCAACATTACAGTCGGATGGCAGAAGTTCCGCATATCGAACACTACATTGTTCCTGTTCGCTCGTAACGTGAGAAAGGTTTCCACTCAGACTAAGAGTGAATGCTAATAAGAGTGTAGGATTCGTATCACATTGTCTAACACGTTCCCCATCTTTCCTGCAATACCTCCTTCCTGTATTTAAAACCGTACGGTACACAAGAGTTCATTTATGAAAAACATTCTTCGATGGACGTACTTAAACTCGACAGATAGAAGGATAATTTCACCAGTAATCTCCACACTTCCTTGAGGATGAGGTCTATGCGGGTCTACCTGGGCACGTCGTGTAAATGGGGTTGATGGGCAGCTATGAGTCATCGTGTAGTATTTGATACTAAAAATATATTTTTTAATTATAAAAATTGTATTGTTGTTTCAGAACAATTGAAAACTACACCAGAAATGATGAAAAATGATACCAAACACAACTATACTGCCATCAGATGCCAGTTTACCACTACTCCAGTAATTCGGTGACGAAAAGAAGCATATCAAGAAAAAAATAAGTTTCTTCTCTATGTATATTTTTTTAGTTTTTCACCTATATCTTGAAAACAATACCTTTTTAGTACGCAAAATTCCTGTAGCGAAACAATGTATATTAAATTTCCGACATATTAAGTTCTGATTTATTTTGTCGCCAGAGGAAGGGATATGACTCCAGCGCGAAGAAATTTATCTATATTCTAGAATGGGTACAACAAATATTTATGTTAATTATTGAAATCTGAGGTGACAGTTTCGTTATTCCTCTCCCTTCTTGTTTCCGTGGTAAGTTTTTTTAATTTAAAGTTATCAAACTGCACCTAAAATAATAAAATATTGTAACTCATTTTTTACATTAGTAGTCGACAGTGTCGAAAATGAATGAGCAAGTAATCATTATGTTTGGACCTCAAAATGGTGACAATGGTATTTACTCCTAAATATTCTGTTTATTTCAACATGAATGAATTTATTATATTAGATAAACACATATGTTATACCAAATACTTGACGACAATAAAATATGAAACATACTAGGATATTTTGACGTTTAAAACTGTACAGTGGCTAGATTTGGAAAACTAAAATCTACTATTCAGAGAATTGCCCGAGAATTCTAGCTTCCAAACATCAATGTCCTAGAAATGTTCCGTGCAGTTTCTTTTGTCCTTATATTTCTTAATTTTCAATGTCGACCCCAGAAAACATGTGGAAATTTTTGTTACGATTTAAAGAAATTAAATATTGTGTCAAAAAGAAATCTGCAGTCAAAAAATATTCCAAAACCTAATTAATTGGCTCTAAAACCAGAAGTGTCGAGCAATGATGCACTGTCGAGAACTGATGCATTTACTCTTGAAGGGTAATAAAAATATATTATTTTCCTTTCAATCATATCTGTTTTATGAGAGAATTAGGAAAATTACATGTGGTATTCTACTTTTTTCGGAATCAGGGACTCCGAAAACGGATATTTCCGTCAAAATTTCGCAACCGAATGTTTTTCACGATTACAATACTTTCGATATACTACACAAATAAATAAAAACACTAGCTTAAAACTCAGTTATGTCATAAATACTTTGTGTTTGGATTCATTTTTATAGGAATAATTTGTAGAATTCAAAAATTATAAGGTAAGAGGAATAAAAATGAAAATGCCCAGTTAAAAACACTTTAAATAACTCTCCAGTAAGTGACTCACGAAATCCAATGGCGGATGGTGGGTGGAGGGACGGGAAGCCATTAGGGCAGGTACAAAGTGTCGAGTTTAATGGTACCCAAAAATTTTAATCCTTTCCCGACTTTATGACCACCAGGAAGTGCCGAGTTTGAGAACTCGTCTCCGACAACTTTAGAATACAATTATTTATTAATGAACTTTAATTTCTGCACATCACTGTATATAACATCATTCATAAACGGCATGGGAATATAAAACATAAACTGTGATGTAGTGCAATTAAAGTACTTTTAATGAACATTTTAGTCTGAAGTTGACGTAGTGTGTTTTTATTAACCTAATCAATTAATACGATTTTTTAAAATAATTAACTAACGGGTTTTAAGTTTTTCTTTATATTATTTGAAAGTAATTGTCTATATTTCCCGTGTATTAAAATTATACGCATATTCTTAAAATCAAATTTCTTTATATTACCTTTTTTTGGCAGACTTTACCTGCCTGTCATAGTAAATCGGAAGATATTTTGAAGTGAAACTGCAAAGTAGCCATGTTGCGGTGAAATTCAATTATCGTAACGTAAACGAGAAGTCAAATATGAACTACTTTGATTCGCTACTGTCATGTCCAAATATGAAACAATTATTATACACAAGATAACCTAGAGGTGCAAAACCATTATACATACTTTCTAATACATAATTATTATTCTTCACTGTATCGTTTCAAAAAAGAAATTTAAGCAGATTAAAGTTTCCATAGGACGTGTTTGGGTGCATGTGTTTTGACTTATTAGTAAGTATTAATAATGAGTATTAATACGTTATATAAAATCGTTTTTCGGCTCTACCATACGTGCATGTAAACGGGACCTTTGATTGCAATTTTCAATTTTCACACATAATTTTCTTTCTCCACTTGCTACAGAAACACTGTAGGATGATATTTATGACAATTAGAGTAACTTTTACCGATCTCTCAAGTAAATGCTAATACTTGAGAACAAAATATATAACTAATAATTGTTTGTACACAGAAAATTTTAAGATACCCAATTGAATATCACGAATTCTTTATATACTACATAGATAAGAAAATGGTGTTAGAAAGATATATCATTACAAATATTATTTCACATATATTTTTGATAGTTTTGCTGCTTTTGAAATGGAAACAAATTTCTCGAATACGCTCCTCTATTTTTTTTCTTTTCTTTGGAGGGGGGGGCGGGAATGTGAGAATTTGTAGTATGTTTACTTTGAATACATATACTGATGGAAATAATTTAACTACCTTTCAACTTATACATCATACAAAGGTGTATCTCACCATTGATTCCCTCCGTGCTTTATTTTAAAAGACTGTTATTTTCTCGTGTGATCTCAGAGCTTCGTAAATCCGAATTAACAATCGTATTAGCTGGTAACTATTAATGTTGAAATATTGCATTGGAGAAATGTTCACCTTTTACCTTTTACCTTTCACGTTTACTTGCTCATACTTCTATTTGAAAGAGAAAGAGTCGACCCTTTCAATCTCTGAACGAACCGCCATTGAAGCGGGAAGCACATAAAAGTGAGTGGAAACTTTATCGGGGTCGACTCCACAGCGCTGGTGCCCAAGTCGCCGGCATCACGACTCGAGTCCGTACTCTTGCTGCCTTTATCACCACACTGTGGCACCTCGATCACCTTGGTGATTGTAAAGGCGTTAAAACACAGTTTCAAAAATTCACACTGTCAAAGTGTCCTCATTGAAAGGGCTTCTCGAGAAAAAGTTGCTAATGTTCCAAAATTACATTTTGATCTACAAACGCTAGTAGCCCGAGCACTTTTTTAAATATAATTTAGTACAAGAATTCTAGTAAATGTTAGGGGCAACAAGTTTTCATCGAATGTAATTTAGAACAATGTGCTTTGCAATTTTTTCCGGGGTACCGCTTATACATGCACGTAGGTACTTGTTCTCGTTCGAAGATCTATATTTGTACTTCTACCCTTACTAAATTGAAGATCAAGAACGCGCCATCCGACCACGGACCTAACTGAAGTTCGACTAATAGGATTGCTTAAATTTAGATTGTAAATCAGCTATATTAAACTAACAAAAAAGAAATTTAAGTACATTGTATTTCCACATAGTACGTCTTTTTGCGGAGTAACAATATCGTGGATTGGATTCTCTTATCGTGACTCTTAACTATTTATAAATCTGAGCACATTGTTTGCGTTTGCGAGATGATTTTTTGTGAAGTTTGGTTTCAGTTTTCAAATTCCCAATAATTCTTCTATAAAGTGTCTTTGCTATCGCTGAGAAGAACGAATGTTTACATGTAATCTATTATTACATCCTCATTTTCCGATTTGTGCTTAAAAATAGCATTTTTTCCTATAGTTCAACCTATTGTAAGTTACAATGTCACAATACAACCTAACAAACACAATTCTATCAGGAAAGCATTGAGTCGATGGTCGCACTAATTGGATTAGATCCGAGAATGTTTCGTGTAATATACAATACAGTTAAGGAAAGCTTAGGAAAATTAACCTCTTTATTTCCTAGAAGTACAGAACGCATGTTATGTCTCCGGGCAATCACTCCGAAATTTGTTTCGGTATAGCGTTCTGCTATGCATTATAGCGTTCGGTATAGCGTTCTGCTATGAATTATAGCGTTCTGCTATGAACTTCAAAATTCTAAAATGTGTATTACCATTACTCTTGTCATTCGATGCATATACATTTCAACACCTCTAGTATATTATTCCTTTAATATGTGTGTCTCCTAGATAATAAATTGCCTCCTAAGTGGCGTTGCAAAAAACCTAGAGTCGTTGTTCGAATGTCGCTAGAAAATATCAACTTTTTAAATAATTTTTTGTCATTATGTGCTTAATAATACATTGATACTGCTTTAAACATAATTACAAAAAATTAAAAACAATTTATCTATTTTGCGTTACATGTACGTCTTTCCCATGTTATTAGACAACTGTTGAATTCTCATTATATTAATGTTTTTCTTTTCGTTTGTTTATGATTGTCTGCTAGTATATTTCATTGGTGTATAATAGTTCTAACTCGTACCTCAAATTGAATTTGAATACCAAAATAAAAACTATTATAATATTTTTCATTATTAAATTAGTCTGAATTATTCGCTCTAGTACAGGTCTATTGTTTTAATTTTTTTTTAAGTGTGTTATTTTATATATTCGGTTAATTGTCCGGAAATTGTGTATTTCTAGTAGCGCCGAAGAAATCAAAATAAGCTACTAAGACGTTGGTAAAAATGGTTTAATTATTCACCTCAAAAAACCTACACCAATTATGAAATTAGCTCGCAAAAAGCTTTGAATTAACATAGTGTATATGATTAATTAGTGAATTCGGAGTTAGCTCCTTGTTGATTTCGTTCTGTCGTAGATTGCCGCCGCCACGAACACCACCTCGTTGTCCTCCACCGTCTCTTGAGCGAGTGGTGGTGAGTGAGAGGACGCAGCGGTGGTGACGTGGTGAGAGGGAAATCCTGCACGAAAGCGTGTGTTCTCGGTGACCGCAGACACCTACAGTGGAATGAACGAACATTCAAATGGGACCAAATATAAAATCAGTGCTTATTGAATTAGACATACCACTTAAATGCAGAAGAATCTCGTCTACCCGCGGGACACACTGACTGGCAGAGATCTGGATAGGTGAAGCTCCAAATAATTCGGATATGGGAAGTATACATTAACACCATTAGCTAATTCTACAATTAATATCTAGCTTACATAAGATAAATAAATAAATTACAACGCACGATCTTTTACGGATTATTAAGATAAACAGGTGGTCGAGAAGTCATGTATCTTAAAAAGCATAATGAATATATCAATCGTCCTTACAAGGTCGTAAAATGTATCGTGATTATTTATCTTTAAAAAATTGCTAATGGAAAAAGACTTGACATATATTGTCTGTGAAAAGTGAATAACAAAAATATTAAGGACATATTGAACATTGAAACATGTAGGTATTGAGGCACAGAACCCTACGAGAGGGCAGGTAATGCGATGATCAAAAGTTCAGCTCTGCGGGCAAACCAGGAATCGCATTATCAGCCGTACAATGTTGCTAGCTTCGCTGCAGTTCGCAATGTTGCTAACCTTCAGGGTCAGTAGCAGCCAGTTTGCCTTGTCAAACGGACCTCCGTCTGTACCCAACATTATTAGCATGCCGCGACAGCGTAAACGTGCACCATTTGTGCAATTGACGGAGTTTGAAAGAGGGCGTGTAGTAGGTCTTCAGAGGCTAGGTGGTCATACCGTAAAATTGTGCAAAACGTGGGACGAGAGTTCTCTACAATGCATCGATGTTGTCGCCGGTGGTCAGCAGAAGGTGCACGTGCCCGTCAGTCTGGGTCCGAACAGCTACGACGCACAGATGCACGCCAACACCATCACATCTTACGAAGTGCCGTATCGGACGGCACCGCGACTTCACAACAAATTAGGGGCACTGTTGCTCCGTGGTTGTCTGCGAGAACCAGTCGCAAACGTCTCTAGCAGGGCTACGATCATGCGTGCCGTTAGGGCGTCTTCCGCTCACGCCCCAACAACGTGCAGCTCACCTCCAGTGGTGTCGCGATAGGCGTTTATGGAAGGACGAATGGCGACTTGTCTTCAGTGATGAAAGTCGCTTCTGCCTTTGTGCCAATGACGGTTGTATGCGTGTGTGGCGTCGTGCAGGTGAGTGCCAACATCTGGAGTGTATAAGACAGAGACACACACCTGACATCATGGTGTGTGGAACCATATCGTACAATGGCCGTTCTCCTTTGGTAATCGTAGAGGGAACATTGAACAGTGCACGGTACATCCAAAACATCATTCAAGCAGTCGTGCTACCGTTCGTGTACCAACAAGGCGATGTCCTTTTCCAGCAGGACAATGCACGTCCACATGCTACCCGTGCCACCCAACTTGCTCTCCCAGGTGTACGTCAACTACACTGGCAAGCAGGATCCCCAGATCTGTTACCCATTAAGCATGTTTGGAAACTGAATGAAACGTCATATTGCGCGCTCTGCAAGACCGGCAGGAAATCTGTCCCAAATGAGGCATCAGATACAAATTGCATGGCAGGCCTTTCCGGGAGACTACATTCGTCAACTCTACTATCGTCTCCACGGGAGAATTGTAGCCTGTATTGCAGCAATAGAAGGGTATACCGGTAGCTCTGACATTTCGCAAGCCCTGTCGACTATACTCATATGAGTATGGCTCTGTCGCTGTGATCGTTTGTTCTATACCACCTCAAGAATGGGTCAAAAAATTTCCTTCTGGTGGGACCACGATTTCATGGTGTTCTTTTTTCATTTTCCAGTAGTTTATGTTAGGAAACACACCTTCCGATAAAGAACTATTAAATATAGTTATGACTGGATATAATATAACGTGGGTTGAAAATTTGACAATAAATTTGGGTATATCATCTGTTGAAAATTGGGTTTTTAATGAACTGATGATTTTATGATTTCACTGGCGTTAGTTTTGGAAGTGAACATAGAATCGGGCACGTGGGTAAATATATTTGGAGGACATTGGTATTAGGATATTGAATTAGTTATTTTACCTACTTCTGAGAAATAATAATTAAACAAATTTGCGATGTCGTCTGGATTTGCTACAATTTTGTCATCGTTTAGAAGGAATTTTTTTCTTCGCGATTTTCGGGTGACGTGGAATTTTTAACAATATTCTAGATGGTTTTGGTATGGTTGTTCGATTTTAGTATCTGCCTGTCATCTTCCATAACTTTAGCTGCGTCTACTACTATTCGGAGAATAGTCTAATATTTACGGAAATAGTTATGGAATTCGAGTGGTTGCTTATAGAGTTTTGAAAGATAATATAAACGGTGTTTGATTTTTGAAGAAATTTAATCCATTGGGTGATCCATCTATTGTATTTCTTTGTGTTAATCAATTTGCATTTTATTGGAGAGCTAGAGTTGTAATGTTTTAAGAATGTTCAAATAAATACATTGAATTTGTCGTTGGTGTTTTGGCAATTGTGAACATCTTTCCAAGTTTCCTCACGCAAATAATTTGTAAATAGAGATAAATTTGTGACGTTAAACTGCCTAGAATACTTGTAAATGATTTTAAGTGGTTTCAGTTTATCTTCAATGGCCAACACTTGAGCAAGGTGATCGCTGTATTCGGCGCTAGACACTTCATAGAAATACGTGATTTCATTGTTGACAATAATCTGACCTAGCAATGTTTGAACTGGAGAGGCGAGTGGGGTCGTTTTCTGTAGTTACAAGGTTAAAGGAGTCGATGAGATTCTTGAATCGATTTATGGGTGAATTTATGAAATAGTCTCAGGAAATCTATGTTGAAATCACCACAAATAACGATAGATATTTGGATTTTCGTGTAATGCGTTTTCGCAAGTTGTAACTGTGTATGGGGGCGGCAGGAGATGTGGATGGAGGAATAGATGNACTGTGTATGGGGGCGGCAGGAGATGTGGATGGAGGAATAGATGAGGACGTGGGATATGAGGAAGCAGTAGATGAAAGAACAGGGACAGGAGAAGAAAGAGGTGTGGAGATAGGAAGAGGAGATGGTGATGAGGTAGGAGCAGAGGTAGGTGGAAGAGGAGGTGTAGGAGTGGGTGAAGGAGCAGGAGGAGAACGTGAGGTGAAATGTGGAGCTAAGAGAGAACTTCAGTGATGTTTTTCAGACTGTTCCAGGTGTAAATCGTGATGGGTAAAGTCCTTGGCAGTCGGATGTGGTTGCAAATCAAAAAATGTGATTTTTGTCTGTCAGATGATGTTTTAGGGAGATATTTGCCAGGTTAATTTCGTGGTTTATTTGTGGAATGTTGAAGAATGGAGGCAGGCTGGAGAGTACTAAGTTTGTGTGCAGAGAGGCCGTTTTTAGTTTTTGTAAATGGTCAGAAGCTTTGAAATGACCTCCCAAGTTAATATCGTTTTGCCCACCTATGATAACTGTGTACCGCTCTTTGAGTGTCTTAGTGTAGGTGTGCAGTTCTCGGATAACTTCAGCCAAACGAGCGTTTGGCTTGAAGATGCCGGAAACTGAGAAATGGTTGGGGGGCAATCCACGCTAAATTAAGGACATGTGACGACCGTGCAAATCTGCTAATATGAGCACGATTGATTTCTGCGTGGAAATGGTAGCTTCATCTCTTGGTAGAATTACTTTACGTGGTTTTGAGCGGCTGTGCTTACCAGTGCGTGGTTTGTGAACAGGTTTAGGTACTGGACGGGAGGGGATGAAACGAGTAGGTAAGGGAGAAAACTAGGACATGTCTTCTAACACACTGAACCTATTTTGAGTGATGAGTTGGACATTATTATTATGGCAATTGTTCCCCTTTTGGAGAGCGATTGAACTTGAATACACGATTTCATCTTCTGATGATTTTCCTCTTTTCTTCCCAAAATCTCTTCATTCTGATTGAATGCTCTTTCTTCCGTTCATCTGTCCATTTTTTNCTAATAAAGATCAATTTTGAATGCGCTGAGGAATGCTATTGTGTCCATTGTTGTGTTGGTTAACTAAAGCAAATGAGTACACAAAACTGACTACTAACTCTGACAGACATTATTATTATGGCAATTGTTCCCCTTTTGGAGAGCGATTGAACTTGAATACACGATTTCATCTTCTGATGATTTTCCTCTTTTCTTCCCAAAATCTCTTCATTCTCACTGAATGCTCTTTCTTCCGTTCATCTGTCCATTTTTTACCCGGTCGTCGTGATATTCTTTTCTCAAACGTGACATTCTCTATTTTGTTCCGGCACTCGGTGCGGTCGTCCAGATTTTCTATGTCGATCTGTTGCAGGTCTCTCTGGACATCTTTCAGTCATTCGGTGCCACATTTACTGAGGATCTTTCGTTATTTTCCTTAGGATTCCTGTTTTTCCATTTCCCTAATTTTGGATGATTACATATTACCATAGTTTCGGCTGCGTAGGTTGCTTCTGGAAGAATTACTGTTTTGTAGTGCCTTAATTTTGCGTCTGTCGAAATGCGCTCTTTGTTGTAGTGGACTTACGTTAGCTTCTAGGCTTTCTGAAGCTTTGTGATTCTTTGTTCATTGGCGATTCTGTGTAGTCCTGAGGGTTGTATAGTTTTGCCAAGGTATTTCAAATGGCGAACATGTGCGATTTTACCGTATTTTGTGATTAAAGGGGATTTATTTTCTGCTCGTTTTTCCATGTATTGGGTTTTCTCGTACTAAATTTGCAGTCCGGTTTTTTGTGCGGTTTCATGTAGTTTTTCCACTGCATTTATTGCTTCAGATCTGTTGTCTGTGATAATTGCAATATCGTCCGCGAAAGCGAGGCATTTGACTTATTCGGTTTTCTTTTTTAATCCCAATTGAGATGCCCTGTACGTGAGGTTCCCATACCCTGATGATCTGACAGACATTAGTATAATAATAAATTTATTACTACGGAAGTTGAAAATGAGATATTTATTAAATAAATAAATAAACAAACCGACAACGAAATTTACAGAAGTTTAGGACGACAACTGCAGATAAATTAATTCGACAATAACTAATGTAATATTATGTTAGAGTGTAATGAATAACTATAAAAAAATCAAGAAAACAAACGGTAAAATATTGGAATAATTCTATTTATGGCAACGAAACTTGAGCAGCGCAACAATAGAGTACGTTATTTATAAGTCAATAATGATGTATTAGCATACGAATCAGAGAATCTAAATGCACCAAAATAAATTTAACGTCTTGGTGCATTAATATAAATTATGATTCTGTTTGTACTTACGTAAACTTTGTCACACTTTTAAATGAAATACTTTAATGAAAACAATATGAAATTATATTCGCTCCATTAGGCTTGTTAACCATAGGAAATATTTTTAGTGTTTTTTCACTTAACATTCGCACAGAACAAAGAATTGTACACTACAATAAAAATTAGGACCTAAATACAACTACGGAATCACAAAATCTAGAAAAAATAAAATAAATAGAAAGATTAAACTGAAAAATTGAGAGAGCACAATCACGACCGCAGCTGACTCCAGGAGCAGGCTTGCCAACAGGTTCGATTTCAAACTTACAAAAAAATGAATTTTTTTTGTAAAAGTTCTAATTCTTCTCTTACGAGTTTAATTGAAGGTATTTTGTATCTAGAAATATAAGTTTCGTACCATTGTGAACTTGTTTGTGGACATAAGCGCCCGCTGAGGGCGCCGTCGCACAGTTTCTTTCGTCATAGATTCTAGCTTCTGATGTGTTATGACGTAATTAGTGGTTGGTGATGGTGTCAAGAAATTGAGATGGGAAGAAGATAATTATTATATATCCCGTAACAGTTGTTGCTGTTTCTCGTATGGTGCTGATAATTTTTAATATCTCTCACTTTAATGACCACATAACTGGGGTTGACCTAACTTCACACCGGGATGATAAGGAGATATAGCATGCGTGGCAACGTTATATGGATGTAAGGAAAATAAGGATTATAAAACTATACAAATTATCTTCATATCATCTAAAATTCCAGCTTAGAACATTAAAAATTTACTTTAGTTGGTTTACGGTATTCGTGGAAGTTCAATAAGAACACTACTTCCTCTAATGAATTGATGTTTTGTCATCAAGATGAGAAATTTTCCTGCTTTCCTGAACAAATTACTCTGAAGAAATTTCATTTAATTGAAAGTGCGATTGTTATCTTGAACAAACATTATAAGAAAACAACTCAAAATATAGTAATTTACATTGTACACAAGTACGTGTTATGTCGCAAGTTGACCTTCGATTCTTCCGTTATATACCATCGTATCATAAATTTTACGATCATTACGGGAAGTCAAGAGAGATCAATGACAGGAAAGTTCAAGTCACAAAATATCTGACTTATCTTAAATAGTAGAAAACCCACAATTTTTAGTTCAACATTTTATCATATAAATTACTGAAAAGATTGTGTACCACAGAAGAGATCATTTCCGCAAGAGAATAACAGCATGACAGACGGAAGCAAATAATGTGAAGATACACCCAACGACTTCCGTGTGTTCAATTGCGGTATTTCTTGAGTGAAGCTCTATGAAATGTGGTTCTCTTCTTCCATGAGATCATACTGAGTTCCTGCTACGGTTTTACCTTCATTCTAGATAACATACGCATATCAAAAGTTTTACATAACATTATTAATATTCGATAATAATATTTAGTTTATATCCCATTTACATTTTTATGTAAATTGAATCCAACATTTTTGTGTTACGTACTTAGCGTGCGCGCACGTCGCATAATAATTGTCCGTGGAAATGTAGTGAAAATTACGAATATTTTATTATTGAAATATTACGTTTCGACGATAGTTCTAATGTTTATCTTACATTGTAAGTTTCTTGGTTCTTCGTTGTTTTCGATTTATCTTTAGATTTTTTCTGTTATTCAACAATATCCTTCAACAGACGTTTCTTTTTCCCTTCCATCGCGACGAGAATGGACACCATTCTGTTCACAGAAGGAAGGAGGTAGCGGGCATTCTCCATACAATTTCGTCAGTCTTCTTCACTCATAATATTCGAGGTATATTCCTCATAATCCGTTACTTATCATATCCTTCCACAATTTATAGCATTGCTCTAATGCTCTGTGACCTCCGAATGGTCTTCTTGAGTCGAGCCAGTCAGTGTCGAGGCGTTGTGTTTTAAACTCTCCCTCGCTAGTAGACGAAGTTGCTGAGCCGCTTTCCACCTCCTCTCGCGAAGGAGGAACTGTCTGGGAGTGGACGGTCACCGTGGTGATCGACGCGGATCACCTTGGAGGTCGGTGCGGGTAGTTCTCGAAATCCCTCAGCGATATTTGGAGAATGTGGCTCACGAAGGTTCGACTCTTATACTCGTTTCTAATGTGGTATTTCCAGGATATTTTTATCCAGTTTCTCAGATCCTGTTTTTGTTTGCAAACAATTTCGATGTTACTTGCTTGAAATGTTCATTATGAAACGTGATGTGGTATTTCAAGTCAAAATTTTGTAATATGTCTATTATCTTTCCTGTAGCTTATAGAACTATGTTTCCTCAACTAAAAAAAAGAATATTCAATAAATTTTATGCTTGTTTGCCACGAAAATTTACCTACAAAAAACCTCTATGAAAAAGCACATCTTAATATCACGTTGAATCAAAGTTTAAAATTAAAACAACTAATATTAAATCACTGTCATCGACTTTTGTTAAAATACAAATGTGTGAGAATAAACAACAAATGTAATTTTTGATCGAAAAACTAACATCGCATTTTCCTACTGTATTTACAAATTGTCGAAAAGTTTCGGAAAAGGATATACTTGTCCACTTTAAATAATCCATATAATTTTAATACGTATACTCTTAAAACTAATTGTTAGCCAAATTCTCTAAAATAAATAGAATCTCCATAAATCATTTCACCAGATACCTTTGTTTTTACTTTTCCGACAATTTAACGATACGCCTTCTTTTCCAATTCTATTGGAAATTATGAACATTCGTTTATTGGAATAATTATAACGATTATCAAACATACGTCTTCTTAGCGTAAAAGAACACCTGATCACATTAATTTGAATCAGTCCTTGACTTTCAGCCTCTATTATTTTTAATTATGTAAGTTATAACCTGTAAGATATCGAAAGGTGTCATCCTTTTCTTTTTCTCCCGAGTTTTCTTCTTTGATGAAAGATGTCATACTCCACCCTAATGTACTTTGACACTTACAAGAGATGTGAATAAGGATGCAGAACCAGTATCCGTGATCGGTATTCGTAGCGCAACGTATGTTATGTAAACTTCAAATTTCAGATCTTCGAATATTGGTCGTCAGCATCCAACCGGTTCTTTTAAGTGAATGATAATTCGAAGAAATTTTGGTAACATTGACAAGGCTCAATTAAACGTTCAAGGTCTGTATTAAAATACATCTTCATACTTATTAAATGTGTTCCACCGGGAAATTTGGTTATAGAAGAAAGAGTTTTATTAAGACGATTACGATTTCTTTTTATTCAGTTTTACTAAATTATATTCCCCAAACTTGGTACCTCATATTTTTTCTAGAATTGGAAATTATGAATTTAGCAAGCTTATTTGAAGTTATTTTAAATTAGAAGTTATTTAATAAGTATACAATAGAATTAAAAATATATTTCTTAAAGTTTACAACACATTCTCAATTGAATTTGATTTCTGAGGATAAAAAGCAATTTTAATGTCCGTAGTAATGGGTTTGATGACATTTTTCTCCGCAAAAATCGTGTACAGGTTACGTAAGAAAAATATTGAATTTATAATGAAGTGCACAATATACATTTTCGAAAATAAATCAGCAGCAATTTTGGCCTTAATGGTTTTAAGTATTCTGGAAATCATAGCTATGTGGACCTTTCAATGTCCTATGGGTTAGATTATAATACATGTATTATATTTTTCATTATTTCAATATAATTTTCTTCAGGAGTTATACCATTGTATTCCAGTATACGTTTATCGTTAGAAAGACTATCACATTAGGGGGAAAAAGGGAAAAGTTTTGCTTTCATTGTACCAAAGATTCGAAGTTTATGGACTTTTAAGATAAATTATAATGTAAAGAAAAACCTTGCGCATGAAAGTTACTCGCGAAGCTTTAACAAACGTTTGCTGGTATTATTAAGCATGAAATGGGGTTTTTCCTTTTGCGTCTAAACAAAATTTCACTTATTCTTTTTCCCTTTCGACCATTATGATTCGTATTAAATTAGGCTCATTGCCATGCCTTTTTATTCAAAAACAAATATTTACTCCAAAAACGAGTTGTCCTAGAAAATCTCAATAAATGAGAAGAGTGTTTATCTTATTCCTCCACATGTCATTGTTCTGCTTTCCCCAAGATCATTTCACTTTATAAAATATCTAGCGTAATGAAATTGTAGAACAAATTTAATGTATTATTAAAATAACATCTGATCATTTTTATTACCTCCCCCATAAACACATCTTTTTTTTTTACCTCTCTTGTCATACTTCTGGTTAGTGCTGAATGTAAAATGTTTAATCTGCGTGACTTCAAGTTACAAAACGATTCAAGAAAATAGAAGAAAAAAACAGTCAATGGTTAACTACTGCTTTGTGGATTCCTTTTAGAAACACAAATATTTTTGTCTGTTAATACGTCCGCTAAGCCCCGAGAGTGAGTCTCCTTGTTCGTCATGTATTCCGTTCCGGTTTCTCCTCTTAATACCAGCGCGAGGTCTTTTCCTCTCGTTCATCTGCAAACCACAAACACCCTCTTGCCACAACCACTCTCTACGTTAGGATTCCACGGAGTGGAGCGTCTTGTTGAAACTGCGAGGCTGTGAGCGAGGAAGCCTACGGATACCCAGCATTGAGAAAACTCCACTAAACATCACACAATAGAGATTGTTTCGTCATTGTGCGTGCTGTTGGCGGGTGCAAATCGGTGTAGCAGTAAACAATGTGTTTTCGGTGCCTTTAAGGTCCGCTGGGTGAGTTACCCGTCGTCTTTGAATGCAGGCGAAACAAAGATTTCGTCACACGGAAAAGTTCTCATTAGTGTTACTATTGTCGAAAATAGTCCACCGAAAAGAAAACAGATTCCTGATATCACGTTGGCTTTAGAAGATTTCGAGAGTTATGTTTTCCAAGTGAACATCCAATAACGATGGTTAATCAGATTACATTCCCTAGAGACTTAAAAACACTCCAGAAATGTTACATGTGTTAGGGCTCTTTAGTCAGATTGAAGAACGTTGCTTTTCAAAGAAGAGATTCAAGTTCCTACTATTCGACGTTCATAATTTATTTTAGTCTGCGGCAAATTAGACAAAATAGTTAGTACAGTTTTTTTAGTGACATTTTTTTCCTGTTCAAAATACGTAATGAATAATACTTACCCGATTTTAAATTTCCCTCTGAAATTCAAAGTACTTAATAACAACATGTACAAATGAGTTTGAAAAATTGAAATGTAATGAAGGTATTAATAGAGGTCAAAATGTTCATTTTTTCATGTTTTGAATCAATAAACGGAAAAGACTCTACAAATACTGAATTTGTTTCAGTATCCACCGAAAAATATTCAATGTGGAGAACATATTAATGTAAAATACATTATATAAATATTTGTTAAATAGTTTTGGATAACCTTAAAATTAATTTCCGAAAACCCTAATATATAAATTGATATATCCTTCCATAGTTGTTTAATTTTGAACTTCGCCTTAACGATTTGTGGTTTACATTCGTTCAAAAATAAGTGTCTAAGATGACAACAGAAACACTTGAAAAAATAATGTTTATCTTTTGACTCCTAATTTGATTCTGAATTATGTTCACGTGATACAGTAAAGGAAAATAATGCTTTCTTGTGAACTTAAAACAATAATAGTACCCGGTTCCCGAAAAGAGGTTGGGGGACTGTCCAAATTATGGTCCCTAAGAAGAACGCTACTTCAATATGTTTGTAATTTGTTTTATCAGATTTTAAACGCAGATGAAAGACGAAGCTCTTGTTGATTTTGTTAAGTTCTTTGAATTGTAATATTCATTTTTTAGTATTTAATTTACATTTTATAACCTACGATAAGAAAAAAACTAAGATAATTTTTCATACCATAGCCATAATTTTCCCCTATGATTTTGTCAACGAATAAACATAATAGAGTTGTCATAATGAAAAAGTTTCGATGCAAAATTCAATGATTAATCTTTCACGTTTAATAATTTAATCTTAGACAAGGCAATCACTTATTTTGTATTATTCCAGAATCCACAGTAATTAGTATCTTAATGAATTCGAATATCCTTGCTACGTATATAGTAAACTATTTACACAGTTTCAAATAATATCCTTAATTAATCGTTCCAGATTATTTCTGTATAATTACATATCTTGTTACATAGTAAACTACAAAATTATTGCACAAAAGACTTCAACGCCAGGTATGACAATAAACCTCAATAATTACTATTAAGTATTATAAAATACAATAAAATAATAATCTCGATCAGTTTTAATTTGTATCACATGATTAACTCTTGTCTGAGCCTATATCCTGTCATTATTGAGAAGGAAAATTTTTAAGCGAAATACCTTCCGAATTCAAGAACAGTTTCTTTACACTTACCATCGTGGCGGTTCGTCTTCTTCCCTGAAGACTGCAAATCCAATTCCCGCCTCACTGAAGCGCACTTGCAAAGTCTCAACACGCGCACTAACACTTCACCACAACCGTATTCGTTCAGCGTCGTGTATGTTGGTCAGTTGATGAGACGTCGTCCATACCCTTCCGGCGAGGGTGTTGTCTGCTGCCTCACCGACGAGGATCTGAACGGTCGGTCGGCCTTCAGCCACTAGCAGCCTACGCTAAGCAAACCCTCCCCACACCGACTGAGCACCGCCAAGAAAGTCGATCAAATGGCTTGCGGGCCAAAAACGCAAATACTTTTTAAAACAGACCTCCCTCTCACTAGAACGAATCCCCCACTTCTCGGAGCGGCGCTCGCTTTCGGTAGCAGACGAAGGCGGCGGTAGTGCAGTCGGAGGGAGAAGATAGAGATGGAAAGAGTGGGAGATGTCAGGGCATGGAGAAATAGTGAAGGAAGAGGTGATTAGAGATAGAATTAACTCACTAGAGACCTGATGCAGTTGCAGGGTCGTTGACGAAATGACACGACATAGACATGATGAAGTGGATTCAAAAGTGAGAAGAAAATACTTAAAAAGTGTACTAGTGCCAATACATTTCTATAATTAAAAAAAAAAAAACAATCGTTCATAGGCGATTATGCGATGGATCCGAAGAATTGAACGGAACCGCAAAAGGAGTATGTCGAGCGTATTGCATACCTCCCCATACGCCCTCCCACCCTCCCCGCTTTGCTCTCACTGCCCGAGTTTCCCTCTCGATGGCTGGGAGAGGGAATTGAGAGTGGTGAGGCGGTGGCGGAGGAGGAGGGGGGAGTGAGCACCGGTTCGCCTCTTGCGTCCTTTCTCTGCGTGTAAACGACCGACGACCGCCGCCGCAGACCAAGCAGACCACGCCCGAGGAACCTTGCAACAAACGCGCGCGCGACGAGTGATCAGCGCGAACTAGGGGTGGACAATCACACGAATGAACACTGGAAAAATATTCTCAAACGTAGGAATAACGGACGAAGGACGAACAAAGAGCGAGTTGCCGACGTAGTCCACATTACCGGTTCATACATCATACATGTGGAAATTATACATTATAAATTATACGTGTCACATTTCTACGACAATACAACTTAATGTCTTCATAGTGTAATATTGGATTCTAAGGACGATACACGGTCACATCGACAATATATAATTAAATAGTGAATAAATGAACTCCGCTCACCATCTCATTGTTACTGTTTTGCGTAGTATGAAAAGCGTGTATATGCAAAATGCATCACATATTTTATATTCCTTATAAAAATATTTATGATATAGACGCTTCTCCATAGAGCAATAAAATTAGGTGAGCGAAACACTTAAACATAACTGTGTGTCCGAATTTGTTTTGGGATGTTATCGTAGGGCCCGAATGCTGCAGCGTCTTCGCTCCGCACGGGAGAACACGGATGCAATCTCGTTTAGTCTAATAAGATGAGGTTTTACACACAGATTTTCTTTTCGCCAACTGAGTAGACGTACCCAACGTACCGCTGAGCGGGTCTAGTGTAGATCAGAAGTGGGAGAGGTTTCCAGTTAATGTTTCTGTCACCTTTTCCAATGTATGTTTAGTACCGATTGATTCATGGCATTCCAAACCAACAGATAATGACTGCATTAAGTGGCGGATCTAGACCGCAATCAAGTGGGGGGGGGGCTAAATACTAAATATTATATATATTGTTATAAGTATTATTATTAATATTATAGCGATTTTGCATTCCCCTCCCCAGGGGACTTACATCTAGTAAGTGCGTGTTTGGCGAACACGGGGCCCCGAGCAGAGTCTGGCATTACTTCCACTTACATGTGGAAGGCTCCTTCCTTTCTCTTTCCTGACCTTCCTTGGTCACCTCTTTTCGATCCCGACGCTATTAGGGCTAGGGTATCTTCATTTTCCTCATTTTTTGTCCCCACCCCCTCATTTTTTGTCCTCAATGTTTTGATGTATGTTGTGAGATGTTTTGGTATGTTGTAAATCAGGAGGGTTTTTAGTGGGTAGGGTTGAGTCATTCGGCGAGTCTCGCACACGGGGAGAGTCATGTTGGCTCTCCTTAGTGCGTAACTGCATTTTCCCTACCTGTACAAAATTTTAGGGCTCTAATGACCTAGATGTCGACGAGCCGTAAAGCCCCAGAGACAAAGAGATTTTGCATTTTAATATAATACATCCATTCATCAAACAGACAATTAACAATTTAATAAAATAGTGACCAAATGTATTAATTGTTTAAAATGGCAAATACATATTAAAGGATAAATATACATTTTATCAATTTCAATATTATCTGTTAAAAGTTCAGGTCCAATGGAGTATAGCCCCTTTAGCCCCCGCCCCCGTAGATCCGCCCCTGACTGCATTGAAACTCGCTAACAGTGAGGCGAAGGGCGCAGTCAGTTAAGCACGCAGGCGTATGTATATTCTGCAAATTTTTAATTTTAGAGAAAATTTTCAAACTCAGTATTTTTTTACGAAGATAATAATACCCCACATTCTATAGGAAGATTAATTATGGGATTCTTCCTTCTTTTTTTTTCGATCGCTCCCAGAAAATCTATTCGGAATTTGAAATTATATTTCTCCGGAAAGATCTACTTCCCGTAAAAAGGTTTTAAGTTATGCTACATAAGAGATACAAAGAAAATACGAAGAGTGCAAAATGTCTTTTTTTCCATATTTCTCTAGTACTAAATATTTTTTCAAGATAGGGTAAGATGATGTAGAACCAATTATATTAACAAGTAAATGTGGTTTCAAAATTGAATTTAATGTACAGTTAATCAGAAATGAAATTTATTTGAAATCTCGTTTTTTTATCATTTCCGTTACATTTTTGTGTACAAAAAGTTTTTCCCAGAGCTTAAAATTTCAAAATAGATGGTGTCCTAATAAAGTAACTTTTCACTAGAAACGATATAAATGTATTTTTATCCAAATGAAGGAGTAAAAATTCCGGGACGTGACGTTAACTTGTTCCCTAATTGTTTTCAAGACGAATTCAAAGAGCCCTCAACAACTTTTTACGACACCTGTAAGTACCTCATAATATAAATCAGTATGGTCAACTTTATGTATATTAGATATTTGTATTTTTATATTACAACTTTGTTCTAAAGCTGAAGAAAAGTTTTAAATACAGAAGTTTACTGCAAGTGTTTTCTGATTTCCTCATACCAAAGCCGTCGTTTTATTTTGAACACGCAGAATTTTGTACCCCAAGTACTTGACTCTGTGCTTTTCTTCTGTCTCTTATNTCCCAAAGAGTGCAACACAAAACATTTCATACAGCGCTGTATAATTCACATGTTTCAGTAAATAATATAAATTCCGTATAATTTCAATGAATTAATTTACACAAGCTGGTATTTCTGTGCCTCCATTTATTTACCTTAACTACTTCATATTTATAATAGTTCTATTATATGAAAAGTAATCTAATAAGAAATGTAATTAAATGTTACTATACTATCGAATAAACTATTTATATTCGGTGCACCCCTGGAAACGATAGGTGTGTCAAGCGAGCCGAGAGTCTAAAACGTTTCGAAATCACTTTTTTATGAGAATTGTAATGTTCATGATCAATGAATATATGATAGTACTCTGAGTTTTTATTTCACGGAAGGATATCTTGTTCATTTCATGTCCCAGATAGTCTTATTTAATTTTGAATCAGTTCCCTTTTAGAAGACTGTTCTCTTCATTGGACACTTTTTTACATTTCTGTTCGTGTATACACTGATTATGTCTGCGTCAATTCAGGGTTATTTTAGATACCTCTCTTCCTCGTCTATTCTCCGTCTTGTCAGTATTGTTTTGTCACATTACAGTGGTTCAGTTGGTGCCCGTCGCTGTCCCGAGGGACGGTATCTAATCGCGTCACTAATACTCCCAATTTACAGCACACACAAAATGCACATGTAACACATTGAGCATCATCTGACCTTTTATTACTCGCAGATTTCGTCCTCTTTCTTTTCCGTGCTCTGCTCTGTTGATTCACTTCATAGTACGTACACACGCACTCACTTTCTTCCGTCTTTCCTATCCGTTCTAAATACTTCTTAAAATAAATCTTAAAATTCTCATAACCTGTCAGAAATTCCAATAAATTTGGGCTTGGACTTTTTTTAATTTCATTTCCTTAGACCTTTTAGATCCCTCGTCTCTTTGGATTCTCCGCAAAACTAGGACCTGGTCAATTATTCCTCAATAATTTTGTGTACCAAATGACATTGCGTAACTTAGCCACCCAATACGAGCAGATGTGCGCTATCACTACTTTCATGTTTGTTTTTAACGTATTGAGAACTTCGTATTCATCCTAATTCACACACATACTCTTCGAAAATTTTACATTTATTTTCTTTCTATTGTGTTCTGCAATCCAGTATATTCAACGTGTCAGTCTTCCAAAATTCTTTTAGGAACCATGCTCTTTCTTGTGTATAAGTGGGCTTTGACACAATTTCAATTTATTTTAACCACATATATAATATACGGTATACATTTACAATCCACACATTCCTTTAGGTTCTTAGACAGCCTTGCCTTCAACCATTTCATTACAAGGACCATTAATATATGTAGTCCGTATTTTATTTGTTGCTTCTTTATTGCATCACTTTGCTGTTTTGATGCACACACTGATTCACAACATTACCGTCCCTGCCACAACGTGATATAACTTTCGAGATTTCAGAATCATCGTCCCCGACGAGCGTTCACTTGTTGACCACGTCTTCCGTCACAGCAGTGACGCCACCGAAAGAGAAATGAAGAGACTGAGATCTACGTGAGACAGTTGGAGACCGTACAATACTGCTTGGCCTCTCTACTTCAATCCGTTGTTACATGCCACGACGAAAATTGAACAACTTGAAATGTGTGTTAATTTACGTTTCGTTCAATTACGAACAGGATTTTGATACTATCATGAAAAGCAAAAAGCCCAGGTTCTATCAGAGTTTGAGTGAAAAGTGGACGTCCTTATCGGAATTGAATTCTCTTGAATCGCGTACATTTGTGTGTGAAAAGAATATTAATGTGTGATATTCTGTAATTCAAACACTTTTTGCTTGAGAATGTGCTTCTGGGATACTCTTTCGGCTTTATCAATTCACTTAAAAGAATAATTGTCATCGCATTGTATTGAGATTTTTAATGTGATGAAATAAGTGTCTTACCCTGCAAATTTCTCTAAGATTCTTTTTCGTTGCAAAACGAAGTACGAATTTTATAAATCGTTTAAAAAAATTTAATATATTCTCTACCCAGCAAATTAATTTTGGGTAGGGTTTTGTTCGCAATATTTGTCTACAAATAAAAATAATTCTGTAAAATGACAAAATAATAGAAGAAAAAATGAATGATATATTTTAATAATAATAGTAAAAATTATATTAAAATTGTTTGAATACTACAAATCACTAAAATGTATTTTAAATTAAATTTTACTTATTAATTGCATGCGTCATTTTATTTAGATGGGATTTTCTTGTCAACGTGTTAACCTAATATGTATCACACTGTACTCTTATCAACGCTTTGAAATCGTGTGCTTCTACAATATGAGTACATGGGTTTTACTAACCGAGAAGCGGGAAAAGGAAGTTAAGAAGTGGGAACAGTATGTTGAAGTACGCGTGACGAGGGCAAACATGTGTTGATTCGTGCGTGAACTGAGACAATATGACTTCACTCTTCAATTGGCAAAAAGGCAATAAACGAGAGCATTAACTGAAGTGTTGGAGCCGAAACTCGTGCGACGCGAAATGGGCCACACAAGTCACGATTGACCTCGAGCACAACTTGCTTGATACAAAAGAGTAGATATATAACTCCAAATAAATATA
Source organism: Laupala kohalensis (assembly GCA_002313205.1). Taxonomy (NCBI): domain Eukaryota; kingdom Metazoa; phylum Arthropoda; class Insecta; order Orthoptera; family Trigonidiidae; genus Laupala; species Laupala kohalensis. The sequence goes on from NNCF01125938.1 coordinate 708,895, forward strand.
TTTCACTTTGCAAAAAACTAAAAATCGAGAATACCACGCGCGAGTTAAATAAATCACAAGTATTGATGTCTGAAAAATTAACCATGTATCGAAGAAAATAACTTTTTCATAATTTTAGATTGTTTCATATAAACACACATAGTTATCATCATATCAAAGGTCCAAAAATGATTCTTCATATTTTCGAAACCTGAGGTTTCATTCTGTTGATGCTTCGCGAAAAGTTGTGTTTCGACACACATTTTTACGTTGATAAATACATATAACGGGTTGTATATTTTGAACATCAGACAAACATTTAAACAAACCTCCCTTCGTATTCATGACAATAGTAATTTTAATTTTGTTCATAAGATATTGTTTTCCGTGACTGGTATGTGAACGTATTCTGATCCTGTACCCAAATAATCTTTCACGTTTCATTTTAAAATGAACGTCCACAAAGTATATTATTCGTAGATTCGTGTAACTGTTTTTAGAGCGGTGGTATAGTCCTAACAACGCTGTTTACTGGACCGAGTTATCTTATTTTCTATTTTCCAGATGTTAGATACACTGCAAGGTAATCTGTATCTATTTATCATAAATATCAGACAGTATTATATTGGAAAATACATTTGTCTTCCTAATGTGGGTGCTAAAAGATTGTACAATGAATTGATAATTCTGAAAGATAAAACCAGGAATAATTGTTCTTTATAAGCCTAAATAACATATTTGAATTCTAAGTACAGTGAAGCCCGGTTAAGACGTTTTACAAGGGACCAAGATAAAAAAATCTATTAACGCGACGTTACAAGCAGTGACATCAATGAAATTTCTTATTTGATTCATAAAACATCTACATAATTATTTATAATGCTTATTATTTTTGAAAAATGTATTTAGAATAATAACAAAAAACAATAAAATCAATGTTTATAATTATATTACAATATCATAAATTGACGATACTCTATTGTAATACTCGGAATACGTTGTTCAGCGACTGGGCAACAGTTTTCTACGAATCCGACGAACCACGACACGAACTAGATTGTTTCTTCTAAAGCAGGGGTGGTTTGTCACCTTAAATTTATTCCTTGTGAAACGTACTCAACCACTCGGTGCAACTGCTTAGCAATGAGGAACGAATAACTAAATCAATGTATCAAAACTTGTCCCAACATTTTCAGAAAAGCAAAAAAAAAACGTATCTCAACGGAAGGTAGGACTAGTTTTACGTAATTATTGGGAGAGGGATAAAAGATATCGTTATAGTGGAGAATCGTCATAAAGGTGACTTTTAGAAGTGAGGGGACAGTAAAAATGTTAAATTGTGCGTTAGGTAATGTATCGACGGCACCTATGGTTTCCACCTTTTTCTCATACACATCAGCCAATCAGTAGTGAATATCTTTTAATGAATTTAGTTACCTATTCTATTTACCTATGCAAGTTAATATAATCCCCACTACTCGAAAATCCTAGAGACAATCTTGAAACAAAACCACTTCTGTGTTGACAGAACGTATCCAGTGAAGCCTGATATTTGTTTTGAGAAGGAAAAACATTCCTGAAGGCCAGATACCAAAGCATGATTTGTTTGGTTTTGTGGTTAAAGAGAAAGACGTATTGCTTGATCGAGATGTATTTTTAACGTTTTCGGGTGAGATGTATTACAATTTCTAAAAATTTGGTTTTGGTAAATGCGTGTTTTAGTGAAGCTCTACCTATGGATCATTAATTTATGGTCATGTTAACACGCACTTCATGTTTGCCTGAAGTTGATTACTACTCGTAGGTAAAAGATTTACGAACGGATTGAGAGACTTTCTCGTATTAACTCATCCACGGACTGAAGGGATTAGTGAACTGAAATCATACTCGTCGTATCTGCAAATTAAACTTTTCCTGCGTGCCGAGAGGAGTGAATGTATGAAATAAGATTCCTGCCAAGTGACCGCTTGTTAGAGAAAGCGAGCTGTGAGTCTGCTAGCCAGCCACACTGAGCCACTCGTGACTGGACAACCTTCGTGTTCTGGGATCTAGCAATTCAATTGGCGCTGGAAGGCGGAGGTTTCAAGGTCGTCGCGGTGTCCGCGAAGGCGCCATCGTTCTCCATTTGCTCTGACTGACATGCTCCACTTACACTATACTGATCCGTTCTGGGAAGATGTTCAACGGCATTATACGCACGCTCTATCCTCTTCCGGGGAGAGGAAAACTACAGAACAATCGGCGAACCGGACTATCCGGACAATCCGAACCGGAAGAGATTCGAATATCAATAATCCTGTTGATATTTAAAAAAAAAATAATGCACAGTAGAGGAACACTACTGTATATGAGGACTGTTCTGTATATGATAATTAAAGCAGAATATTTCAATAAAATATTGTTTTTTGCCAAATTTACTGCCAAAAATATATCAATGACCCATTACCACACACAATCACAACGAAACCAAAGAGTAGGAACAGAAACGGGAGCACATACGATCAGCGTGGTACAGCGTGCTGAGGCGGAAACGTCTGTGGAGAGAGACGGGTTGCACCCGTGGTAATCAGTGGACTATCAGACGGGAGGGAAGAGTTCGTACGGAAAATTTCAGAACTACTGGACCAAATAAGTACAATACATCTCAGAGCACTATTGAACCTTAGAGGACGGTATAATGTAACTTCGTTTGCGTGCTCCCTCTCTTGATATCACTGCCCTAGAGGATACATATATTATTTACGAGAAGAAATAAGATAGGTATTAAATGATGAAAACATATATTACAAAAAAAATCTCCCAAAAGTTTTGAGATTCGTTTAGTAAAAAGTGTTTTAATTCTCGAAGTATATTGACATTCTTCGAAGCATTTTTCTAAGATGAAAGGTTTAAGTGTGACTAATGTTTGTGATACCGATGAACCGGTGTTTCAATGAGCAATTTGACGACTTTGTTGTGTTGGGTAGCGGCCTCTTTCCGATACTGTTTTCTAGAAATATTTAAAAATTAAATGGTGAGGAAATATTTAACTCAGTCATAGATAAACATATTATATTTAAATTTCATTTTAATATATATCATCATAATTTTGAGTACCGAAAGTTTTTAGTGGAGTATACCTTTGATCGACAAATAAACATCGTTAAATTCAATAGAATATGCAATTGAGTTTTGTGCTCACGATACTCTATATAAGATCCATAAAATAACTTGCGTTTCGAAAATTGAAGATTAGTCAACTTTCAAAATTATAGATTGTTTTGATACTTAAAAATAGTAATCAAACACTACACAAAAATATTTGAGAACGTCATTGTTTAAGAGAGAGAGAGAGAGAGAGAACGTTGAGTACAACATGTAACTTGTGATGAGTAAGCAAGGAACCTTCATCATTATATCTTTGAAACCATTGTGGGAAATTGTATGAAACAATTCAACAATGGAGACTGAATCACATTATCATTTTCAAGACAATATCCCACTGAGTGCAGATAATTTATCAAGATTTTTTCAGTTTACAACTCGATGTCTATTCCAAACGTAAATTCAATATCAATTCTAAACAAAAAAAATCGCTATTATAACAAAAGAGGAATCAGTTTTATACGTCGAAATAGTTCCTTTCACGAACTCTACGCGTGAAATTTTTTTCCACGCTTTTACAATTCATTTGAAATTGTCTGATCCCTTCAAAATTGATGTTTGAAATCTTTTTGCATAACTGTTACATTCATGCTCTGCGACTATTCCGCGACCCTTGTATTTAACATTCTTTGACACATATTTTAAAATATCAGTCTACCACTAGAAACTGCAAAGACTTAGTGACTCCATCACGAATCATTTGGAGACACGTCGTTTACTCTGCTTACAACACTTTTCTGAATATTTCAGATTTATCACGAGTTAGTGGCGCAATGTTACGTTTCAACTTCTCGAACTAATATTATTATTCACGCATTCTTAAGTAATTTTAAATTATTTTTCAACTATAATAACTTAAATCGCAATATAGTATACAGAAAAAAATTGATAGAAATATAATGGGAGTCAATGATGAAATCATTATAAACAGGGCGTTCCATGTTGACTTCATAACAGAAATTATTTTACATTTTACAACAGTATATAAAATGCAATGATTGTAATGCTAGCTATGTATGTCAAACACAAAGAGGGTTAAATACTAGGAACCAGGAGCACGAACGAAATTTAAAATCAGTTGAACAAAGTGTAGTAGCCTCACATTGGATTAATAATGATCACATGATGGATTGGGATAAAACATTAATATTTGACGAAGATGTTAATTATTACAAATGTTGCATATCAGATATATTTATTAAAAAAACACACGGAAGTCCGAATTAACGCACAGGGACGGATAAGCTAACTGGTATTTACAATACAATATTATAACATGTTTGCGTAGTTTCTCGTTTTTTGCAAATATATTTTGTGATTATTTATGTTTAATATCATGTTCAATTGTTCTGTAGCTGTTTCTTGTTAAAATGTTGTTCCATCTGACGACGACTTCAACATAAACTTGAAACGCTGTGAGTTTTTAAGCACAAAATATATACTGTTCGTCCGTTAAAGGTCGTAAGTCTTTAATTATGTAATTTGATTATATATTTGGCGTTAATTGTAGTAGAATTCATACACGATTTTTCCTTAGTATATGACAATATTCAAGTCCATACCACACGTAGAATACTTCTCTATAAAGTATGGCATCGTTCACTCTACGAGTATTACGCGCAAGTACTTGTCTCAAATACTCGGATACAACATAGTTTAGAATACATCCGTGTGATATTTCTTAACAGTTTTTCTATTTCTAATACTTAAAATTTGTTTTATATTATTAAATAATTTGTATTTGTCCAAGTTGGAACTTATTAACACAAAAATTACCTTGATTGTTTTTTTATAGTCCTTCAACAGGCCCAGAAGGTTCCTAAGGGTTTTACGGAAGGTAGAGATCCGTATTTACTAGACCTCGGCTCTAGAATGTGACCAGCATCTCGCTCCGAATGGTTTGCCGCCAGGATGGATCCGGTACTCACTTTACAGCAGACTGAATAGGCCTGCGAGTCCGTCCAACCTGCAACACTGCGCTCTACCCACTGAGTCACTCTGACCCTAAACGTTATTGTTTACGTAAGAATGAAAACAAACTTCTAATGCATGATTTATTATACTTAATTTTCATCATTTTTTTCCCTACTCTGAAGTAGTATCCTCAAAATTCCTCAGTCATGTTTTTTCCTTGAATGGAATATAAGTCACATTACCGGGTGCATTAAATAAAACTTAAAGATTTAATTGCACGACTGATTAATAATTATGCATTTGGTATATCATTCTAAAATGTGTTTTTCTTCTTGTTATCCGGTGTAAATCTGCATTCAACAAAATACGAAAAGTCCATTTCGGATTTATGTGATCGAAGAGCAATAAAGTCTGTGATGTCTATTTGTGGATTCGATTGATCGGAATACGAACAATACGAATGTATGGTAAATGTACAAATATGTCATAAAGAATGTTTCTTGACAGAGAACTAACAATAAAAAACGATTTGAATTTTTATTAAGAAACCATTTAAATATTTTATATACAAACTTATACAAATATTATACGTTATATTTATAAACTTTAAACATTTTTTATACATTGAAAAAATGTTTGTACTGTACAGTCACTTGTTAAAAGAAAAAAAACACTCATTTTATACTCCACATATGAACTTATATTTTCTTCCACATACATTCTTTTCTCATAGTGTGAAGTCCTTTCAATTGGACAATGCCTCTCGTATCACCTCCCCGTGACGAAGAGGAGTCCCTCCCCAATACATGGAGACAAAAGGAATTTAACACCTTTATCTATCTTCATCGTTTCATTATGTCCCTTATTACACACATACTGAGATGAAACAGTGTAAAAATGTCTCACTTAAGTTGCATGTACAATTCCAATTCTATTCTTTACTTCTTCCGCCTTCTCAAGACGAAGTATTTGTATTACATTATTTAGCAGTGCGCACCTCCGTAGCGTATTATTAAGTTTTTTGTACTGGAGTACTAAAGCACTTAGCACATCCTAGGAAATAACCTTTGTTCACTTTTAAAATTGATAGAACGCCAATACCGAAGTAGTGAAAGTTATCTCAATAATGTTAGTAGTTTTAGACTGTTGCATCTGTTCAGCCAGAGCGAACGATTAATAGGTGTGAATATCGTAAAATAGAATTGGTACTCGGATTAACATGGAACAGTTTATTTATTCCCGGCTGTCTATTGACGCTTCTTTCAAAACTTCATAGGTCATAGTGTGACAACGACGGAAGAAGTTACGAAACCTATCATTTTCCCTCCAAAACAGGAAATTTATTTGTTGTTGGTGGGTTCCCTTCACCGACCCTGCTCTTAATTCGATCTTTGAACTGATTCAGTCGGTTATTATTTCATTATTTCTCTTATAACACGATCTTCTTGTCTTTCGTGATATTTATAAAGTCTTTTCCACATCACCAAGCATCCCTTTCTCTAAAGAACTTTAGATTTTACAAGAATGATACAGATTGGGTATATAGCTGCAGTTTTGTCGAGCATCCTCGCTTATATACATCTTTATTTATTCTGAAGCTGTGGAGAAACCAGCAGACTGAATCGTTTACACCTGCCACTTTATAACGACTTGAGTAAAAAATTCGGAATATCTTTAATCGTTATCTCATTTAGTTCAGTATCAAATTACAAAGCGTTACTAAGAAATACCTTTTCTTCTCTCACTTTTTACAAACACGTTCTTAAACTTATAAACGTATAATCATTAGAACTCTCCAACATAAGAATGTCATTAGGTGAATTTTTATCCCACCCACCCATTTCTATTTTATTGGTGTCAAATGTTAGGGGTTGATGGGTTTCGCAGAAGACAACCGCAAAATTATTCAGCCACGCGACTTTGTGACGTGGGACGAGAGGTAATGCTAATTATTTCACGGAATCCAAAGCTGTGGCTTCTTAAGTCTCACATTCGTCACATTTATCTAAAGAGAAACCAAAGAGAATTCTGATTATAAATAATCATATTATTCCACTGTTTGACTTTCTCTGTCGTAGATATTGCCACACCTCGAGTTGGATACGTCTCCTTCATGTGACACTACAATGGATAATATGCAACAAACCGAAAATGCACTTCGGAACTGAGAGATTAAATTAAAAATACATGAAATATTTGGAAACTTTCCTAACATACTGAAAACACTTCTTTCCGGCATAATTTTCTCTTTTTATTAGGAGAAAAGTTAGTTGAGAATAAGCGTAATAAGGAGGTGTAAGTTACAACATTGTCAGTTAAATTCAATATTTTACACTCTATGTATGACCCGTTTTACTTTATAAACACAAAGGGCTCTAATGACCTTGATGTTGGCAAGCCCTAACGCCCCAATTAAAAAAACGTGAACACTTAGATCACATAAGGAGTCTTGCTTCATAATACACTCACACAAAAAAGACAATGCAAACAAGTCAACATTAGTATTACTTTAGGTATCAACAAGTGTAAGAAAAGTTATTTTAACTTCATCTTGGTGGAAATGAATCCGGGACTTGAACTAGGGACGTCCTACGTCGACTGTGTGAGCTCTAACCACTTTCGTCATTCGTTTCGCGTTCCGAAGCCTGTGCACCAATTCGTTTTCTTCTATCAGTCAAAAAATTTTCGAAAACTTATTGAGGGCCTAGCTCTGGAGTAAATGAGGAGCTTATGATTTCACATTTATGAAGTAGGTTCTTTTGTTAACCCACAATCAGAAGAGGATCCAATTTATATACTCTTTATTTCTTGTTTAGTGTCCAGTTTGTCCAGATTTCCAAGTTACGATTTATTGAAATATTTAATGATACATTTCAGTCATCTGAAAGTAAGAAATAAACGTTATCCTATCTTTTCGAAATAAATGGGTTCGATAATATTTATCATTGAACAACACTTCTTGTGATTCGGAGCCGTCAGATTTTAACATGAAAATCATCTAATTTTTAAATATTTTTTACGGTCAACATTATAGATGTTCCACACCAACTACTATGGTTATTATAATTGCAAGTTAATTTTTTCATTCTTAAAAAAAGTACAATTCAACTTTTTTTAAAAGAACTGACACTACTAAGCGTGCAAAAGAAACGTTTCACGACAACATATTAGACACGATCTAGTTATATTAATAGACAACACTAGAAAATTTTGTGTTCGATAGCAAAGTGCTCTTTCGTCTTGACACATGGGATACGAATTTTCAAGCACTAGTGACTCTGGTGGTAAAGGGGGTTCACAACTTCTGTAAATAAACTTTTTCAAGTTCTATGTGTTCTTCTGGAGAAAACCATAATATTAAATATGCCATGGTTTTTTAAATTATTCAGAAATTATGTAGTACAACCAGTCAGGGTTCTAAGAAGTTTCAGGGATGTCACGAATATAATATATTAAAGAACAGTTGTAGGGTTTCTAGTCTTACCATGAAATCAAGAAAGTTATTACACTAAAATTTCAATAAAACACGGTGAAATTGTAAACTGGTAGCCATTATTCCCAGCAACCAATAACTAGGTTTTTTGTGGGGCTTTAGGGCTCGTCAACATCGAGGTCATTAGAGCCCGCAATAACTAGGATTTGACTGGAAATTGCAGTGGTCATACTAAAGACATTTTCTTCGTTTCATTGTTTTCATGTTCATAGTTCAATTAAAAGAAATTTTACTAAATTGTTCATAAATTAGTCTTGGAAAGATTACTTTAATTAAAACAGTTATTTTTTTTCCTTTACACAATTACTACGTGCTGATAATTTTGGTAAAATATCTGCTCAAGGATGATGAGGTTCGAAGAACCAAATGTTTCAATTAATTAGAAATGAGGAAAGGTGGATGAGGAGAATTAGCACTGGTTGCCAACAAACCAAATTAATATGACATGCAACGTGAGAATTGAGAAAAAGAATGAAGATACAAAGCTGAATTTCCGTGAAACACTGATGAGATGAGGTGATCCGTTCCTTGAAATTCAGCTGGGATGGCGTGCTTCGATGTCGAGTTGAATGGCTTTGAGTTGATGCCAGTTGAGTTGAAGTGAAGAAAAGATCTTCGGGTACATAATAATGCCTTCAGCTGTGTCCTGGTTCAGGCTGAAGGGAAAAAAAGCGAAAGGAAGACCACCTTGTTTGAAGACAGACGTAAGTAGGCGATCCGATAAACTTGAACTATTTCCAATCTATGCACTAACAGGTTTACTATATCCGATAGAAGGCGTAAATCGACTTTGGTCGCAGGAAGGGCGTCGTAAAGAAGATCTTAAAATGTGAGCAGGTTAAACACCCGTATTTTATTCCATCGAATCCTAAGTGTACCAGAGCCACTACGTGGAAAACGTTTTTCGAAGAATAAAGAAGAAAAAAAAACTACAATGGTGTTTCACCAACGGACGTGTTGTGAAAGGGGATTTGTGAAATTATTAACTTAACACACATAATAAAAAATCATAAGAAAAATGTAATTTATTTGAAACGTTTTACTTATATTCGTAAGTATACATCTCAAGGAAATAAACAAAGTTGCGTTTTTCTTTCAGGAAGATAAACTTCATTTTCTTCATTCTTGTTATAAACACGAAAGCAAATTTCTTTCAAATGATAAGAGACGCTTTTTTCCTGAGTTTAGAAAATCGTTTTAACCAGTCGCTCATAGAATAATGATTACTGTCTGTATAGATGTTTCAAATATTTAAAGGTATCAATGTGAAAATGAGTCCTGTAATTAGAATGTTGGGCAAAGGATTGTCCATTAATTGTGATCAATAAAATGAAAAACAAAGAAATGTGTTTGAGTAAATCTTTCTCTAATTAAGATTCAATTCAATTTGGAGTTCGTGATGTATTCTTTCTTTACTACTGCACGTATTATTCCGAAATAAATGTTAATATAGTTTTTCTGTATATCCATCACTAATACCTCTCAGAATTTGTGGATCCGTTCTTCTCACTATATTCGACTGAACTTATTAACTGATCGCATTGGCCTAATGGTATGCATAAACTACTAAATCTTAGTGACTACCGTTTATCACAAGTCATAAAGTAATTTAAGGCTTGAAATTTGTCTGCATGATTCATACTTATCCTTCTGACTACTATTGCCCTGTGTTCACATTTTCTGTGAGATTACACTAGCAAGCATTACACATAATTACATCGCATATCAAGTATGACAATACGCACAAATCTAATTGACATAAACGATCATTGGTCTAAAACTTGATAAGCACTATGACTGGCGACATAGCTTCAATGGTAGTTTGTGAATATAGACTGGGAATTCTGTCCTTCTCTTTTGGCTGGAGCAATGCGGGATAAACCATTAATCCTCATGAATATGAGACAATAAAGGAAATTGCGTGCATTATTTTCCAGATTTAAGGACGATTTTACGTAAACACAATATGTCTGTTGTTCTTTCGAATATTTGTGTGTTCATTGGAAGCACGGTCTTCGCAGATACCATCAAGTGACATAAAAGGATAGCACAGCAAGGAAGGATTTTCTGAGTTATTAACATCCACTATTAACTTTACTAATTTTCTTCTGTCATTTCTACTATTTACTTTCTATTGTGAAATTTCTCTTTCTCTATTGGAGTTTAGGTTGTGAGTTCTTATGATGAACACCGTTCAGAACTCAGCCTTCCTATACCTCCAGTAAGTCATAAACTCACAATTCGTCAATTTCTTTCTATCTCCAAAGCAATGTGGGAAGTTTTCTCGGAAACGCTTTTGCGCTTCTGCTGAGACATCAATTAATCGAGTTTATTAAAGATACTTTCGGAATGTATTTTGGAATGTAGCTTTCGAAATGATATAATTGTTTGATCTTCGTATGCGCGAGTTGTTGTGTAATACATTCAGGAAAATATGAGAAAAACTACCCTAAAAATCGTTCAAAGTCATACTTATCGTAGATCCTCGCAGTACGATACATAAACGATAATGCAAAATATAACCTAAAAGGGTATTTGCACTGAAGAATAATATTCTGAATAAATTATTTGAAAGAATGTTTCATAACCTGTTCTATGTACTTAGTTTTCCTTCCGATTTTCTAAACATATTTAATTGTAAATTCATTTTCAGCTTATACCTGAATGTAGGTATTGTTCCGTGGTTAGCTGTACTCAAAGTTAAATGGCAGAAATGCATTGTTTTGAATGTAAAGTTTGAAACTGAACTTAGGTAGAACACATTCCTGTACCCCTCGGTCGTTTTTACATTTCTCCACAGCAATGGTTGAGCACTGCCTCTGCAGTTATTACGAACTTCTGAGGTCTCGCGACTGATCGTGTTTACGAGTCGGATTTTTGCTAACTCCATCCACAACTATTCTCTAACCAATAAATGTAAAGAGGGCTCGAAGTGGAACATATATTCTAGGGTTGACCGCTGTTTGGGAGTGAGACGAGGATATATAGAGTATTAATATGACATTAGATTCAATGGGTGTTTCCTACTTGAAAAAATTGATAAAGACTAGATGAAAGTGGGACATTTTTTGAGTCATAAAGTAAAATTCTGAATTCAAGAAAAGGAACGGAAACAGTAAATTGCGCCCACTGTCCACAGTCCACAGAAGATACGGAAATCTAGAAGGATGAATTTTACTTTATGAATTTTACTTATGATTACAACCAAGGACAAATGCAGAAAGAATACAGTTGATAAATACCTTTATCGACAATACCTTAATCGGAGATAGATTTTCGAAATGAATAAAAAAATTTATAATCGAAAGATTTAAGGGTCCAGTTTGTAACTTCAGGCAAAGTGAAGTTGTTTCACGCATCATCTTCTGATTCTTTACCTTTTACCCGCGCAAGTCTATCTTAGGTTAGAAAGGAATTACTTGAACATTATATTTACACAATCGAGAAACTGAGATCAAGACAAAAAAATTGATATAAGACAGGAACCGAGTTAAAGAGCTGTCTTAGATCAGATAAGGCGAAATTCCCTTTTACCTCAGAATTTCATGTTACTGAATGTTTTTCAAGTCCCGTGGTATTCTACGTAAATAAATTTTCAATCTCAAAAGGTGAAAATAGGTAAGATTATAAGTCAAGTGCAACAAATTGCTGGAACTTTTCCCAACAAGTGCTATATTAATCATACATTAATCATCTAGTTTAAATCACATATCTCGTTCAATACTAATTAAAATGGAACGTAACATCTTATACAATAATAAGTTATAAAAAATTTGCGTGCAATTTACGTCGAGCAATTTTTTCTTCTTTTTTTTCCTGTAGTTTTCTTCTGAACTATTGTTTCAAATCATAATTTTAGAAGTTTGCTTTGGAATAAAGTGCATCATCTTTTCTCATACACAGTTCCACGTTTTCGAAAAAAAGGAAAACAAACGATTTATTCTTTTACTCTCCACAAAGAAAGTCCCCTTATTACACAGATATATAAACATTTGCTTTACCTTCTAAAGAATAAAAGGTGATAATACCTTTTATGTTCATTCCTAATTACATTTCTACTGTCGACTCTATTATTAGCACTTAATGGGAACTCTCCCACATCACAAGGGTAGAATTACTCCTCAAGATCCTAGGTTAGATAACAATGAAGATGCTTGACGTTGGAAGTGGTAAAAGATATCTCCCAATAAACATCCGTGGTGGCTGGCACCCTGCATACCCAAGATCACACTTTCATTTCTTCCGTTCCGTCAATTCTCGTGGGTGTTCGTTCCTTCGTGGTCGACGATCATGGAAGAAAGTGTGAGGGAGTTCTCCAGGAAGAAGAAGTTGCGTATCATAACGTCAGTGAACGATGAAATCGAAGAAGCTTTTACGCCGATTAAGACACTTTCTATCTCTGGGGGAACCATACGAAGACTAAACTTAATAGATGTTTTCTTTGAAAAGTAGAGTCATACATAATAAACACGTCAAAGGAAATTGAGTTGCTCTCACATTATCTTGATGAGGAGCACTTTCAATGTTTTTCAATGTTTTTCTTGATCTCTCGGTCTCGACCACGTGATTACGTTAATCATGTTATTTACTAGGAAACATATTTACTCGATGTGACCAAGACAATAGCAGATTCGTGATAAAGTTCAAAGAAATGTTAATCATAGTATATTGTTGCAATTTAATCATAGTATTTTGTTGCAATTTATAATATTCATTTATACCGATCAGAACTTTACTCCAACTTTTCTTTGGATATTTTGATCAGAGTCGATTAAATGTCCCCTTTCTTGTTTCATGAAAGTACAATGGCTTTTTGTCCTCCACGTAGACATATTTTCAACTGCTTTCAGGCGATAAATTATTCATAATAAAAAGCTTAAAAATTATGACATAAGTGTTGATACTCTACCATTAGCTTCTGAGACTATCGAATATTAAAAAAAAGTGAAGCTAATTTTAAGTTTTTGAAAATACAGAAATAATTCTGAGATTCCTATGAAGTGTCTGTCACTATATAAAAATATCGAACGTCATAATGCGTTGATCGGCTGAAATCACGGAGACAGGAAGAATTTCACGCTGAAAAACTATTTCGTCCGTCCTTCGCGCAGTACGGTTATAATTTGAAAATGCTCGATTATTTTCCAGACCGGTGTTCCGGTGCATTCTTATATCGGAAACTATATATTAATTATTTTCCATGATATTTCCGGAGATTATCCTCAATAACATACTACAGCTAAATTTATCAAGTGTAAGAGAAACGCAAGATTTTTGTCTGATGCTCTCTGGAGAGTAATAAACGATCATGGAAAAGATTGGACACAGAGCATTTTTAACATTAATACGAATACTCGACATATTTATAACAATGTAAGTGCATGATCTCCCGTTCAATAATGAATTGATTTCCTGTTATCACATTTTTAATTCATTCGTTATGAAATGGAATTTTTCCTTTGTTCGCAAATCTCTTGAACCTGTATCCTTTACGAAGTTTCTTACCCAACACATTCCGAGTTTTCTTATTTTCCTATATTATTGCTTCCAACCATTTGAAATATTTTTGTCTGATTGTCATAATGTAATGTTTTATTTATTTTTACGACCTTATATATCCTCAGAATTAGGCATGAATACTTTGCTCAACTTCCTTGGTTATTAATTCAGCGGCAGCCTATGTTCATCGGTTGGAGCATTAGCCTTTCAACTTTGGAGACAGAGGTTCAAATCAACTTGAATTTGTCGTGGTAGACAAAGCGGGTCTGAGGAATGTTTTCTCGATATGTATTCCCGATTGCCCAGTCATTCATGCCATTCCATTCTCCTTTCTCATACTTCAAGACAGATTCATCGTCCATATAGTGACCCCGTATGAAACGGGGAAAGTTTCAAGAAGTTATGATTAGTGTACAAGTAATTGTCATTTACGCCTCTTGTTGTTCATATGTGTCGACTTGTAAGAAATATTGGGGGAGCTCGCTCAAAAATCTGAGGGTACAAAAAAACTCCAAGAGTCCTTCCCCTGAAAACAATTGGTTCTAAGTATCCCCGAAAACGTATTTGCGAGTAGAACCACTTTTATGTCTGTAATGTATTACTGTTAGTGAAACTCATAACTAAAACTTAAATATTAAGGTAAGCTGCCATGAAATTGTCAGTAGGATGTATTGTACCGTGTGTTACCATGATTTCACAGCGTTGTATCCGTAAAGATCCATAATAAACTTCCCCCTCAAAGATTCTCAACACGGTTTTGAAGTCAATTGATTGTCAAAATTCTTACTTTCCGACACTTCTTGTTCGCCAGTTTTTAAGGGGCTCATCTCCCGCTCCCGACATAGTGATTTTGGTGCCAATACTCTCGTCTATTGAGACCTTCCTCTTGGTACCACTACTCTTAGATTAATGATCTCAAAGCATATATTTCACTGTACTTCTCGAAGACTGTGTGTCCCTTATCACGAAGAAATTTTTTCCAACAAGCGAAAACGCAATTTAAATTGTAAATACTTTTCTTGTCCTCTTACATGCTTCTGTTCTCTTCACAAAAAAACACGATTAGCAAACAATCGGTAATGCTATTCCATTATACGTTTATCGCATTTCTAGTTTCAGATAATA
The DNA here is from genome assembly GCA_002313205.1 of Laupala kohalensis. NCBI lineage: Eukaryota > Metazoa > Arthropoda > Insecta > Orthoptera > Trigonidiidae > Laupala > Laupala kohalensis. Next base: position 724,049 of record NNCF01125938.1, read on the forward strand.
ATCGTAGAACATTTTGTTAGATACCACCAATTTTATACACCTGAATATGAGAAACTTCTTCAGCGCTTTCCTCAGGATATAATTTAAGTGGACAACGAATATGTCTTCTATCAATCCCCGATCCCAAATACTTTATCCCACTCACAACTCGTAAAGACTTGCAGCACGTATTTGACTCTTCTCAAAATGACTTCCGGAAGGACATATATTGATTTTTGAAATTATCATTTTGAAAATTTGCAGAACATCATTCAGTTTATTTAAGCAAAAATATTTCATTTTTTTCTTACTATTCACGGTGACACGACTCTTGCCAACGGAAGTACAGAATTAGCATTTGGGACTGTGTTCCTTTCCATGAGCTTATTTTCACTACCAAGGCGTATAAGTTTAATAAACTGTCACGGTACTGAGACTGAGTTGGTTTGGACATGTCTATTTTATGTACGTACGACATGTTAAGACGGTATAAAATTGCGATGCATTAGGTTGGGTGAAAAGCAGGCGGAAAACTGGTGTTCTGAAGGACACTATCAAGACTGAAAATTCGGCCCAGGAAAGGCATTCAATAAACAAACGTTGTATAGAACCTAGGAAGCGTATATATCACTAAATCATTTATCATTATTAATACATTCCAATAATTAATACCATTGTGGAATCCATAAAAGCAATCTTTCATAATTCTCATGCAATCGTTTCATCTCTTACTTTTACATTTTTTACCTTTTGTAGAAGTTGCCAGGGAAACATAATATTTCATTTGTATTAACATCCCCTTTAAAGATAACTATCTTTAAACATATGGGTGGTGTAGTGGTTAACACCCCTGCGATCATAGCACGAGTCTCGGCTCGTCGCCATTTTCACCTGACAAAGTTATCACATATCTTCTCCTCGTGTAGGTACACGGAAGAAATATATGCATTTCCACGTATTATAGGTGTCCTCTCAGTTGATGAAAGTACATGTCAATTAAATTTCATCCCTATCCCTCACTCGTCTAGTCTTTTTTCCTTCAATTGTTACAGAAAAATAATTTTTTTTAAATTACTTGAAAAACTAGTGCACTGAAATTTATTCCTTTTTTATTATATCTTTCTCGTATCAATTGAAACCAACTTCAAAATTTCACAATAATTGAATGGTTCAACATTTTGCTCCGGGTGTAAAATCCACTTGACAGGTGTTGAATCTACTGAAAGTATTACCCTATTCAAGGTATGGGAACATGATTCGTGTTAACTTCCATTTTCCACGAAATTACTAACCCAAAACACATTAAATCTTTTACATTCTGAAATACAAGTGGCTTCATAGAATGAATTATTTTTAGAAAGTTTGGGAACGTATAATTAATATTGAATAGTCGTTTTTTCTTGAGTTACTACAATTAATATCGGCAACATGAGAGTAATGTTCTTCTTCTAGTTGAACATTTCAGCTTTTCTGGGTATTTTTATCGTTAAACCAAGTGACTTTATTGTGCACCTAGTCATTTAGATCCACTTTTAATTGTGCAATAACCAATTATATCCTTCAATGCAGTACACACATTTGTAATATCCTGGTACAATGAAGAAGAAATATAACGCAAGATTACGTACAAAAATGAAACTGTTAATGTAACAGCGTTATAACATGAAATACCGCATTAATTTTACTCTCTTTCTTCCGCGATCTACTACCTTCTTAGAAGCAGAGAAAGTGATCAGTGCATCACGCAGAGGTACCTCTCGCTGGTTATGATTCGAAGCGCAACAATACGGATTTAAGAGGAAAGTGGAGAAGACAGGCGATTTCGTCAGAAAGGCGAAAATGACTCTATTATTTCTATTTACCTACTCCATACTTATGATTTCCATTCACTAGAAATGTTACACGAGTGATCTCTATAAACACCTAGAATGCTAGTAGTACTTCGGTATAAGTTCTACTAAAATAAGTCAAGAATGCTCTACCCTCACTTCCTCTTATGCACGGCCAGCAACAATGTCTGCGTGCGCTGCGATAGGATGCGATGCAGAACCGAGAGTCTGCGATTATTGGCTACCACGAACGACGGCGTTCGACGGACATGTGAACCAGGCTGTATACTCGGTAACGCAACGGTTTGTCGGTTTTCCTTATTTTGTTATTTCCTGAATCTCAAGCCGTAGTTAAAAATTATCACAAAACGTGTACTTCTGTCAGTGAATGGAAGTAGCTATTACAGTTTCGGATTCTAATTTAATAGACGAGCTCAAATTTTTGTGCGCACATATAAAGGTATAATTCATGAATTAGTATGTGGCGTCATCGCCACCCACGCAGCGCGGACGCAACAGGACACTTTCTCCGGCCGCCCCTAAGTGCCCGCCTGGTCGGGGGTGGCGAAGGGCAGCGAAGCCGGAGGACTCCCGCCCACCGGTCAGTTCTCGCCTCGCCACGCCGCCCGTCCGCGCACACGCGCCTTTGTAGCTCTCTAGCGAAATAGCAATAAACGAGATCAATCTCATGTGGTAGAGTTTTAGTTACACCCCACTCCCGCACATCTANCCTGAATTACAAGATGAAAATGAAAGATACCCTAGACCTAATAGCGTCGGGATCGAAAAGAAGAAGAGGTGACCAAGGAAGGTCAGGAAAGAGAAAGGAAGGAGCCCGGCACAAGTAAGTGGAAGTAATGCTAAACTCAGCTCGGGGCTCCGTGTTTGCCAAACACATAGTTACTAGATGTAAGTCCTCTGAGGGAACCCGACCGGAAGGCATCCGTCCTCTGGTCAGTGCAGTTCTCGCTTCGCCGCCCGTCCGCGCGCACACGCCTTTGTATCTCGCCTAGCGAAATAGCAATAAACGAGATTATTCTCATGTTCTAGAGTTTCAGTACATCCCACACCCGTAGGTATTTTCAAAAGGCAGCTGTATTATTTTTAAACAGAGAACTTATCGTTGGTGTTTTCTCTAATTAGAGAATATTTCTATATTCGATGTCATCGATCACGGAATTCTCCTTTCCAAATTGCATTCTTTAGGTATTCGTGGACTTCCACATCAATGGCTAACTTCTTATTTAAAAGATAGATATCAACAGATAGAAATATTCTATACTAAAAATAAAATACTTCAGCGTTGTCTTTCAGAAACAAAGCCACTTCCTTGCGGAGTACCCCAAGGTTCAATTCTCGGCCCTATACTCTTTTTATTGTATGTGAACGACTTGTCATCATCCACATCAGTTTGCAAAATGGTCCTTTTTGCTGATGACACTAATGTACTATGTAAACACGCCAACGCTCAAAACGTTTTGACTAACCTTTCGACTTGGTTCCATGCAAATCGTCTCATTGTA
>NNCF01125938.1:728221-766125 GCA_002313205.1 Laupala kohalensis
TTTTGAATCCGCCTCTGCCTTAGGGCCCTTGATCGGAATTGATGGGATGGTCCCTTGCTTGCTTCCGGAGAGTAAATTAGTTTATTGTCCTCCACGTGGTCATACGCAGTTTGTACGGTTTTTTGACAATAAATTTATTATCTTTATTATTTTTATTCATTTTTATTTTATTATAATTACTACTTTTTTGATGATGAATATTTACTGTCTTATCACAAACCTAAGCCAACGTAAAAACGAGACGATTCATGAAATCTCGAATTTAATACGATCAATCTCGAATTTAATACGCAGGAAAGTAGAACAAAAATCACCGTATGCTCCACTCGACTCTCTAATAAAATGTACTCACCGTAGACAATAAATCCTTATATTTATAACCCGTATGTGTAACTAACTGACTGATTTATATATCATGATTAAAAAACATTTCTATTAGTCGTAGAAGCATGAAATTTCGTTTTTCTCATAGCTATAGAATAGCAATGAATGAAGAAATTCCAAAAATTCGAGAATTTTATTTTTAAAGTACATTTTTCGGGGAATTAATATTAGACGAAGCAAACGAGCATTAGCTTGTGGATGTGCCATGAAGAAGCCAAAGCCACCTTGATTACGAAAAAGTAGTATGGAAGCGAACGTCAGAACTAATCGTATGGGGATTTATCGAGAATAGTGCAAGGTTTTATGGACGTATTCAAGTATTGTGTGCTTTAACTTTACAATCAGTTTATAATAAACACCATATGTGTTAAATTGTTTTGTGTCTTTGTGCAAATAAAATGACAAACATGGATCTTTGTGGACATATGTAAAATGGCATCTGAAGAGTAACAATGATAAGTTGCCGAACGTAATAGTAGTGAAGTTTTGTTCGTTAATATAGCTTATTCGTTAAATTTGTTATTATTTATTAATGTGTCGTATGAGTTTTTGTGAATGATTCGCTCAGGTGCGTATTTGTATTTCATTTACATTGCAAACATTCTTATTATGATTTACATTGCCAAAGTGGGGTTTTGAATACGTGAGATACTTACGAATGTATCATTTTCCTAGACTTGTTTGATATTACTCGCTTTGAATTTTTTGCAGTATTGAGACTGAAATTCGTTACACGATCTTTATAAGTGCAAAAACTAAGATCATTATAAATTATATAGTGTTTTTATTTTTTCAATAAGGCATGGTCAAGCCAATTTAGTATTTAGCAGGCGGTAAAAATTTGTATAGATTCCTTGTTTCATTTCAAAAGTTGGTTCACGTCCTTAAAGAATTTCGTTTTAGGCAAGAAACAATTGTTACTACGCAAAAGAGTGAAAGGTTAATTTTATATTTCACTACAATGTTATATGTTCTACTTTAAACGCATTTATTAAATTGTCTAATAAAATTCACTATTTCTGAATCTCTTACAATACGTCTAACAATGGACGGTATTTGCATTTTATGTTCGTTGCAAAGAAACTCAGCAAAATCTTGTGAGTATATATTTTTTTTATTCATGTAATTTTTAAGGCTCTTTACGATACAAAATTTTAGTTTATATTGCAACGCTTCTCGTACAATAGTAATTATCTAAGTCATCTACGATCTACGCGGTGTATCAGATAGATCTAGCAAAAAGGATTTTTGCTATAGATGGTTTAGCACGGGTGCTGCCCGTCTGGGGGTAAAACCCCCAGCGAGCAAAGCGAGTTCAGGAATAGTAATCTTACAAATAAATATTCCTTATTCCAATTAAATCTGAATGAAGTATGCATACGATGTTTCAGTAACATACTTTCATTGATTTCAAATATTAGGGTACAAAAACGTATATTTTTGTATCAATTTCACTGATATAAGTTCAAAATATGGAACTAACTTGTACATTAAATTTCTTGTAGCATTTGAAAGTTAGTCATGTGAGCACCATTTAGGAATCAATTGTGAACGGAAATTGTTCACAAATTATTTTTTATATTAACTTTCTTCTTTTATTTTCTTACGTCGTATAATTTTTTTTAACTCTAGCGCTGATTTGGCGGAAATATCACTTTTGGGCTTTCCAATTACTGCTAAATTGGTTTTAGGAATTCTGTCTGTCTGTCTATCCGACCGTTCATCCAAGCGCAGCGATGTGATGTAGATTTCATTCATTTTTTACTCTTAGAATCAATGCGCAAAACAATGGGAGTCCGGATATTGTCGTGAAGCGAAATCAAATATTGGAATCATGAACTCATATCGCCCAAAAGTTCTGTTCCACTATAAAAGCTGAATCCAATTTCCAATAATTTATTGTATCTTAATACACATTTTCAAAAATTCAACTCATGTCACGAAATATTATCAGGTATCATTTTGTTTAAATTTTTGATGGCTGAGTGTAGAATATTTTGATGCTGTTGAGATAAAATATGTTTTGAGGAAAGATGACATTGGGGTAACTTTGAAGATGAAATATTTGAGGTTTATCCTATACTTGAGAATAACTCGGGGAAAACTCGTGTGCATTATCTCAAAAAAAAATATAAAAAAATCGTCGTCTCCAAAAACCGAATTTTTGTTACTGTAATAGATATTTCTTCTTTATCCATCCAAGTTGCTAGATCAAAATCGATTCGCACGTAATAAATTCGGAATGGATCAAATATTTGAAAAAGAGAAAGAAACTAGAGCAGCCTGGTGTGCCAAATTATAATGTAATTCCATGATTTAATTAATCGGTGAAACTATGAACTTCTAGCATTATGGTGTTAAAGTATTTTTACGGCTCAGGTTTGCTTTTATTGAATTGTTATATTTTATGTTTATTTCGAATAATTTACCTTAAATAACAATTTGTCATATTATTTCGTTATATTCTTCTCAAACTATTAAAACAGTGAGCATGTCATCATACTTCATCTGTTGGATATTTCACGGAAAATGATGCAGACAGTTTGACTGAAAAATTTAATGGAAAATTAAAAATAGTGTTTTTTCCAACCTTCCTTCCCTCTTTTTTTAACCTATGATTCTTTACTACTCTATGCAAAAGAAATTGAACTTTTGTGACAAAGAAATCTAAAATCTTCACACGGATACGAATAATACATATGATGGAGGGTATTAATGTACAATTTTAGCGTTCTTTGATGACGAAATTCTTTAAGGAAAGGTTAAGAGAAAAGAATTAAAGTATGAAAAGAACATACCGCCAAATGTGTTCCTTCATTTTCCCGGTTTTCACACCCCACTGAGCACGCATAACGATTTTTTGTTGGACAGCCTTTTGCTATGTGGAAGTTATGTATAGTTTTGTTAACCATGCGTGGTTGATTTTGAATATAAACATAGTTGTTTATAGGTTTATATATGTTCAACCTGTGGCATAGTGTCTACTGTACCCGCCTTCTTCTGGTGACGTTCCAGAAGAAGATCCAGACAGGATTGGACTAGGAAGACAGGTTTGCAGCAGTTTTTCTTGAGGTACTCACGTGTCCACAGCCTTGTATCCCACTGCAATATTCACTCATCATCATTACAGAAAGCACAATAGAGCACAACTGGTCGCAGTGTGCTGAGTTTTCATTTACCCTCCTAACTAAACTGTAACTATTGTTGTAAGAAAGCATATATATGTTTGAGGACGGTTTTGTTTGTTCTAAGTTCTTGGAATTTTTTTAGAATATAGCTTTCTATCAACACAAAAAGACCTAGAACTCAGAAAGGATACATGGAAGTGGATAATGGATAGAATTGATACGGAAATTCTCCTTTTGAGGCCATAATAACTGACGGAAATTATGAAGTAGAAGAAATCAACAATATGATTGAAATGCCAAGCGTAATCCTGTGTTCAATTTCTCCCCCTTTGCAATTCCTCAGAAGAGCAAAATATTTTACAAGACACTCATCCGTCCACTTCTAACTTGCCTGTGAAATATGAACTTTGACAAAATTCACTTCCTTGCTGATTAACGAAAGGAAAGTGTTAAGGAGCGTATTTTGGAAACATGGGCAACAATCAAGAAATGGACATATCAAACAACAATGTCTAATTTTGTGAGAAAGTGGCGATTAGAGTGGACTGGTTATGTGATAAGAATTGAGGAAAAAAGGATACGTAGAAAAATACTAAGTAGCAAATATGAATGGCAGAGATAAAACGCCCAAAAGCGAGGTGAAATGAGATGGTCAGAGAGGATTCAGTAGTTCTCATGGTCAGAAGTTGGAAAAGAGTGGAAGGCAGATATCCCTATGCAGGCAATAGAGTCTAGGAGTCCAATATCCCTATGCAGGCAATAGAGGGAGGAGAAGAAGAGGAAAGAAGAGAAGGAAGAAGCAAATTGTGATGGTTATGGTTTGAGACAAAAACAGCTTTTCCGTGTTTAATTAGTAATTTCCATCACCAATCACAACAGACCTCAAATATGATGTAAATTATTATGATGTAAACAGAAAATAAAAGAAAATATGCTAATTCCAAAGAATATATCATTTTTCACAGAACAGTAACACAAAAAATTAGAAGGGAAGATCTATATAACAGTTTATTCTTATTTAGTATAATCACATAATAACATAATACTGTCTGCACAATACCTATCAGTACCTTAATATCTATTACATTCTACAAACCTAAGAAGTACAAAAATATATTCATATTTGAAGAGAAATAACAGCAAATTTACAAGCAATGAACACAATGTCCCATTAACAATGGTGGCATCTGAACTTTATTACAAATGCGGAGAAAATTGATTTTGCCTTGAACGCTTTCTAACATCTTCTCTCAGGCATTTGCAAATGACAGAAATTAACAGAATATTATATTTCAAGTAAAAAAGGATATGCTATATTGACTCGTGAAAAAGAAATATTTATCTGCGTTTTTTTTCTTCAAATTCTTGGATAATTTGAGTTACTATATTAAGCGACGCTTTGAATGAAGACAATTTGAAATTAACATCATTTAATAAAATTTACTATACATTTCAATAGCAGAGAGAAAGTGTGACCTGAACGTAAAAAATAAGGATTAGGTGAAACTGTTATTCCGAGTATGGTAGATTCTCAATTTAAGGCTCGGCGGTCGCCGATAACCGAAAGCACCGATAATCCGCGAAGCACACGCTGCGTTATGAACCTCCCAAAATTTTCGTTTTAACTTTATCGTGTACGATGTTAAATTTACCTGGCACCTAGCAGGGTACCACTCTGAGGCTGATTTGCTTGAGTGTTTGAGACGTAAACATATTAATGCCGTACTATAATTCTTTTTTAACCTCTATCATTAACATTCTGAGTTCTGATATTACTTTAAAGTATTCTTTCTTTCGTAGTTTATGCTACAATGTTTCTAATATAATAAGTAAAATAGATGCTCATCTCAAACTAACGTTACTACACCTAAGACCTTGAAAATATTTTAGAATACTACTGTAAAAGTATTTAATAAATTTTGTTGTATTTAAGAAAACTCAAAGAAATAAGAAAATTCTCTTTTTGCTGAATATAATCATTATGTAATTTGCATTGTATATTTTGATATGTACATTGCGTGTTTTTTAGTAAAAAGTCAATTTTATCAGACAAGCTTCTAAAGGAAACCAATTGAAGAGTTTAGGATGAAAATATTTTGTTCATGGTCAGTGTCAGTCAGATGCCACTTCCTATACTCTGCTCATCCGAAAAAGCAAGACCGAAAATTGGAAGTGTACGGTATATGTTATAATACATTGACTATTGGAAAATGAAAATTCCATATAATTGTAGGTCAAAACATTCTAATCAACATAGAATTTTTTTTCGACGACTCGCATATGAGTTCATTACTGTGATGTTATGGTACAAAGTTTATCCTTAGATTCGAATCAGCTTACACAAAACTAAACAAACATAGTAATTTTAACTATCATTTTATCTCATTTTTAATCCATACCACAAAGTCTTGATTTTATTAACACACACTGAAGGGAATTAAGGTACTTTGAACTGAAGGTACATTGCTTGCTGAATGAACTCAGCGTTTCTCCGACGTTGCACAATATATTACCGGCTGATACCGATGTTTGTTGAATGTCGCAAATTCACCTCACATGTCAACATTCAGTATTGGTTTCCGTTGCACTTTAACACCAGACACAGGCACATCAGCAGAAGAAAACTCTCTCCAGGATCCTTTCTCAAGAAATCTGCAACAATGAAAACTAGATTTATAAAATTTCAATGGGATAATTTATTTACAAAGAAAAATTGTCTTATGTACAACATGTTAGTTTATTTCTATTGCTTTACGGTTTTCTAATGCCCCTTATGTAGATAATTTTTAAAGGAGCAGATGCCATACTTTCCCTGATCTTTCACGGATTGTTCTTCACGATCCTGTATATTCGGACTAATTGAATCTGGAAGCGGTCGTAATTATAGAAAATTCGAAGAATCTAAACGATGTGGAAATAACCAATAACATACTAAACATATTCTTTACAAAGTAAAGTACACTCGAAAAAAATATATTTATTTCATTTCTTCAAAACTATTTTAATACAATTTTTTCATGTTTTATACCAAACTGAAGTAAGTTATCTTTCAGATGATTTTTTAGTCGCTGTAAAACTGGAATTACAAAAAGTTATGTCCCGCAAATAAGAGGAAAATAGTTATTTTCTGCAGATTTCAAAAATTTATGATACGAACTTGAAGAAGAGAAGAATACTTGAAAAATATAAAATCTGAATTCAGAATCCTTAATTTTCATAAAGTTCCTTTTCATAAATCGGTTCCTTAAAGTTTCGTAATAATCTTGGACGTAATACAATAATTATCTTTTGAAGTAAATCAGTATGACCCGCCTATAAAAATTGTAATGGCATGAAAATCTTGAGTTCTCTGTACCACGGAAGAGGGGGGCAGAATGTGAAAATAGCTGTTAAATTACCCTTTTAATACAAATATGATAAATATGAAAATATTTTAAAGATATGAACTCCGAATAAACTTTTTATTAATCAATGATTATATTATTTGAATCTAAACGAAAAAAAATCTTCACTCTATGACAATTTTATCCTCATGTGCGCTATTCAAGATGTCGGCAAATTTATCATATTGACAGATACTTAAATGCTCATACATCTTAAACCGTTTGATCAATTTCGATTTTTTATTCTGGAATCAACATTAAAAGTTCTATAAATGCACTAACTTTTATCAAAATCCGTGTCTGTGAGGGTCTTATTCGGAAAATTCTGGCTGGTTTGACCTTGAATGACCCTCCACTGAACCTTATCACCATTTTCTGCAGTACGAATTCAATTTGCGGAATTAACGAGTGACTTAGGAATAAAGAATGAGCGAGTGTTAAATTTTTTAAAAGGTCTCTGCACCGAAACTTTCCTTTACCTACTTTCTGTGAGGAATAAGTAGAGATGCATCCATGAACAAATTATGACCAAAGGTGACCAATGATATACGAGCTTAGTGTTTCTAAATAAATGAAAAACCAATCGTACAATAATTGTAGAGAATGTTTGGGGGGAAATTGTGTCCACGTTTCGTTCCACATTCACGTAGAAAAAGAGAAGCGTGTGGCAGCTCGTCAAGATTATCTTTATCGCTTCTGACAAATCTTGGTGCTCGGTACCGGCAGATCACTTTTTATTTGCGTAACTGAAATTGAAGTAAAATTTGGCGACATGAAGAGGACGTAAAAGAACCTGATGAAAAAGGACGCATTCCAGCAGAATATTTTCATAAAGATGCAGAACGGTTTCCGAATTGCACCAACCGATGAGTAATCTTACAATGATCAAAATGGAATTATTAATACAAAAAATGTATTTACTGCACTTTTTTGTTTTATACGCCTTAAAATATTTTGGTCACGTATTGTTATGCTTATAATGTATAAGTAACGGTTCCTTTTGAACCAGCTTCTTATTCAATATTTCACTTAAAAATAAAACCTTCCTTAAATTATATTTACAGTCCTTATGAATATTATTATGAAAGTTTATCTTCACTGCGGTAGCTTTTTTTGTGCGTGGTGCGAGTTTAAGCAAAGTGTTTGTAAAAGTCGACCTTCTTTAATAAACAAAGGATTAAGAATACTACTCATAGTAAATTGCCATACCCACAATACCAATCCACAACAATTAGTGAATAACTCACATCAGTAGCGATCTGAGAAATCACTAAATTAATCATCTAGGTTGGAGGGGATGGCATACGATTTCCTGTTCGATACCTCTGTTAATTTTTCTTTCTTCTGCTAATTTTTCTCTTAATTGATTCGAAATGTTTTGTGAAATTAATTAAGTGATAGATGCATGACTGAATTGTGCGAGAAAGAAAAATATTTCTAATATTTCACTTGAATCCGATACGCGTGTTTATTGTATAAAAAAGGCATAAAACAGTAATACATGATTTGCATGAAGTACATCTTCTACCATAGAACTCTATCACAATGTAAGTGCAATAATTGCATTTTGACCAACTGTCCTCAGGTCGGTCCTGGCAATGTTGTTGACACAGGCGAATAAAAAATTTTACTCTACCCTGTTCTGAACTTTGCTTCGAAATTTATGTCATGAAATAAAAACAGATGTAACGTTTACATGAAAATTAATCGATAAATTCTTGCATTGGTGCGATTTTTATTGATAAAATATATTACCCTTAATTCAAAGCAGCGTAATTGAACATTTTCAGCAACTATTGTAACAAAGTATGTAAAAATGTATCAGCATTGAATTTCAAAATGCGACCATTCATGTTTTCAATATTTTAAAGACAAAACATTCCACCATATTTCTGAATTTTCAGATTATTGTTATGTTGTACTTCTGTTGTTTCTTGTCTGGAAACTACAAAAAATATTTATTGCATCTGAACTTTTTAACATCTTTCAGTGTTTTATTCCATATATCATTAGAATGTTAACCTAGCTATATGATCAACCATAAAACAGATAATAATTAGGCTCTAAATAAATGAGGAATAAACCATTTTATAATAAAATAAAAAATAATCCTTATTGTAAAAAAAGCTGCAAACTGCGTATGACCACGTGGGGGATTAATAAACTAAGTTACTCTCCAGAAACTTGCATGGGACAATCCCATCAATTCCGATCAAGGGCCCCAAGGGCAGTGGCGGATTTAATACTTATAAAAGAAGTTTAATAAATCACATACTGATATCAATTTTATTATTGCAAAATAAATCGTAGATATAATGTGCAGTCAAAATTCGATATGTCAGATTTGTGAACTCAAATGTCAGATTTCTCCAGAATACTTCCTCTTGAGTTGTGCCGCCCCAAGCAATTGACAAATAGTGATGTTTGCGCCTCGTTATGATTCCTTTCCCTAGAGCAAAAAAAGTATACCAGCATGACTTGGTAAATCGTTAGTTGGCTCCATCAGCTGTTCGTTGTCGACGCCATCTTGGTCCCACGGCATTCGTGGAGGCGGAGGCAACGGTGGCGGTGGAGAACGCACTGGCAACCAGAGAGCGACACTGTCGCTGGTCACCGGGAAGCGTCCACCCACCACGAGCACGCAGCGCAGGCGCAGTTCCCCGTGCGCAGAGACATCTCTCGGCGCCGGAATGAAACGGAGAGACGCGCCGCCGACCCACTCGCGCACCAAGGAACGAGATGCCTGCGATGTCATGAATACATGACAAACGTCAGACGAACACATAAGAAACTATTTATTCCAAATAATTCGAAATGGAAGAACGGGTGCGTTAGTGTAGATAGTTGTAGTGAACTGAAGTGATAACAGGGAAATGCGCGAGTTAGAAAGGGAGAGAAGGGAAATGTGAAGTGAAATGAGGTGTACTAAACGGGTGAATTGAGTGTTAGATTGCCTAGTGTAAAAGATGTATTTTGCCATAACATTAATGTAATACGCAGAAGCATCTGAAGATGACACCAAAATAGTGTCGAAACGTTGTGCTATATCTAATTTGCGGAATGTAAGGTTTTTTAACATTAAACACTGTGTCTGGAAACAGCGGTCGTATTTTATTTCCTTTGAGTTGTCTCAGACATATATTTACAGTCTCAGACAGTCGTTCCATTGCCGAAAAAAATTGGAAATCACTGTTATAGAGAGAACTTTTGTCATAGTTTGAATGAAAATAATAATAAAAAGTAAGAAAGTTGACAAAAAACTGAGTATTAAATAAGAGATCATATTTGAGAACAGGCACGCAGCTACGCGGCTGCATGAAAGGGAGCAGACACCCCCTCCCCCAAGAAGCTTCGTTTTATTATTTAACAGTAAAATATAATCATGAGAATTATGTGTGAACGAGTATTTATACTGTACCTAGTTCGTTACTATTTAGAAAATATATATTTCATTCGACTAACCTAACGAAATAGTTTATTAATGTATTTTTGAGCATGTACGAACGATAAATGAACCATAATCTAATGACCCCCTCCTGAGAAAATTTCCGAGTTGCTTCTGGTAGATGATTTGTTAAATAACTCGAGATAAGACATGGCTCAGGGGCACGCTCTCTCAGCCATCACAATTCCCCCTAGAGTTCGTTTTCACAAAACACGATGTATTAAATTTTGTTTCATTAATTGTAATATATAATCCGGTTAGCGACATGTTCACAATAAGGTAAAATACATCTTCCGCGTTTAAATTATTTCTCAAGCTATAGAGTGAAATAAGAAATTTAAAAAATATATTTTACAACAAATTGGTCGAGATAAACTCGAGGTACGGATAAATAAGGTTCCAGTTAATGAAATATATGGACAGGACTCTACTTTTATTTACTTATTTATTGCAAAGAGCTATAAATTGTAGAGTTTATACTTACCGGCTCGTTGTTAATGTAGAAGGTGAGGACTGAAGGCAGCTTGAGAGGTTCATAAGTGCAATTCACTGTCAGAGTTTGACCACCCTCAAGCATATCACTGTCGATTTTTATATCGGGAAAGTCTGAAGAACAAAATCAAAATTACATAAGATATCTCTGTTACTTTCTTTATCTCCATTCTTAACTTGAAGACTATACGGGGATAATTTTCAAATGATGTTAGTTTGATATACAGTATTCTCAAATCACTGATCTCGAAATTGTCGATAGTCCTCGAAAGATACAATACAGCGTAGTCCGTCCTCAAACGAAAATTTTGTTTTTGAACATGCAATTGTACGAATAGGTCGGATGTTGACTGAATGTTCATCACAAACAATAAAAGAGTAGTACTGAAGATGGTCGCCATGCGTCCAAAAAAACCTTATGGCTCAATAAATAATGACAAAATGACTATCTTTTATTGTTTGTGATAAACATGCAATTTTTCATCGTTCACGAAGACGAACATTTCTGGAAAGAAGTAGGTTGTTACCCTGCTGCTGATTTTCATGAAGATGTGGCAACTAAACAGTACATTGATTCTCCTTTTTATTCTGTCCAATAACGTCCTAATTATTAAACATCGTTAGTACACAAGTGACTACTGAAACTACATTAAGTAAATAATCTTGTGATATTTTTTCAAATAGTATTACCATAAAACGATAATTTTATGGAGAAGTATCAATATACTCTTCCTTTGCACGGGGGAACAGTGATGGCCGTTCAGAATAAGCTTCTAGTCTTTCGGTCTCATCGCAATGTCTCTGACAACAAAACAAGCTTAAAGAGTGATTAAAGAAAAATCTCATTCAAAAAAATCGTTCGGAGATCCACAAGCAACCAACATGTATACCAGATTTCTAAGCTCTGGATTTCATAGTCTTAGAGTTAGGTGAAAGAATAAAATGTTTGCAGTAGTATAAAAAATACGGAGTGAACCCAACTCAACTTTCCAATTTTTTAAAAAGGCAAGTAAATATCCTTTGTACCAATAAAACAATATTGGAAAATAATTTAAGTATAAAAATTAAAACATGCATAATTAGAAAATGTAACAGATAAATATGTTAAAACTTTTTATCCTCACAACCATATAATATTTGTTGCCTAATTTAATATCAGCTCATTCAACTACAGATTGCAGGAATTATGTTCCACCCTGAACTCTTTTATTGCATGTGCCTCATAGGCTGATTTAAATACAGGGCCTCCAAGAATTTTTTTTCAACCGATATACATTCCTTATACATATTGTATAATTGGAAACTAATAACCCTTTTTTGCGTAACGACTTTTCGGAATATCTCAAAAGCGGCGCGGTGCGACGTAGCGAAAAGCTGTTCAGCAATCTGAGAGCACAATTCAATGTGCAATAAAATGTTTATATTTATGAAACCGGAAGCGGTATATAAATGTACCCGGAATGAGCTGTACAGAAATAGACCTCTATTCCCAATGTATTCAAAGTCAATTCTCTACTTTGGTTTGATTTCATTAATTTGTTCGTATGTTATCGGATTATCAAAATTCTTCACACACACATACGAAATTGGACATCATCGCAAAAATTTGAAAATACTCTCCTAGATCCAATTCTTATAGATGTGAAGAGATACCGAATTTTTTTTTCAATCGATTACTGTACTTTCCCTATACATATTGTATTTTTGGAAAGTAAAAATGTCTGAACTGAATTTCTCAAAAATAAATCAAGCAAATATGAACAAGATATAAATAAATAAATAAATTTGTTGTCAAAACAGCAGTACAAACTGCGTATGACCACGTGGAGGACAATAAACTAATTTACTCTCCGGAAGCAAGCAAGGGACCATCCCATCAATTCCGATCAAGGGCCCTAAGGCAGAGGCGGATTCAAAAATTTCAGCAAAAGTTCCTAGATAAGATGAAAAGTTAGCTACGAGTTATAATACTAATAGAATGTAAATATGTTTGTAATTTAACGCAAAAAATTTACATGTCCAAATTATTATCGAACTATAGATCATTCTGAGTATAGTGTTTAAAAATCATAAGAATTGAAATAACACTAAATTCACGATGTATTGTTACAATAAACATATTTTGGTATTTGATATAAACGTATTTTGGCAGCTTCGCTGGAGAAATGTCTGGTAAATGATACTTTCAGAAGAAAATCGAAGAAGATATAGTTTAGATAATTTTCAATCATCTTCATTAAGGTTTTATCTCATAGAGATGGCTAGACCCAATAATAGTAATTTACTTCTCAAGAACAAAATAATCTACTGCTTATTCGCTTTCGTTATCTATTAAATATTTTATTTACGTATAACGTGCAATTTTTTCCTAATTTGTAAACAACAAAAAAGTAGTTCACTATTTTGTTTCTCGAAATGTAATATTTTCATTAAATGATATATCAGGCAGACAAGATAACTGTTTTACCATCTTCAAATTTGCACTTATCATCTAATAGGTTTCTTATATTTACAACTCGAAAAGGTTTGGTTCATGATTGATCCTATAATATTGTGTCAACGTATATATTCATTTATCTAAGTTTTTGCGTTACACGATTCATAATTTGGAAAATAAGAGAACTAATAACTAATATTCTTTTACAATTAACACAACTGGACACATCCTCATTTTTCTAATAGAAACGAAACTCTATATTTTCTACTGAGATTTATGAACTGCGAAATCTTCGTACTGGTAAAATAATAATTGTTCATCTACCTTATATTAGTAAAACATGCAAATTTCATGAAAATATCGCTGTTAATAAGTGAATATTTTGTAATCCGAAGGAATTATAAAGTAATAATATATGAACAGAGAATCACGAACAAAAAGATCTCCATTATTACACTTTCTTCTGTTACACCCAGATAGATTTTAGTAATGAATCGTTCTGAATTTTATATTAATCTCTCTTGCGTTCCTGTATGTTTTAGGCAAGCTATATCTCATAAGTATGTTAGCTAATTTTACATGTTCTTTAGTGTTACTTGTGAGACAGTAGTGGATATTACGTAATGATACCGACATGTTGGAAGATGTTGTTGACGCATTGTACCGTGTTATAGATGAATTAGTCAACGACTCCGTCTTAACAACTGGCCAAATAACTTTTCAAACGGCGTGTCTAGTAGTTTCTTCTTTCATAGTTTAAATGCTGTATTACTGCCCATTTTTCTTTCATAAGATAATCTAATAAGCTGACCATGTCACTAACTGACATAAGTTATGAGGTTCTTGCCGTCGTCACATACACCTTGTTGAGGACCCATTGAATTCGTCTCGAAAACAATTGGGGAACGAATTTTCATCGCGTTCCGGAATTCTGACTCCTTCATTTTCAAAATCCCAGAAAAAATTATTATTTATTTACTTATTTATTTCATGACTTTCGGCCAAAGGAGGTTCAGGTCATGAGTCCTGCTCTTCCACCTAACCATCGGACTTGGGTAAGGGAATTGGGAAGGAGAGATGTTGGGTTGCCATGGAACTTATGGTACCGAACCGATTTATATCGAAAAGTATCTTTTCTAGCAACAAGTTGATTCATAAGGACACCTCCTATTTTGAAATTTTTTTCACCGTGAAAAGCTTATTTATACAAAAGGTAACGGAAATAGCAGAAAAGGGAGATTTTCCTTGTTGATCACGTGGAAACAAAGCGCTTGTCAAATCATTCAGGAAGCCCTGTGACAACCGGTTCATCGGCCACGCCTTTATTCCGTATATGATTGTCTAAAACCATGACATGAACCAGTGGTCCTTGAGTTCAAACGAGCAGCCTCTCACCGGCGTAGGGCAGGGTGCGGTCCACTGGGGTTAACACGCCTACGGCGCATTGCGAGAATTGGGATGCAGACCTTGGAAGCGATAAATAGTTACATTAGCCGCCTTGCATAAGGTCAAGTGTAAGTGCAGTATATTTAGGAGCTTATAGCTACAGAAAAGGAGTACACAGTTTTCGAAGAGTTCTGTACTAAGTTATGGATACGACTGAAATGACATATACGACTGAAAGATAGTGGATTTTGCCAACCTCCCCATGATGATGTTGCTACTCAATTGCGCGAAGGTACACTGTCAGTTTGCCCTGTAAAAAATAATGTGAATACTCAGGGAAAAGAAATGTTGAAAACCGTTTATTGACTACGTTTGGGAGAGAGAGAGGATAAGAGAAGGAAAATAAATAAATAAACAACAATCGTGGTTTCAGCCGGTATCTTGTGGAATTCCTAATCTATTATGTATGGAAAATGAAATGAAATTGTCTTCCGTAATGTATATAAATAGCATATTTAAAACAGACTAAGATCTTTCCCCATCCTTAGTTTCTCAAGTGATTAGAGGTCAGCATAAAATGAATGGTCTCGATCAATATAGTAACAGAAACATTCCTGTTACAGTAACAATAATTCTATTACTGTATTCTGAGACGTTTTAATTAAACACTGAGGTGGAAAGCTGTGGTTTAAATATACGATTTATTTGCACTATGGAAGATTATGTAATTTTTCCCCCTGTAATTAATAAGTAAAATCTTTGAGACATAAAGTTCTGACAGTCTAAGACCGTATCACCAAATTAGTCAAGTCATTAGTTGAAAATTATTTCCCATGTTAAACAACTCTGAGTTTGTTAAGAAAGAAAAGTTACAAATTTCAGTTAGATCCCTTGACAAAAAAAGATTTATGTAGTGTTTAAAAAGTGAGTCAATTAAAATCACTTGTTCAATAGTGGGATAACAACGGTTCCCTTCAGGATACCTTTGTTAATCGTAAAACGGAAACAAAAAATTTAGCGTTTTTCATTTCATGTTATCAAATGACACAAAACACATAATTCAAGCGACCCATCTGGCAGTCATAGTTTTCTTTTCAACACACCCAGCTAAGTGTTCACATGAAATACATATTAAATAAATAACTATTTTTGCTGTTAGAGCGTAATGTGCAACTGACGAAACAGTCGGAATGAAAACTACTTGTCCCTTATTTCATGAT
Source organism: Laupala kohalensis (assembly GCA_002313205.1). NCBI lineage: Eukaryota > Metazoa > Arthropoda > Insecta > Orthoptera > Trigonidiidae > Laupala > Laupala kohalensis. The sequence goes on from NNCF01125938.1 coordinate 744,097, forward strand.
TTTGGGGTAAAGAAAATGAAGGAAATAGGCCCAGAATTATACAGAAAAAATCCTTCAATTAATTTATATTTATTATTTTGAATTAACTTGCATATATATGCAATTTTATTCACGGGAAAGTATTTTCAATCAATATTTCAAGGCTAGTGGGTTTGGAACCAAGTTTAGAGTGCTGCATCGTTCGATCAAATTGTTAACACCGTATTCTGAACAAGACCTAACCTAAGACATAGTAGGGTTCATAGTTTTTCCCTTAAATGAAAATAGCGAGACACTACTCCAGATCTCGCTATTAGTGTCCTGGAAAGGTAAAGACAAACCACATTCGGGGGGATTTTTTAATATACTGTCAAATAAGGTTTTTAAAAATTAGGGTACAGTCTCAAAACAAACTACAAATAGAGAAAATATTTAAAAAACCTAAACGAATGTAATTATTTTATACTAAATTCAGTTAATTACCATGATGCCATAACTACGTGTATAATATAAAACAGAATAATCGCGTCTGTCTGTTGTTAGAACTTATCACTACTGTTTTCACAAACAATTTGAGATTTTCATAGATCATAATGATTGTTTTCACGAGTTCAATTGTTGTAGTATTTACTTCATATTTTATATTGATTATTTTGTAAACTATCGTGTGTATATTGCGGCAACCTTAAGCACATGTAGACACCTAACCAAACGATTTGGCGTATCAATTTACTTCTTTTCTATGTCCCTCTCTGCACGTTGTTCTCCTGTCGAGGAGGCAAAATACACTTTTAAATTGAAACATCTGATTTCGTGAATCGAATTCCGAAAGTGCCTTAGGTAAGTTAAATAAACCTATAAAATCAAAACAATAATATAAACTCGCACTGTAGATCTTCTATGTCTCAGGGTCTTTGAGAGGGGATTATACTTGGGTGAAGAAGCAGGGAAGAAAATTTAGCAAAGTCCCTGGTTAATAACTTTTCTTTGTAATATAATGGCATATGTAAGAGATGCAATTAGTAAATGATCGTGGATAACATCCTACCTGTGACAGCGAGCTCGCCATGGGCCACTGCTGTGCTGAAGGATGGGGCATCACAAGACACTTCGCAACTGAAGGCTCCTGATAGATACGGAGGCACCTTGCGCAAAGTTACCTGCCGCTCATTTGATGCAGCCAACTGCAACACATTCCTCCGATTTCTCAGTATGCACACTCCAATTTAGGGGACAAACAATATAAATATTTCCAGCTAATGATGTCATAAAAGTTGTCTGTTAAGTAAAAAAAAACATTCTTTGATCACAACTATTAATTATAATTTCATTTACGGGTCTTTAAAAGTTTTACTATTCCATACACCTAAAATATTAAGTAGTAGTTATTTTATTTTTTGTGGAAGCAGAAATGTACAGTAAAAATGTTTACCGCCTTCTTTTTTATGTTTAAAAGGCTTGCATATTTAAAGGCAAAAAGTTTCTTTTTCAACCTTAAAAAAATAAAACAAGTTTTATAAGCTAATTTTAATACTTTTATGACTGAGGAATTAGTTTTATGAGAATTAAAATATTTCAGAGAATTAACTATAACATCGGTAAGTTATTCGAAGGGATTAGATTATTTTTTACATAGAAAACAAAGGTTTCGGTTTAGCACAAATCGAAAGATCAGTAACAGGTTTTCCCAACGATAACAATACTCCACAAACACATTTTTAAAACCCTACGTTTATTAATAACATTTCCGGTATCGTTTAAGTTTTTATTAAAGTTAAAATCTTGCAACATTTTTATGAACTTACCAGTTTTACTCTAAGTAGTCATACGATTTTACGAGAACCAAAAATAATAACATAAATGTGATTTGTTTAAAATGCAANGTAGTCATACGATTTTACGAGAACCAAAAATAATAACATAAATGTGATTTGTTTAAAATGCAATTATTAATTAATTCAATTAGTATAGTTGACACTATACCATATTTCTGCTAATTAACAATAAATATATAAATAAACTTTATTGTCAAAAAACAGCTGAAAACTGCGCATGACCATGTGGGAGATAATAAACTAAGTTACTCGTGGGGAAACAAGCAAGGAACCATCCCATCCGTTCCAATCAAGGGCCCAAGGGCAGAGGCAGATTTAATATTCATAAAATAAAATTTTGAGTAAATAAGTACCGTTATCCATTTATCACTCCGAAACAAATTGTAGATATTTTGTGCAGTAAAAATTTGTGAGATTAATAATAACAAGAGTATTAATGACATTCCTGCTCATGGAAAATCCGCCACTACCGAAAGGAAAACGTATGGAGAAAAATCCGGCAAAAGCAGCTTACTCACATTCCTGACACATGTAATATAATTTGGGCTGAGCGTACAAATCTATTACGGTATAGTTTTCCTTTATGATATTAATTAGATTTAACTAATTGATGCACTAATTAGCAAACTAATTAAAGGTCATTGAATGAGGTTCTGACATGAGTATGTGTGCTCTATTTCAATAGTATCTATCATGAATCTTTCGAACTTAATTATTAATTAATTGCGATTTCTATTTTTCGAGAAGAGACGTCATGAGGTGAGACATGCTTTAAAAAAGCATAAGAAAAAGAAAGGAAAAGAATGATTGAAAAAGAAGACTAAATCGTCTCCTCTATGTTTCAAAGACTTTTTCGCTGTTTTACGGGCATGTATCACACTGGTCCCCTAGCATTACTAAATCTACACAGGGTGACCAGCAGCGCAAGAGATTGGTTTTGCCTTATTATCAACGTTTATGGTGACCGTACAGAAAACTCAGAAGCTAATTTAAATTCAAACACTTCAGTATTTACTTCTCCTGAAACCCTCATCAAATCTCTCTAACTATTACTCATTTACGAGTGGTGACATTATTGTAAATGTTTCAATCTTTTTGTCATAAGTTTTGCCCGTTGTGAAATAACCAACTATTCCCAACTCGTTGAAGCTTTTCTTGTGTACAGATCCTGCTAGATTGTTTGCATACGCTGTCAGATTTTACTAGATAAAGTTTGTTACTGAAAACAATGACAATAATAAGTTATTGAAGTTATTGATGATTTCACTTCAGTAGTATTTAACCTCCTCACAAAAACAAAGGCAAACATGATTGCTTCCCAGAAGTATGAGACCTGTGTAGATGTTTTCTCGAACGTCTATTACAAATCAACTATAATATTACAATTGATTAAATGAAGAAGCAGAAATATGATTTGTAAACAAACCCAGAGACTCTTATTGCACCATTATATCACGGCAAACCCGGAAAATTTGAAACGCTTTCATCGAAATATTAAAGTTAATTTCTTCGGTTCATCATGGTCAATATTCCAGAGAGAATGGTGGCGCGAGTCCAGAGAGAGTGCTGGCACAAAAGTAAAAATATGCCGCAATATCTGCTTCACACTCGTGCGACATTTTCTTAAGTTTTTTGTGAGTATTTTTAGCCCGAGCGGCCTCTTTCGAAAATAGGAATTCACAATGAAGCGTAGAGCAAAGAACAGAAGGACTTCATTCATACTGTGTGAGGGTGGAAGAGGATGTGGGTTTGGGTATTCTTTTTGTTCGCACGGTTGTTTTGTCGCTTTGTGATTCCGGATCTAGATAGTGGTTAGCATTTATTGTGATAGGCACCTTGAATAAACCTGCGTGTCATTCCAGTTTTTCCGTCCATCATGAGAGTTAATTAAGATATTTCTATACTTTCTATCATGTTAATTCGTTTCTTGAATCTTATCCCAGAGAATAGTTATTGTTTTTAAAACTGAAAACTCACAACTGTATCATGAAATTATATTTTGAAAGGGGGAAATTAAGAGCTAAGAGTCGATAAATGTTATTAAGACTTGCTTTGAACTGTGTAACAAATTTCAGGTTTTGAGGAACTGTAGTGTAAGGAAATGTATTCAATCGAAAAGGAAACTTGACTCAATCAAAGTGAATATTAAATTTGAAGTTCCTTCTTAATGCACTGTTTTTCAATCGAAGTAAATGATCATATAAAACATCAATAATGAATGAGGAAATTGTCAAAACTTAAATAATCTGTGATACAAATGCCTTTTTTATGCATAAATTGAGTAGGATGTTCCTGTTGTGCAAGAGGTATGAATATAGTTTTGAATATGGATAAGAGCCTGTGGATGGAGGTTTTAGACATGTGTAACGAGCCATGAGAATGGTCAGAATTTATCCGAAACTTTGACAAGTTCGATAATTTGTTTTTGTGATCATGACCTATTCCTCAAGAGAGTATTCATGTAATAATAATAATTTACACTTACATAAATATAATTTAGCAGATTTGTGCTAACAAGACCACTGATTTCCAAAAGGGCTCTTACTCAACATCGTTGACCTGTGGTTTACAAACTTAGTTTAAACACGAAAAAAAACTTAGCATATTCGCCTTTTCTTTTGGAAATTTGTGTTTCATTTATTTCACGAATGACTAGCTAGTCGTAATAAACAATGTAATATTTATATGAAAATTTTACACTAAATAAAGTTAACATCGAAATCTTGTTTGAAAAATTTTTACAAAATGCTTCGTAAGCATGAATTGGGGAATGGGTATCATTATCGTACAAAATTTTAAATTATCACTATTTACAGAATATTCCAGAATTCCACGTAAAAAATGGAGGGATGATAGAGCACTTTAATAGGTACAAAAATCACTAAAGCACACATGTCCGAAAATGTCTCCCTAAGGAGATATAATGCCACAAAGACAGAAAGAAACCTAGACACAAAGGTATTAAAACGCTTTAATGGAAACTGAGAAAATGATATAGGTATCCAAAGTTCAACAACAAATTACACTTGATATACAAAGCTCTGCACATTAAGGTATTATGAGCGACCGACGAAAGTTATGAAAAATCACATTTTTTTAATAAAAAAAAATCATTACCTATAAATTTGTCGACTGAAAATTGGACTTTGCGCGTTCTGCTTCGTGCCTCACGAGACGGTACGAGGCATTTATCACTGCTAATGGGCTGAAATTTGAGCGTTGTAAATTGTTGCTGTTGAACATTGATCACCTATATCTTTATCCTAATAGTCTATTGGTTGGGAAAAAAATTTAAAAGACGTAATTAATGAATTATGTCATTCTTTCAAGTCCCTTAATAAAGCGCTTTACGAATAATTTTGTCTTGTGTTCTTACTCTATATTTATGTCTTTATATCTCCTTACGAAGACATTTCCGGACATGTGTATCTTGATAATTTGTTCCTATTAATTTGTTTTATTATCTCTCCATTTTTTTCGTGGAGTTCTGGGACATTTTGTTTAACAATTCTGAGTCTGATATTTGGAGGAAGAAAGGTAGCATCATTAGCGACCAGGTGGAATTGGAGACGAACACTAATCCGGAAATTCCTGCTCTGGCCATTAGAGGTCAGATGGAAAAAGTGTGGGGTTTTCGGGTGGCGCAGAGAACAACACCATTGCGACCAGAGCAGGAGCTCCCAGGTTCGAGTTACGATTCCAACACGTCTGGACTGAGGCAGAAAAAGGAAACTTCAGTTCTCACGACCCTTCATACAAGTTTTGTAACTTTATTATTCATATTATAGTTCTCATTTTAATCGTGCAATTGAAATGCTGGATAATACTGTGTTATACTTACAACTGTTCATATAAAAGAGCTTTCTTAATTTTCTATAGTAACTATTATTACTTCATATACTATTTCACTAACGTTTCAAAACTCGTTTAAAATAGTGATATTTATATTGGGAATATATCTTCCTGTAGAGAGTATCTTAATTGCATCGATATATATTTAATTAATTTGTAAACATTTCTTTCCGTGGTTTTAATTTCAATTTCAAAACATTGTTTGTTTTACTCTGTACTTCTTTCAAAACGAACTACAACATTAATTTGTTTATTCTATTTCCAGGAAAATGGTGATTACTCTTAGTATTCCGTTTAAATGAAATATAAGGAATCTCGACATAGAGCTCAAATTTATCTGACTCGAGAAAAATATCCAAATCAATTTGTGTTATGACAAAAAGTCTTGATTGGCATTCTCAACTGGGAATCTACAAGAGAGTTAACAACCGAAACAAAATCAACATGTGTTACAACACATTGACTCTCTGACAATAGACTACAGTATCAATTAGAAAAACAATTCCATCGTTTTTTGTGTAATTTGTCTTCAGTATTTTACTTGGCATCTTCCCTATAGATTATGTAACCTAGTTATATCTTATGGACGAGACCCGTTATGAATCATGGTTTAAATTTGGAATCTATCCAAGTTGAATATCATTGTGACCATGAACACCTGTTCTTTATTGCCAATTACGTGTCCAATGCAGCCAGTCCTGTTCATCTTTATCCTCTTCTCATAATGCTACTTGGATAGAACATGTTTCATGGTGATTTACTGTTATATCTATTTTGCCGATACTTCTGTTTTGTAACATTCACATATTACAAATACCAAAATCACCTTCGATGAGTTTCCCTTGCCTTTCTCGTACATTTTTGCAACAACATCGACTTTTTAAAAAATCTATTAAGTAGTTTGTTTTATTTAAAAATTGCAGCAAAATATTTTGTTTTCAAACCTGAGTTATCTCAACTTTTTCAGAAACTGCTTTTTGTCGGCAATACAAACTAATCCAGACTATTAATGTTAATATTCGTAGTATTGGTCTGTGGCAATACAGGGACCAGAAGTGTATGACGACAAAACCATAGGTGTACTTTTGTTTCATTGTTTCCTTTTTTCACTGTTTCATTAGTTCTGTTTCTCGTATGTGAGAGGTATAGTCATACTAATCGATTCATCTAAAAATATCGAGAGTATTAAGTTTTTAGTGGAAAGAAATTCACTCGAAAAATCGCCTTTTCAGTCAATGAAAATTATTCCCGAAAATAAAATAATTCTTGAGCGGTTCTGAAAGAAGGATCTATTCTAATAAACTAACAATAACCAATCTCTTTCATTAATATCAATTCTCTGGTTCACAAACATTTACACTGAAACACATGAATTGGCAACATCTGATATCATACCAAAAAGTCGGTAATGTACACATAGAACAATTCCACGAATCTTTATTGTTATCTCAAAATATTATGCATGTCAAAATATACTCACCTGCGTTTATCAAAGAGAACAAAATTCATTGAATATGAGTAATGTCTCATTTATCTTTATAAACTACATAAAATTATCACTTTAGTCTCAATTTGTAATGACATTCCGAATTACTTCATCTATTTTCCTGGGAAGAAACTGTTAATAAATAGAAAGACAATGACAAAGATAAAACAATTTGATTTTTCAAAAGTGCAGTGATTTTTTGAATATTACAAAAAGTGCCGTGAAATCACACAAGGTAAAATTACGACGTTTCTGTGTGAAATAAGATTATTAGATTATGCAACGCGAGCAATCGTGGCGACGCATACACAAAGCAGTCCAGTCCAGAGTTCTCGGGACGACTGCCAACGTGGAGCACAAGTCTCTTCTGTCAAATGCCATTTTATCCTGCGATCCAACCCCAAACTAAACGAGGCATGCATCTCTCGCTGTTTCAAACTTCTCGTGCGTGTAAAGAAAGCTCACTGTATCTACTCCACCGACTTCGTGTGGTTCAGTTGTTCATTCTCTCCGCAACCACGTCGACAGCCCCTCCGGTGGCATGCTTGCCCTCCACCAAACAACTCCGGGCTCAATTCCCGGCGGGGCGAGAAAAAATTTGTAACTTTTCACTTTAACGTTGGTTGGTATCGGCTCCTAGCGAACAAAAGATATAACCCAGTAAATCCGCTACCGACTAGGAGCCCTTTGATCAGGATTAATGTTATGGTCATTTGCTTGATTCCGGAGAATAAATAAGTTCATTGTCTACCAGTTCGTAACTACTTCTTCAACAAAAAAATATTTATTTTGTATTCTCGTCTTTTCATCTGTAGGCATCCTTTAGATCATATATTTGTCGGAGAAACCCACGAACCATACGGATGAACGACCTCGTTGACATAGCACTCGTCTCTTGGTTCCGGGTCTCGATAATAGAATGTAATAGACGAATTAATAATCACATGATCAGAGCTAATAATTGTTATAGAGCATTATAATAAGTTCGACAAAGAAATAAGCAACAAAAATGTTTACTGAACAGGTTTTCTGCTATTCAGAGCCAGCAAGAGGCTCCAGTTGAAGTCAAATGTAGTATTCAACCCTCACACTCGCTCTCCCAAGAACTTGTGACCTGGTTAGCCCGACCGCCAACCATTCTCTTCCCGAGCCACCGTCACACATGGGCCAAGTTTTTGGTGAACCCTATTAAACGGTCCACATCCTTAACATAGCACCCCTCCTCTCACCCCTTCCAACTCACTCCGTGTAGATAAGCTATTAATAAAAAAACTACAATCCTGCTCTTTCTACTAATGGTCTTACGTGTAATGAAAATGTGAGACGGTATTGAGATTCGAACTCGGGACCTTGAGCGATCTAAATGAATTGTGAACGTGGGCTGAGACGAATAAAATGAAAGTAAACCCTCTAAACGCAAATCTTCACGTTTTTCAAGATCAAAAATAAAACCTGCTCCGAACTATTCGTTAAATCATCGGATTATTCTTGGTTTCATGCTGTAAATACTTAGGTGTTATAATTTCTCTTGACTTAAGTTGGACAGGGCATGTTAAATACACAACGCAGAAAGCTTGGAGAGCGCTGAACTTCGTAAGACGCGAACTTAGAAAAGGGAACTCGAAATCTAAGAGCTTGGCATACACTTCATCAGTTCGACCTATACTGGAGTGCGGAGCCGCTTGCTTGGAACCGTATGGGGAGGGTCAGATTAATGAATTAGATCGGATACAAAGAAAGGCCGCGAATTTTGTTAGGGACAACACACGTAATATTAATTTAGAGTAGGGAACAGTTTCCAATCGAAGAAAGTTAGCGCGTCTTTGTGCTCTCTTTAAAGCCTATATGGGAGAGCCTGCATGGAAATCAGTGAACGCTAGGCTACACAAACCGAATTACATTAGTCGCGGCGACCACAAGCGTAAAATGAAATGTAGGAAACAGAAAACGGATATTGGTAAATACTCCTTTGTCAATAAAACCATTGTAGACTGGAATAACTTACCTGCAGCAACTTACCAAAAAGAGTAAAATGTTTCCGCAACCATCTTCTTGCTTCATCGAAATAGGATATGTAAAGTGCAGTGAAGTGTACTGAGGCGAATGCAGTCTAAGGGTATAGAGAATGCTCAGAGTGAATAGTAGTAGTGAAGTGTACATGATTGTTCTCAGCAACCCTGTTTTGGTTTTATTTTATATAGGTATTAATTTTTTAAATTTATGTTATAGCAATTACATTTACGTTAAGGGTATAGGAGGAGTAATGACTCGTGTGTATATTGAGCGTGTTTGTAGGTATGAGTGTGTTTCTGTAACCGTTTGCAAGCGAAAATGTGTTTGTGTATGTATGTGAATATACGCACATATGAGCCTCATGTATATAATTAATTTCTTAAATATAATTTTTTTCTCGTTGTGACCATGTGTAGAAATTTTCTAAGCATTTTATTCCGTTTGTGTGTGTATTTTATAGATATTGATGATTTGTTTTGTAACCTCATATTTTATTATGTACGTATTCTTTTCTACCTGCCACCGAGCATTGCTCACTAGCAGACTAATAAATTATTATTATTATTATTATTCCGTTTAGGATCTCAGCTTTTTCTGCTGGTTGTAGTGAGGTAAGGGCTACACCAAGCACACTTACTCTGGATGATCCAAAAATTTTCTGACTATTCTTGATGTGTTGAGCAAAACAGTTTTCTGAAGTTGTACATAAATGGTCTTACGCAATTTTAATATGCTAATATTATTGTGGAGGGAGATAGGGATGACTCCTGTAGAGGACATTACTACCGGTATTATGTAAACTCTCTCCACGTTCCATATCCTTTGTATTTCTGCCTTAAGGTCACTGTATTTCTGATATTTTCCCTGAATTGTTTTCTGAAGGTTGTGTTTGGCACAGCTATATCTATGAAATTAGGTTGTCTTTGTTACTTGATCTTTTAGCACTATGTCTGGTCTGTTGTTATGAATTGTACGGTCCGTGATTATTGACCTGTCATAAAATAATTTGAAGTTTGTTGATTCTAAAACGTCAGCTGGCTCATATTTGTAATAAAATGTGCTATTTTCTGTAAGACAATACTTTAAAGCTAATGCTTTGTGAATTATGTTAGCCACATGGTTATGGCGATGTAAATAATCAGTTTGTGCCAACATATTACAAGCTCCGGTTACATGTTGAATTGTTTCAGAAGCAGTTCCACATTTTCTGCACTTATCATTTTCCATATGGGGATTCTGCATTACATATTTCTTATAATTCCTAGTGGGAATAACATGATCCTGGATGGCTATAACAAACCCTTCTGTTTCGGGAAAAAGCTTCTCTCGCCTGAGCCATGCGTTCGACGCTTTCTTGTCAACATTGGGGTTGCTCAGGTAACTAGGGTGTCTTCCGTGCAACGCCATGCTCTTCCATCGCAAAATTTTGTCTGCTTCTGTTGAAATGTTCTCACTGTCTAAGTTTCTAGCTTCTAATAGGTTTAATGGAGTGTAATTGTTGTCTGAGCTACAAATGCTGGCGTGTAGTGAGGATTCCTTCATCAGTTCATGAAAATAAGAACAAAGTTGAGCAATCTGCCTGTTGTGTAGGTTTTAAATATCTATAATTCCTCTTCCGCCTTCATCTCTTGAAAGTGTCATTCTCCGATTATTTGATTTTGCTTGGTGTTTCCGATGGTTTGTCAATTTTACCCGCAATTTTCTCTGCAGATTTTCCAAATCAGTGGTCGACCAAGATATTATCCCAAATGAATAAGTTAAAATTGATATTAGATATGTGTTTATGGTCTTTATCAAATTATTACTATTCAGATCTGTTCTACAGATTCTCTCCAGTCTGGTGGTAAATTCCGATGTAAGAGTTCTCTTTTTGATTACTTTATTCCTAGACACTTGTAAAACTCAAAGTCTGTCATTAGCCCAATTTTACCCTGCACTGTTTCAACTCCCTGAGGGTTTACTAAATCTTTACCTTTACGACCACTAAAGATTCTGCACTTTTCCAAGCCAAATTTTTATATTAGTATCCACTAATTGTCATATTATTATCATATTATTATTATTATTATAGCGCGCCGATGCTCTACTCTGAACCACTGACATTCAACTTGAGAATATCGACCCACAATCAAGGTCCCAATTTCGAATCTCGGTCTCGCCTACCATTTTCATTCAACGTAACATATTAATGTGTTACCTGGCGACGTGGTTCACCGCAATTTAAGAGATTTCTGAATGCTTGCCCTGCTGTTCCAGTCGTGAGCCAACGTCCCGCATGTCATCGTTAGACCTCGATATCTCGACACTAACCGAACTATCGATCTATTGCGTTCACTCTGGTTCTCTTACACGTACCTGACTTCAGTAGCTCTACCCATGTAACACCTAACTACGAGAGGCATCACGGTGTTGCCATTTCATTTCAAAATAAAATGTACTACGAAGTAAAATCAATTCCTTTTAATAAATCATTATCAATCCGCGACGGATTTATGTCAGGGTAGAGTTTAACAATTATATCAGTTGAGAATGCGACAGAAAATAAGCGATACAAAATTTCAACCAATATTGGATAACTCGTGCCGCCAAGGGTTTGAAATTGACAAGAAATCATACTTTTTGAGGTATTATTTTTGAATGTTGGGGCATAATGTGTATCCAATAATATTTTATGGAATCACTGATTACCAGGGTTCGGGATTTGCATGTTTGGCATATTTTTCTCCTCACTTTCTATAGCTTTTAGATTTGATTTCTAGCATTTTTAACATCGTGGGACCATTTGAATTTAATTTAGTAGTGTATATAAATGCTTATTTTTTGAAGACTTCATTTGAACTCAGTATTTTTCAGATTTAATTACTGTAATCAATCACAATTTAACTGTTTATTATTGAAGTATGACTTATACAGTGCGAATATTCAGTTAATCCAATTTATCCTCGCACTTTCTTAGTAGTAAGTAGATGCATACGTAATTTGCTTCTTGAAGTGCATAAATCGAAATTTTTAATGCATTTATTAGGTTTTTAGGGAATAGTTTGGACATTTTAGCACTCCTAAAAAAGTTCAAAATATGCACTTAAAATACATACTTTCTGATTACGAATCCGACGTAAAAAGAAGTAATAAATGTTGACAATTGACATTAGAATTATGCGTTTTTGAAACGGACGTTTCTGGATAAAAAAAGAGTCAAAATATTTATTTATATTCATGAGTTATATTATGATCCAGACCGTTGGTCGATCCAGGCTATGCCTCTGCTTGAATACAAACATCTTCTTTGCACCGACGACGCCTCGCCGTCTGCGTTTCAGGATCTACGCATGTGATCGTTTCGTGAAGTGGACTCAAGAGTACGCACCAGATGGAGACTATTTCCACTGAAGCTTCAGAGAAGTTTTGTCACACGTGCATGAAGATGGGTTGTGAGGACAACGCTGGGAATTATAGAAGCAGACACCGTTTGGCAAGCTAAGCGACCACCACGGAACACCGATATTCTCTTGCTTGACAAAAATGTGGGTTTTGACTTGAGATTGAGTATTTATGTCATTGATTAGGAGTTTAAAGGGGTGTGAGTAAAAAATATTTCTATAAGTACATAGGAATTACATAAAACATTTTATTTCAAGAGTTTTACTTCGTATCATATCCACTTGGTCCATGGAAAATAATCATGCATATATTAATGTTTATCAAACTTTCAAAGACTAGGATTTAGTTTCGAATTTTAAATGTTACTTTTTATGTTAATTATTATGATTAAAAGGAAATGGTAAACAAAAATTAATTTTAAACGAGTGACTGCATCTCATATTTTAGATGCAAAGTAAATAATAAAAATCGTTTTCTTTGAATCCTACAATATTTCCGTATAATTTCCTTCGTAAGTATGTCATCTTTCTTAGTATACGTAAGCATAAAGACGAAAGTCACTAGTCACAATGAACCTCTACGTCAGAAAACGTAAAGGTGTTTGTGAACCCTACAAATTGCAATTACTTGAGTGAAATTGAATATGCACGAGAGTAAATTATCTACCTTTCTATTGAAAATATTTGTATGTCCGCCTTTCTCTTAAGCTCGTGGTGCTACCAGCACCATGGGCGACGCTCAGAATTTTAATACATTTCTACCTTATGTGAGAAAATTATGCGTTAAATGACATTATTTATAGTTGTAGTAAGATGAATATTTGTTTAAAAAATAAATAATTTCAGCGAACGAACTAGTAATTCAAGTACATGTGTGAGTAATGTCAAACGCATTATTTTTAACGTTATTAATTTGAGTGTACGAAAATTGCCTATATAAAAATGATTTAAAGGTTTTCGATATATGCAATACAACCGATATATGATACTGACGGTGACTCGTTCACTAATTTACATAAATTATGTGGTATTTCCCGTCGTCACAGAGAGATCATTAGAATTGTCTAGAAAATATTTAGGGAATGAAGTTTCGACGTATTACGTAATTTTGACTCTCTCTCCTTCAAAATCAAAACATAAAGTAATAAAACTAATTAATTTAACATTTGTTATTATTACCCCGCCTATTTCATAAAAATGTACATAATCATAATTAAATATAAAAAACACATAAGTATACCAAACATTAATTCTTCAAAGTAAAAGAAAATGTGAATTTGGAATTTCCTTTACGAAGTATGCATAATAGAATTGTATTATAAACCTTTAGAAGGTGTCTCAGACAAAGGTTTACGAACTTAAAGCAAGTGCAGGGTACACTTTGGTGGCTCGGAATCACGCAGCAATGCCGTGTTGAAAGTACATATCTGACTTGGTAGTGAAATAATACAACTCAAAGAAAAAGACGCACAGAAGGAGAAAATGTTTTTATTATTCATCGTACATAAACATAGAAAAAAAAGAACCCACTGAAAAACGTGAAGTACATTTCAAAGGAAAGGTGTGAATTGAATACTTATAAGATAGGTGCAGAGTGCCAAAATTTGAGAAATTGAGATGTGACACTAAAAAGGTGAAAAACGTATCTTTAGGACAAAGTCCCCAAAAACGCCTATAAAGAGTTCCCAATACTACCACAGAATGGCAGAGTTTAAGTGTCTGACCAATTTCATAAGAGAGGTGCAATGTGCCGTTTTTTTCCTACATTCAATGAATTTGAAGTGAAAGGTATTCTGCAAACTTGGGAAGTGTGGAGGTGAAAGAATCATATAGTTAACTTGAGACTGGTCGGAAAATTCCGGTACTGAAGAAAAGGAAGCGTGTGAACGATATACCGTCTACAATGTTCCAAGTAATCTCGTTAGTTAGGCATAAGTCAATTAGGACCGAAAAGAAGAAAGATCTTAAGTGGTTAAATTCATTTCCTCCCTTATTACGATACAAAAGATGTACTTAAGTTAGTGTTTCATTCACATACATTCACGAGTCATGGAAATGTTTTGTGTTATGAGCTCTCGGTCATGGTGATGACAATTCGAAGAAATTTTTCAATCGTTCCTTTAACTGTTTCATTTAAACGTCGTCATACTCTTCAGTGAGTTAACAAATTTTTCAAATGAAAGAAAAATATTAGTATTACATAACAAGAAACATTTTTATAAAGCTAAATTACTTGAAAATATTTTTAAAAAATCAAACAATTTATAGAAAATTGGAAAAATTTTGATAATACCGAAACAACTTTTTATTAGTAATACTATTATCATTTTTATTTCTCTTATAAAACGGATACGTAGGCAATATTGAAAAAAGGCCATATTTAATAGTATCTCACCTAATATTCACTATTTCCCATTCGATGTTGGGATGGCATTCAAAATATTGTCTGACCACGACGAGTGTTGGAGTCTTCCGTTGTCTACTGAATCGTTCAGAATCAATTACGCAGAGTCAGGAAAATGTGGGAAGCTTTGTTCCAGAGTGAAGAGGAAATGGGCGCATTTTTTTTGTACTAAAATTTAGGATGAAAACATGCTTCGCACAGTAATTAATATTCAGAAGTAATATTTCCCGTTGTTTCATAACCATATAATTCCTCTTGTAAACCACGCAGAACCGAAATCTTTCTTCCGTACTACCTAAATGTGGTAAATGGGACGGAATAGCTTTGGTGTGACTGGTGACTGTCGGAAATGGAACCAAGCCATCCAGGTTGCAAGAAAGCTTATCAATACGTCATACGGATGAAAGCATTCCATTATCAAGGGCGGATCCTGATCATCAATAACAATGCGTAGGATGAGGGTGTATGACACCTTCCAGAGGTGACTGAAGATGTGACATACGGGAGGAACTTTCATTGAAGCCATTTAAATAGTTTTGCTGCCATTAACAAAAGTAGAGTATACATTCTTCTCAGTAAAGTATATATTCCCAGAGCATGTGATTTTCACCTTCGTCACCATCATCGCATTGCTCTCCCCCGTCGTATCACTATTTATACTATACAAATGTGATTAAAAATTAGCATATCCCGTTATAAACTATATTAAATATCCATTAAGATTAAACTATTTTCTTGTCTTCATTCGGTACGCCACGTTCGGCATATACTTATTGGTCTGTCGCCATATCCCATCGAATACCATATACCATCCTTATATCATCCTTCAATTAATTCCTTTTCCAGGCGGTTGTATAAATGTCAACTTCCTTTCTATGTGTTGGAAAACAATCCTGTGACCCCACATGCACACCCTATATAACAAAATCCATCTCACAACCCCGTCGTATAAGCTTATCACCTCATTTCCATTGTTGTACTTAGCAGCCCAGTCAATAAAGGTCCAAAACATCGATTTTGTGGAAAAAATCGTAAAGCTAAGTTTTCCCCACTGATAAACCATTTCCCAAGGATTATTTTCACAAAAGCCTCTAAGAATCCCCCGGGGCCAACTCCTTCATCCCCCCTTAAAGTTGCAAAATGTGAACTTTTACGGAAAACTCATTGTCTCTGTTACTAATTAACGTATTAAGCTCAAATTTTTTTTTACTTATCATTACATAGGCTACAATATTAATTATCTTACTTTCGGCGATACAACGAATAGTCTTTCAGCGATTATAAAAATTATGTGGAAGAAATAGATTTTTCACATTGAATTATTTAGTTTTTGTGAAATATGTTTTTCATGTGAAATTGTATGGAAAAATTCTACATATAAAAGTTATAGCGCGTCGTTTTGTGAATGCGTTGATACCAATTTATATGTTTTTTCGTCATATACTAACGCCAGGTAGAGGGATCAAAGCAAGATGATGTAGCATGCGTCGTGGTCGTATAGTCACCACGTACACCGTCATAATGCGTGAGGCGACTGAAAATACGTGACATGTTCTGATATAAGTTTTTCCTTTGGTACAATTAGTCTTTAGACAAATTTAAGCGATTTTAGGCGCAGGAAACTCGAAATGTTTGATTTGATCACCCCCTTCTGGGTGGTTTTCCAAAATTTTCCTAATAATACTTCTTAAGCTGTAGGGGATCTTGAAGTCGTTTACACATGATTTTTTGTACGCCAAGACTAAATCGGAAGTCAAATTGTATTTGAATATTCACTTGAACACTTTTTGAATAACTGTGTTCTATGTTTCGTAAATTTAGCATCCGCAAGCGTGGAGAGAACTATACTTGGTCACTGATAGGGCATTATGGACATCGGAAAATATCAATATTGAAGCGTGGTAAATATCAAAGAGCAAAAAGCTTGAACGGATTCCGTTGCAGAGACTTGAACAATTTCGAACGGAACTTCAGTGTCGAAACATGGCCGTGTACTGAATCACTACCTAATGAAGTTTGGTCACTAAAATCAAATATAAAGTAAAAGTGAAATTTAAGGCGTATTTTAAATTGTGAAATATTATTCATTGAAAAATTGAAGTTTTTCAGGGCTCTTTCCACAATTCCTCTTGCATCAGACGTCATTCTCGGTGTCCAACTGTGGATATGTGAATGAAAGCAAAAGCTGATACCGAAAAGACGTTGCATGACGAAGAAATATGTATGATATCTAAGAGAAGTGAACATAAAATACCCACAGTACGGAATATCTTTTATTTAAGATTCATTTAAAACAAAGTATGGACGTGAAATATCATTGTCTTCAAATTTTCCATTGGATAAACACATTAGAACGCAATGACCGATTAAGACAAACATTGTAATAATATTTTTGGAGGAATTGGTCTGATGTTGACAGATTGATGTACATTATTAATGACAGAATGACGAAATCTTTTACTCCTTGTAATAATATTTACTTACATTGAGGTGAAAATCGTTCAGAATATGTCAACAAATGCTCTGCGGACCGCAGATGGAACATACGAGGATTTCACAATCATACTAACATGAGAGTTCATATTAGTGGGTCCACTCTATAGTGAAAACAGTAAGCGGCACACAGAACAATTTATATTTAATAGAATAATAAAGTTTTTTAACAGATGCATAGTATTGTCAAAACTTTAAATTATTCGAAAAATGTTGCTATTAAAATAACTTTAACTTCGAGATTAATGATAAAAATAATATAAATAAACTTTATTGTCAAAACAGCAGTTACAAACAGCGTATGACCACGTGGGGAATAATAAATTAAAATACTCTCCGGAAACAAGCAAGGGACCATCCCATCAATTCCGATGAAGGGCACGAGGGTTGTGGCGGATTTAATATTTATAAAAGAAATAATTTAATAAATACGTACCCTCTTTACTGGGTCTTTAGGGCTCGCCAACGTCTAGGTCATAGGGAAAATGCTATTATGAATTGTACATATTTTGTGCAGTGAAAGTTCGAGATTAATAAAACTAAAGTGATATATCCGGCACTTCCAGAAGAAAATCCGAGGAAACCCTGTCGAGAATTAATAAGTTTGATGATTCACAAACATAGAAATCTCTTAGATTACGGTGAACCTCACCGCCAGGTAACAGATTAATCATGTTACGTCGAATGAGAAATACCATTCTCATTCAACTAGACGGGCCCGAGAGGCGAACGGGATGGCGCAGTTGGTAGGCGCATGAGCGCGTAGAGCTCAAGGTCCCGGGTTCGAATCCCGGTCCCGTCTCCCATTTTCATTCGACGTAACATGATTAATAAGTTTGATGGATTGGATTACCTAGTCCTGATTGGGATAAGTTTACTCGGAAGTAACTAATACTCTGGGCATCATGATATGTCGAAGAACAAGAAATCCACTGAAGAATGTTGACCTTTGTCACCATCTTCCGATTTCTAGAGAAAGCCTAACCTTTCAATAACGGGATTACGCGTGAAGGAAACTGAAAGAAAAATGCATGTCAATTGTAATTTAATGCATTTCTAGCTGTAAGAATCGATTCGGTTCGATGAATGAATTGTAACACTGTAGCAGCATATTATATAGATAGAACTAGAGTTAAATCATTGTATGACTTGAATACGCAGATTACTGATGTTGATGGAATCCGATCATCGAGAAAATGTGACATTACCGTTTCTGGCCATCAGATATTTTGATTCGAAAAAGTGGTTGATGGATTAGGAACAGGAAAGGTTATAGATTGACTCATTGTATTTCGGTTTAAATGATGGAATGATATGCAACGTCATTGTAATTGCGAGCTTTAGTAGTTACTCATTTTACAACACAATTACCTCTCAATTTGCATTATGGTCACATAATGCGGTATTTTATGCCACAAAGAGTAATTATTACAAGTAGTACAATTCTTTAGCATTTTAATGCATTACTGTATGATTTACTGTTTGAATATTACACAATGAAGAATACTACATATTGAATATTACTATTTTTTTAAAAATTGCAACAGATATAAATCACGCGATATTCATAAAAGCATTGTAATTGTTTCTTTTAATTTTAACTAACGTCCAAAGCTTTTATTAGGTGATTTGAAATATATTTTACACAAAAATCACAAACTTGAAACAACATTTGAAGTGAGACAAATTTTAGTAATCAGTAAAAAAGTAGTAAAAAAATGATTCCTTGTAATACCAAGTGATAAATTTGAATACGAAACGTCATCGGACACATTAAAAAATAAAGCAAAATTTAGTTCATTTATTTCCTGGGTAAACATCTTCCTATTGTAATCTAGTTAACAAGAATGCTGTGCATATTTCATAGTACTACTGGAAGTAAGTCGTACCATTTACAATAGTAAAGTGTTAACAATTCTTGAACCCTCTTTCATTCTGGGGTTTTAAAATCGTTATGAGAGAATACTACCATTTAGTGATGATATTTACTGGTTTCTTTATTATATACAATTGAATGCTTACGCTTAACAGTGTACGTTCATGTGATAATAAGCTGTAGGTAAAATATGAAATGACGGAGTCCTTAAAATCAGAATTTTTTGGACATAAGGGGTTTATCTTGTGAACACATGAATGTTAAATATAGTAGGCAGATTAAAGAACAGAAGATTATCCGCAATCAACATCCGCAACGGATAAATTTAAAATGTACTACACGTACATTGAGTAATAGGAGTGAAATTAGTGAAATAATGAGGGTTAGAACAGATAAGAGACTTCGCCCGTTTCGCCGTGGTGGGGTTGATCTTCTCCCTATCACGGGGAGCTGGCAAATAGATGTCCACTGTAGCGTGACAAAAGAATTAAATGAAAAACATTATAAGGCCATATATTAACTCCGTTTAATGTATGACACCCCGTGCCAAAATTTTAATATCCTAAAATACTACAAATGTACTTCGGTTAGAAATGTATAATTGTGTATGTAATTGTAGTATTGAACAGTAGAGAGAGGGAATTGTGTAATATGGGCAAAAAAAGCTTTCGCATACAAATAGCGTCGTCCCTTGTGAGATGAGGTAGAAGTGCAAACAGGAACACTAAATCTACATTAATTTTTGCTAAAGTTCAAACATATTTTTTTAATTGGGTTTTAGCTGAAGCAAAATTATATGTTGTACTTAGAACCACCTCTGACTTTACTCAGAGTTTCTAGAGTTAGCGCTTTAGAACAACGATTTGTACGAGTGGACAATCCTCAAAATTTCTACGAGTGCTCTTGTTGGAGATATGATTGTGCATTCCAAAACTGAAAAAAATAGGGTCTTCATAACTATCCTCACAAATAAAACCTTAAAAATCGTGAGTAACTTTTGATAAAGTGCGTGTCTTGTAGTTGCATCGTGTATTGCAAGATAGTCCAAAAGATGATGTGCCATATTGGTTATAGATTGAATCGGTCGGTAGTAATGTTTGATTCGTTCAAAAAATAATCATAAAGTAATATTTTGTGTTTTTAACCTGAACAAAAAGTGGATGTTTTGTAGTACCTCATATTGACCTATTGGATTATTAGGGTTACACCTTAACTTGTGGACCATCCACAAAGATATATGTTATGTTTTTCTTTCAATCATATTGCGTCACTCAGAATTAGAAACACCAATTAATGCCATATGAATGAATGCTTTCACGGCCGGAATGATTATGAAGAAAATTATTATCTGGGCTAAGTATCGTGCTTGGATTTCTCCAGGCGTTTTGCTTACAGCTGCTAACGTTAGTTGCTTCCAACACTTCAACCCGTGTGCTGCGTCCTCGTAAGCCACGTCCCAACTGAACATGCTTACCGCAGCTGCAAGCAAATCGTCTAAAGAAATCCAAGCACGACCACGGCTACTTAGCTCGGAAAATAATTTTTTTCATAATTCGTGTCATATTTTGTAAGTTGTATTTTAACACCGAAAGAAGAAAAGTCTGTGTGTGGCAACTCACATCGACTTCGATGCCAGGGAAGGGCACCACCTGTGCTGGAGGACGATTGCCAGGAACATAGCGATAGAACTCTCTGGTGCCACGATACCACTTGACGGCGTAGAGTGGTGCAGTTTCCAAATCGAAGAGGCAGAGTAATGTGGCAACTCCTCCAGCTGGGACCACTGCCGGAAGCACTACATGCACGTCGCGCAAGCTGGCCACTCGCAGCGCTGCGAACAAATGCGCATATTGGCAATAAAAAAACACTGACGCTCAATGTAACAGTAGGAGGATCCAACAACTTACAAGCAGGGCTCAACAATCGAGATTCGAGTGCAATTTTTGCAGGCTTTTATTAAACTTGCTTCTTTCGTACGTACATTGTCCTTCCCTTTCAAAATTAATAATTGATTTGTCTGCCACTTCCAAGTTTCCAATCAAGCTGAAATTATAGAATATGTGTGGTTTGCATGAAAATAGATGATTTCGTACCAGTTTACTAAAAATTACCCCTAAGGAGGTGAAATGGGAGTATGTACGTATTTCTGTTTCAAAATTAGTAATTGGATTTTCGGTCACTTCCAAGTTTCCAATCAAGCTGAATCTTTACAGAAATGTGTGGTATGTATGACAGTAGATGATTTTGGCATCAGTGTATGAAAATCTACTCGTGAAGTGGGACTATGAGTATATGACAGTATATCCCACCATAACTCAAGAATGCCTGGAGTGATTTGAACCAAACTTGGTACACAGATGACTGACTATCTGACAACAAGAATTGTGTGAAGAAGACAACCCTCGTACCCCAAGAGACGAGGTGGGAAGGGGATGACGTGTAAAATAATGGCAAATGACAGTCTAGTTTGCGGTGCTCGTTTCAATAATAAATAAAAAAATTCTAATACTAAAAAAGTATACAAACGTGAAAAAACGTTTCAATAAATAAATAAATTTATCATCAGTTACAAACTGAGTATGACAAACCTTTTATTTAAAAAAGTTATGTACTAAAATGTCAAAAATAATGTTCAGTAAAACGTAAATGTTCAGGAAAATGTACATTTTATGTACATTTATATTTTTCAGTGTATGTTACTGACGATGGTT
>NNCF01125938.1:772235-801459 GCA_002313205.1 Laupala kohalensis
GGAGATTACAACTCTGGGCCGAGAAAGAAAATAAACTCTGGACATTACAGGCTAGTTTTAGAAGCAACAACAGCACAATAGATAATCTATTTATTTTAAACACGTTAGCCGAGAGAGAAACTCGAAAGAAACGCGGAAAGCCGTATAGCGTGTTCGTAGACATCCTCTGGTGTGTATTAGCGGACAAGGGAGTCTCCAAAAACTTCCTACGAGTTTTGCAAGCCTTATTTTGCTCTGACAATGCATGCGTTACAACAAATAATACTACTGTAACTCCAACTTTTCAAGTAACTCAGGGAGTGAAGCAGGGATGTGTTCTCTCTCCGTTATTATTTATATTATTTATTAACGACACAATAGAAAACTTATGTGAGGTATCCACAGATGCCCCAACAATAGGTGCTNGTATGTGAGGCATCCACAGATGCCCCAACAATAGGTGCTCCTCCTGAACAGAAAAATATACCGGGGTTGCTATTTGCGGACGATCTTGTTCTATTCTCCACAACATCGTCGGGACTTCAGATAG
Source organism: Laupala kohalensis (assembly GCA_002313205.1). Taxonomy (NCBI): domain Eukaryota; kingdom Metazoa; phylum Arthropoda; class Insecta; order Orthoptera; family Trigonidiidae; genus Laupala; species Laupala kohalensis. The sequence continues at coordinate 772,765 of NNCF01125938.1, forward strand.
ATCTAGATACGTTGGAGCTGTTCTGTGATAAAATGTCTCTACATATAAACATACATAAAACCAAAGTCATGGTATTTAAAAACTGATGGATGTTCAATAAAAATGAAATTTGGAATTGCAAATGTCAACCTCTCGAGGAAGTTAAAGATTACACTTATCTAGGTGTCAAAGTAAGCATGAACGTAACCTGGTCAAGACATATACAAAAATCAAAACAAAAAGGCATGTATGTTCTAAATGAAATCCAAAGAAGTACTGGTACCGTCCCTGACATCGATCCTAGGATTGTAGTAACAATGTACATGTCACTATTCGTACCTGCAGTAGCATATGGAGCTGAAATATGGGTTATTGGGGATTGCGCATCACTTAATTCGCTTCAAAATAAATTCTTGAAAAATACTCTTGGCGTACCTCCGAATATAGCTAACTGTGGTACTCTTTGGGAATTCGGCGTTTTACCGTTAGAAGTAAAATTTAAAATGAGGGCCATTAAATATTGGGTTTTAATAAGAAATGGGGAAAGGAACAACAATATATACGATTGCTACGAGTTAACGTGTAACGATGGGTGGGGTCAACAAATTAGAACTATAATCGAAACTGCCGGTCTAGGACACTTGTGGCAGATGGCTCCGGCGAGATTTGATTATGAATTAATTATTCAGAAACTTGAAGACATAGAGATACAAAACATAACGGCTGAGAGACAGGAAAAGAGGTCACTAATCGTGCAGAATATTGTGGCAGCAGACTGGGGGGCGAAAACCGTACATAGATAAATTAAACAAGGTACCAAGAGCGGGTTACACTTGGTTCCGACTTGGGGAATGGAAATTAATGAAATTGAGGGGGAATCGCGATTCGCAATGCCCTTTATGCACAGAAGGAGAAGACTGTGTCCACATTCTGCTAAATTGCGTTAACACTGAAATAGGTCGAAAAAAGTGACTTCTTGAGGGGGGATACAATCGTAAACCAAGAAATTACACTCTAGCTTTTGAAATAATGCGAGATAATAGAATCTCCTTTACTTTACTCCTTGGCAGGTTTCTGAGTATGGTTCGAAAAAAGAGAGAGGCGGAACTGATGAAGGAGATTGACCAGAATGAACACACTTAATTTAAATCTGTTTAAATTATTATTGTTATTACCATTATAAGTGATAGTAGTAGTAATATTAGTATTCTATTTTAGTCTGTTTTCATTGATTTAAAAATGTGTACATATGCGGATATGGGTCCATGTACATGTACGTATATATAGGTAAATATGTAAACAAAATCTATTTGGGTATGTTGGTATGTATGCATATGTTATTTGTCCTGCAGATAAGTACGTATTCTTTCTATGAATTTATTTGATTCTGCCGCCGAATTTTTTTGTTCTGTTACATTTTTTTTGTGGGGCTTTAAGGGCTCGTCAACAGGTTTCCAGTTACCAACCAGATTCTTTTTATGCTTAGCGCTCTTGCCCTAACCGTTGGTTTTCCGTGGTTCCCAACGGTGCTCAATAAACGAAACAGTCATTCAAGTATAACAATAGCTGAGATTAAAATTTAAAATTGATATTTAAAAAAGAGACATGAAAGTAAAAAAATCTTATTATAACTTATTAACACTTATTAATTTCTTTTTCCGCTACTGATACCATTTACCTACCAAATAATCGAAATATTTTAATACCTCTATTTTTAGTTACTGTTTCAGTTCATTGTGAGTGAAATACTAGGGTATAGTACGCACAGTCCATGGTACATTTTAGGGTGTCTGTAAGGCGCACGGGCGCTAAGCCCCGTCATATATATTGTATATTTTTTTGTTAAAATAATGCCCTTTTGAATGAGCAAGAATGACACGGGAATGAAATGAATGTTGTGGTGGAATGAATGGAAGGGGAAACGGGAGAACCCCGAGAAAACCTGCCGCGAACACCGCTCCGTCCACCACCGCGAATTCTATTTGGATCGGACAGGGTTTGAACCAGCGTCACCAGAGGTAGAAGGCGAGTAAGCTAATCACTACGCCGCGGGCCGCCCATAGGTGTTTGGTGAGGGGAGGAGAGTCAACAGAAACAGTCAAGTCTCCTTGATCCCTTCGATCGCTTGATCTCTCTCCTTGTGATTTTTACATGTGGAGCAAATTGAAGCGACAGGTGTAATCAAATAATATCCGCATACGAGAATAGCTACAGCACAGCATTGAATACGCTATTGCCGCTATCCCTCAAGCAGAGATCAAACGGGTATGTCACATAGTTTGATCAACCAATGGATCACAGCGCTGCGTCGACGTCAACATTCGTCATTTCCAGCATTTTCTGTGATGGGAATTTCTACTGTTAATTAACATGGGTCAATTACGTGTCAGTTGTATAAATATATTCCGGGACCGTTTTGCTTTGCTTACCCATAATAAAGAAAGTACTCAAACGAATTGAGACCGTGTTAGATCTCCTTTCAACCCAAAATACTTCTATTCTGAGAATTTCATTGAAATCGTTAGCCGTTCTTCAGAATAAAGTATTCAAGAATTAAGTGAGTGCATAATCATTTTTCGCTTGATAGTATAGGATTAGTTTGCGAGAAATTTTGAACTTAGTCCCTAGATAATTATACATACATGGATTTCTCCAAACATTGGAGTACTTTCTAGATGTATCTACGAACATAATCTTTGTATAATTTCTTTATCCCGGAATTTAAATTACATTTTTTCTCACCAATGTATTTTATATAACGAACCTGCGAAGCAGTAAACAAAATTCAAAAAAAACGGATGAGCTACACAAAAATTCAAAAAATTCTAACAAAGAAAAATCTTGCCAAAAATAGAAAAGTTGAAACGAATATTAATCTTATTTGGTGAAAAGAAACACGCACAATGAAAGCATAAAAGAGCATTGGAAATAAACAAAGAAAAAAGGATAATAAAAATAAAACTATAACGAAATGATGATCTGAGACGAGATTACTTTCGACTTATAACATATTCACGAATTATTGGAGGACTTTTTAAAAGTTTTTTTTTGTCGCGTCATCCGTTCTATACCTTCTTATACGATGCGCTAAAACAAAAACCAACACAATTATTTGTAAACTGGGTATAAAATGCAGAAATGGAGAAGAAGAGAATCGTGGTGATGATTAATTTTCAGAGTTCAAACGCCCTGTCCAACCGAATGTCAACAAAAATTATCAACACGCGTTCTTGTTTAGTTTTTAAATTTAGTGTCCGTGAATTCTTTTTACGTCACAGTTCATTAATTTCCTTAAAATGATTGCGTTTCGCTTTCTTAAATTTACGCACCGTTCGTATTCGCCTTCCAGGTGCTTAAACATAGTGAAACACATCTCTTTGGAATGTTAGAATTACGAATGTTCTTTCATATTTTCGAAAACATTCATGTCATGGGAAAAGGTTTTACTATTAAATGATATTAGCTCAACCATTGCAAGTAAATTGGATGAAAATATTTTCAAATTTATATTCTGTATGACAATGTGAACATTTTCTTTTGCGAAGCAACACAATATTTTTGGATCTGAATAATAAGACAGAATTTTTCCCTGATATCTGCTAGTTAGAGGCAAGTGTCACTTTGATCATATTTAGCATTGTCAATGTAAACCGTACATCAGAAAAAAAAATATAGTGTATAATAATACATGATGCATGATTAAAATTAAATCATTTTTAACCTTAAGACACAATGAATGAGATCTTCTAAAAATCACATTTTTTTGTTCTTTATGCTTCACGTTCACACAACCAGCTAGGTCAAATCGTTCGAATTGAAAGCACACAAACTAATGAAGGACTGATCTCAGATTACCAGCGTAGTTGGTTTCTGCAGAGCACAGCCATTTGTCACAGGACTCATGTCAAGTAACATATTTCCCAGAGAAATTCTGTCCAAACTGGCGGCCATTCAAAAACACGTGATTTTTTAATATGCTTTTACCCAAAAGGAAAGAATGGAACAATAGGAAATCATTACTTCAACTTTTAGTTCTCTTAAGTTTAATACTACATTTATGTGACTTTCTCAATCCGCATTCGCAGAAATGGAACTCAAACTATCTGGGACATGTGCGTATTAAGATATACAAGATGCATTTGAAAAAAGACCGAACTTTCGTCACAAATTATTTATTACACAACAAAACTTACTTATGGTTGTCTCCCTCGAAGCACTTAATGAGCACGACTTTCATCATCTCTTCCATCGTTTAAATGCTCCCTGGAACTCGTTTGGTGCGATGGCTCGTAGTGGCTTCTACAATTTCGCTTTGGTTTCGTCTAAATTTTGAAACCCATCAAGGTGATTTATAGTTTAGGAAAGAGTAAAAAGCCTGCTGAAACCATATCTGGAGGGTAAGGAAGGTGAGAATGGAGGCTGTTCATTTATTGGTCCAAAATTTCCCCGAGCAGAAGCTTGGTGTTTTGTCATGATGCAACATTCTCATTCTTCCGCAAATCATGCCTCTTCCGGCACACATCTTCACGTAAACATCTTAAAATTGTTACGTTAAACTCTTGGTTCACCGTTTTCTTTTTTTCACGAATCACAGATCGAACAGCATCGATATAGTTTGTTTGATTTTCGTCTATTCATGTTCTGCCGAATCGAAACGCTTAAATCACTCGTAACATTGGGTACGGTTCACACAGTCCTTCTTATGGACCAATAACAACGCCCACGTTTTAGAGAAAGATTTTCTGATGTTAAAGTAAAATTTAACATTACAACCCTGCCCCAGGAAATCCTTCATTTTCTCTGGACCACTGCGTCGCATTTCGGTTACCGCACGTGTATAACTCACTGTAACTCAGTAACCGATCAAGTTACAGAAATGCGACAACTGTGTCCTGTACCCAATGATTGCCTCTAGGATGGGCCATCGCACGCAAACTCATTCTGTGGAGCCATCACGCACAGTTTCAAACGTTCGGAGTTATTTGAACGCACCTCTAATAATGAGATATTAATTGAATGGTAACTCGATTGAAAGAGAAGGCAAATTAATTTATTTCACAAAGTATGATTTTCTGCGTTTCTAACTACTAATTTAGCGTCTTTGGATGTTGTAGTCTTGGGTAAGTTGATTGCGGTCGGAATGGAAACATGTGGCAGCGGCGAATGTAGACCGTAATCAAGTGAGGGGACTAACCGGGGAGCATTTTTGTTTAAAAATAATGGTTTTACAACACAGATTTTATAAATATTACCTTTAAAGAAAATGCATTAAATAAATAATTAACAATATGATATTATTGATAGTAATTATTATTTATTAAAACTATTAATATTAATCTTGTATTATTAATTTTATTAATGTAGTATTATTAATAATTATTATTATATTATTAATAACAATAACAATTATTAATCTGTTAACATTTTTACAAATTATGTCATTTGTCAAACAGGTCCGATGGGGGTGGGCTATATCCCCCTTAGACTCCCACCCACCCACAGATTCGCCACTGGATAGTAGTAAATCTGTTTGGCATCTGGTATTCAAAGACAGATCTGTTGCAGAATTCCCCGTGATAAAGCCTATTTTATAGAACCACTGATTCTCCTAATTCCTTTTCCTTGGTCAAAGCAAGATATTTCACTTTAAAAAAAGTAGGCGAAATATGGACTTCATATTATTTTTGTTTATTATGTGAGATCTGTACAAGATGCATGAACTCTTTCAATGCCCCAAGTTGAATCACGTAATGGATGGGAATCAGAAATGGAATCTGTTTCTTCTGTGTCATTTAGTGACGTGACAAAACAGTTTAGTGAGGCAGATTAGCGGATTACCAAACAAGATCCTGTTCAGTTTTAGCTTTAAAGATTCTTTCATCGCTTTGTGAAAAGACTAAAAAATTTTCAGTAACGTTTGTTCCATAGTTTGGTCGCTACTTTTAGTCTATAAATTCTACCAATCTTGAAATTTTATGGGGAGAAAATAGATAATATTTATAAATATATCTGGCTGCTTAAGTATTATTCTTACTTGAATATCGCTATTAAAAAACCAAACAATTCTCCACCACCTCTCATTCCAAACAATAGTAGTTATTTTACCATGGAATACTGGGAGAAGACGTCACAAATTCGAAGTCCAAATCTATTTGATCCGCGTCTCTCAAGAAGTTTCTCATTACGACGGGCATTGAGGCAAAGCGCGCTGCGTCGATGTTTTTCGTTCCGAGGGGTTGCTTCTGAAGTCACCATAGCTTTGGCACTGGAAACACCGTCCTAAAAGTTTACAGGCGCCAACAGTAAATTAAGCCATTTACATCTTCCCACGTAAGTGCATAGTGAAGTTTCGGACGGTTCTGAAGATCAAGTTTTAATGTTGAAGTTCCAACATTGAATTTTATGGTTATCCCAATTATTGTGGAGGATCTTTAGGTATAGGGGACCGCGAGTTGGTCGATTGTAACAGGTACTGATGAAAGAAAGTAAACAATGAGTTAAAGGAAGGTGAAAGAAGAGAAGAAAGGAGCAGTTTGCGTGCCAAATATATATCCCAATATTGCATCACAGAATGCTTAGTAACCTCGAACCATTTTGGTTAGCAAAAATATTCATAATTTATCGAACATTTATCGTTAGTGTTTATTTGTACATATTTTAAAATATTTTTATTATGTATATTATGTATTTTTTATTGTACTTTACAGTTTAACGTGGCTAGGTTGTTGATTATATTCACCTCAAAAAGGAAGATGGGTACAGTAGACACCAATTGGGTATGGTTGCAACATATTAATTTTTCGTTTAGTTTTCCAAAACAGCGCTTAAGGAAAATGAATTAGTGCCTTAGTGACATATCACAGAGCAGGAATCCTCATAAGGAAGAAAAAGCTGCTAGTTATTTAAATAGAGGAGCATATTTCGTTTAATTACGTATTAGTCATGCAATGAGAAATTATGTATTATTAATGTTTCAAGTGTAGTTTTCGAAAAACGTGATGCAAACAGAAGTCAACAGGAAGTGGGGTTTTTGATTCACGTACCTTCTCCAAGCAAAATTGATTATATTTGGTTTCTTTGTTTGCTCGAGTAGAGGGATTTTATTTTACGTGAAATTCTTCCCTCAGTCAAGTCAAAATATGTGTAATTTTTTTAAAAACTAAAACCCGACAACGGTGGTCTAGTGGTAGCGTCTAAGCTTCAACGATCCCGCTGAGCGGTAGAGCTTCGGTTCAAACTCTGCTCGACCGAACTACGTGAGGTTTTCAGCTGAGGTTTCCTCACCTACTCCAGACGAATGTCCGTTTAGTATTCTATGTTCCGTGGCAACCCAATTCCCTCACCTAAATCAGGGTTAGGTGAAAGAGGAGGCCAAATGGCTCGAACTTCGCCATAAGACATAAAATAAATAAATTTTTTTGAAAAACATTCGAGAACGGCGCCATTTAGACTTAAAACAGTATAGAACATTTGTCTATTATTTCGATGCAAAAATTGACTTAGAATTCCGCCATTCACATCTGACAAAGGTGGTTCAAACTTCCGTGATTTTCCCTGTCACCATCCTTCGTTCAAGCATTCATCCCTTCATTCTCCTCTTCACACTCTCTTCTAGGAACCCCAAGAGTAAATGCAATTACAGTCATCTCCAATACTGTTTGAAAAAAATATATAACGATACTAATGTTAGATTATACACGAAAATAATAGGCTTGTAACGTAACTAAAGATTTCTTCAGTCCTTATCCAGTTCGGTTTACGAGATCAACGTAAAATGGCTCCCGATGATAGTGGGTGTGAAAAGGTGGATTTGTATGCGTAAGACCGAAATTTTCCCAGTTCATATGTTAGAATATAAGTCATTAAATCGGAACCGAACTCACAACGTTTAATTTCGAATATTCAGTTGGGGTCATGAATTAATTCTCCTCCACTACCACGTTAACAAACGTTAAAGACGCAACTTAAAAAAATGTTATATGATGATGTATTTAGGATGAAAATATGACATAGAATATTGTACGTCACAGTTTTTCTCTTCCTGAAACATTTTATTTTACTTATTTGCTGTGGGTTGTGTATACTAACCAGTGTTATGAAAAAAAATGTTTTTTTTTATCTTAAGATTTATACATTTGCTTTAAAAGCACGTTACATACATTTGCTTTGAAAAAGACGAAGAGAAGAAAAAATATAATAATATATTCATAATATGAAAATCATTTCAATATAGAAAATAATGACAATAATGCAATTTAAATTCCTTGTATACTTTTAAATAGAACAAACATTTTGTTTGAAAATAAAGTAGAAATTTGAGTTTTATATGATTACTAACCAGTATTATGTGCACACTTTTACTTTTTTAATGTAAAAATTGTATATTTGTTGAATACAAAAGTATATCGTGTATAATAATTAATAAAAATTAATTTTTTTGCGTATAATATTTGGTTACATTTTTTACAGGAATGTTTGTGGTGAGATTTAATAATTTTGTAAGGCAATTCATCGCATTTTTTAATATCTCTAATATATATTACCCTCTCACTTCCCCAATTTTCAAAGTAAATTATTAATTTTCTTTTTTGTTTGGTTTATTATAAGTACCCGTAATCCTATTACTACGTAAAATTTCACTTAGGTACCTTTAGTTACTGGAACACTTTTGAGAAGTGTGAGAAATCGTCAGATTTACCAAAAATTCACGATTAGGCTCCATCTAATCAAGTCTCAATCGTAAAATATTTTTGCAAGGTCAGAAAGAGGATATCTGCTCGGGTCCTTATCAAAGCTGGAAATCTTGTCTCGTAACAGATAAATATCTCTCACGTCACTGAAGTATCCGTCTATGCCTTCATCTCTTTGGTCAATTTTAATATGTCATATAGTTTTCTCGATAACCACTTTAATACTTTTGTTGGGTAAACATGGCATTTTTACTATCCGGTTATACAGAATATAAAAGGGAAAGTATTGTAATCGATCGAAACACAATTTTGAGATCTCTTCGAATCTTTACGAACTGCCACAAAGAGAGTCTATTTTCAAATTTTGGCGATGATGTCCAATGTCGTAGGTGTGTATGTATCTGTGCATAAGAATAGTGTTCCCTCGATGACTCACGGACAAATTGATGCATCGAAACCAAACTTTGAATGCATTGGGAATAGAAACCTGTTTCTGGAGAGTTCAATCGAACTTTGTGACCCACTTCCGGTTTCTTAAAATTTACAATTTTGAAAACGAATATGAACATTTTTATTGTGCAGGAAATTCCGCATACATGTTGCATAACAGCATTTCCTACGACCCACAGTCTTTTAGATACACCGAAAAAATATTACTCAAAAAAGGAATCTCGGAAGCGCCTTGTTCAGATTAACCAATTAGTCAGATGCAAAGTGTTCAAGGAGGAAGATGATATTTCAGGATAATCCTTTTCCTATGTACAGATGTGTGGGCAACATATATTTGGTGAAGTTTGGAGATATATATTTTGCAGATTGAGTTTAATTTGTCTTCGTGTTAAATAATGTTAATGTTTGTTTTTTATCTATAGATTATATTATATTGTTATTATAATGTTGACATTATACAGCTGTTTTTGCTACAGCTATAATTGGAAAGTTGAATGGGACACACTCCAGATTTTTCTACTAGTATTCAAATCTACGAAAGCGATCCGATGTAAACTTGCCAGATAATTCAGTAAAAGATTTTTGTAAATCCACCAATTACTTTAAAGGATCTGACGTTAAAACAACATTCATTATTTTTTATTAATTTCGTCAGATCATTACTTTAATGAAAGAAGTTTTACTGTTTTACAGGTGAAAATATTCCTGCGTTATACTTATTCACCTGGTTACAGTTTTATTACTGAACTGCGTCACTGTTTATTTCCTCAGCAACTTCCGACATTCAGATAAATTATTTCTGTATTTCGTGTGTCATAACTACGCTCACATGAAGAAAGAAAAATAATCCAAAATGTTTTTGCAATAACAGATTTTTGGTCAAGAGGAAACATGATTCTACTATCGAGTTGTCCTCACACGATGTTCTACACAATTAATGTCAGAGAATCCATAAGTATAATAGACATAGGTCATTATTTGTTAATAAAACTCCGCCTTTACTACTGAACGGAATTAAATGTATGATACGTCAAAACACTATTCAGCCTTGTGCACTCCGGAGACCATGTTGTGTGATTTATCCATATACTGGCCAAAGTCATCGTCTGTAAACGACGTCGTTTACATTCCATATACCATACAACGGTACAATTTACTATACATGGTATAATATACCATATATAGTTTAAGCGTCCGCGCGTTTTTTTTTTTAATTTAGNAAGTTGTTGTGGGCGGGATGAATGCTTGCATGGTCCTAATTTTTAGTGAAAACACGAAAATAGAATTGAAGTTACTTTCATAAAAATCACAGCAACATATTGCTGTCGATGACTGGGAAATACCCTCGCTAACGAGGTTGAGCTTTTGGAGGTTATATCCGCCATCCAGTTAGCTGGGGGTGAGGCCCCTTACGGAGGTCTTGTTTAGAGTCATTAGACGCAGAGAGAGAAACATCAACTCGAACAAAATTCTGAGGTGTTCCTAATAGATTCTCATACTTCGGCAGTTCGTTTTGAGCGCGCATCCTCATAAAGAGTCAAAAGAGTGACAACAATGGCCGCCCTTTTTTGTTTATGTTGTTTTGTAAAGGGAAAGTATAATGAAATTAATGATGACAATTCCGTTAAATTGTAAATATATTTTTAGAAAAACGGTTTTATCAAGATAGTACCTTATTTATCAACAAAAGGGAACACTTTGGTTTAATCAAGCGGTACGTCTACTCACTTTTACTATTACAAATACGCACTTTTACTATCGCCTACATATCCTGTCTCATTGCATGACTGTTACGAGCTGTCACCCGACTGTTTCTGCCACAATGGTGGGGGTGTATCAGCTGATACAGTAAGATGTCGCGACATCTGCGTCATTTTTCTCTCTATTAAGGACTCTAGTTTGGGATAAAACCTCCAGTGGGCGAAGAGAATTAATAAAATAAAATAAATTAAAAACCAAATAAACAATAAAATACGTAATATCAGAGGGCTTCAATAAATACTTTTCTTCTGTGAATAGTAGTGATAGACCGCAGGAAGTCGTTTATCAGTACAAGCGCGCTATATGAGGAAGCGCTATGTAAAATGATAACAAATAAATCGGTAAGACCAGACATGATTCCAGGAGAAACGTCAAGCAAGTCATGATTCCTTACCTCGCACGTTTGATCGATATAACTACATACCAAAACTCCAAAAGATTGGAAAGAAGCGATAGTTTTACCAATATTGATGGAGGGAATCGTACTCCAGGTAACAATTATAGACCGGTTAGTTTAACTTCAGAAGTTTGCAAACTGACAGAGCATGGCTTAGCGAAATATATCAGACTATAAGTAATGGCTTTGGGAGTATAAAGTAATGGCTGTACGAGGGGCAACACGGATTTGGTTCGGGCTATTCATGAGAAAGACTCTTGTCAAGATATAGCGGAGTAATGCGACGATGGGGAAAGAAACGATGCAATTGTCAGTGACTTTTCAAATGAATTCGATTTAGTACCATGCAGACCTCTACTTAAAAAACAACCGTCTTTTGTGATAGAGCCGAGGATAATCGATTGGTTACGTGAAATCTTAACGGGACGTACACATACGAGTGGGGTCAGAAAGAAAAGTTACATCAAAGGTTCCGCAGGGAACTATGTTTGGATCATAATTATTTCTGTCATTTGTAAATGACATAAGCGAAGTTATCATAATCTTACACCTATTTGCAGATAATCGTATACAAATCCAGACGATATAGAAATATTGCAACTGACCTCGACTTAATTATCTTCTGAGCTCAAACAAATGCGATGAAGATAAATGCAAATAAGTGCAATAGTATTCGTTTTTTCTAGGGCACGAGTTCAGGAAACACTAGCATACACACTAAGGCCGACACATATCTCGGAGGAAAATAATTGTAAATGTTTGGGTATAATTATACAAAACGATTTAGATCGGGAGAGTCAGGTAAATTTCACAACAAAAATTATGGTGGGCTATTCACTTAATGCGCACATTAAGAAAAGGAAACAAAACGAAAATTTTGGCAAACACTTCTCTTGCGCATTCTATTCTGGAGTAAGGTTGTCTTACCGGGATGATATAGGTCGTGGCACGTTGAATAGCTTTAAAGAGTCCAGAAAAAAGCTTTGAAGCTCTCAAAAAGCAAGAGCGAAGGTGTGGGATACGGAGAGTGGGAAACACTAGTCACAGATCATTCTCTCGTCTGAGCTGTCTTAAGACCTTATACAGGACACAAGGTCCTATCAAACATTCAAAATAGGATAGAAAATACAAATTATAAGGGTAGAGTGGACCACTGTCACAAAACACGGGAAAGAAAACAGCGCATTGATGTAAGAAAATTTTCTTTTGTATTACGGAGTGGAACGAATTAGCTCCAAAATTGTTAATTGACTCTCCCAAAAACTGTTAACTCCTCTAAAAAAAACTTCAAAATGTGAAGTGAAGTGTAGTGAAGTGGGGTCCTCATTTGTGACGAGGTGTGGAACTCAAAACAGAGTTGTATGGTGAAGTGAAGTGATGGAAAGAGACATTTTCATTTTTTCAGGGGAAAATGTTCTGCTAATTGTTCTCCAAAATGTTATGTATACATAATTATGTTTTGGGTGTATATCTGCGTTTCTTTTCTTACTCACTCTCTACTTGTATTTTTGCTATTCTTGTTAGTTACCATAATTGTTTCATTTTATTTTATTTAAATTTAAGGTATTTTATTTATTTATTTTCAGAAAAATAATTAAATATTGATCTATAGAATGCAATCTGATTATATAGTATCAATATTGTTTAATATTGTTTAATAAATGATATTATTTATTTGTCATGTTGCAACCGAGTTGTGCTCAATTTCTGTGCAATAAATATGTATCTTGCATGAAGGTAATTAATACATATTGGGTTATTAGGCAATTTTTTAAAAAATATAACGTTTTATTTTTTTCATTTTATTTTGTTTTCGAAAAGATAAGTTGATTAAAGAAGATTCCTAGGTTAAAAATATAAAAATTGGAAGTTTTCAAAAATTGCACTTGATCTAGAGTGCAAGAACTTGCTAGTACTTTTTTCTACTAGTTCCGTTCTATTAATTACGTTCTATCGAATTAAACCAGAAATAACTGTATGAGCATGAATAAATTTAGGGAAACTTCTCCCAGTATGGGTCACGTGTTTTTTTTCTTCATAACGTTGCAAGGGGACAGATTTTTCTTAGTCTAGAAATAAATAATAAATAAATAAATTTTATTGTCAAAAAAGTAGTACAAACTGCCTATGACCACGCGGAGGACAATAAACTAATTTACTCTCCGGAAGCAAGCAAGGGACCATCCCATCAATTCCGATCAAGGGTCCTAAGGTAGAGGCGAATTCAAAAGTTTCAGCAAAAATTCCTAGATAAGATAAAAAGTTAGCTGCGAGTTATAATACTAATAGAATGTCAATATGTTTGTAAATTAACGCAAAAAATTTACATGTCCAAATTATTATCGAACTATAGATTATTCTGAGTATAGTGTTTAAAAATCATAAGAATTGAAATAACACTAAATTCACGATTTATTATTACAATAAACATGCCCCTAGACAAAGCCTAGAGAACCTGTATAAGAATTCCGCCTCTACCCGAAGGAAAACCGGAGCGAAACCCGGGCCAGGATGGCGCTACAGAATTAATGTACACAAGTTGAGTACACATAAAACTAAATTAATATGAGCCATAAGGTAACACAATCATGCAAGAAAATAGTCTCTGAAATTGATATATTTTGAAAGAAAAAGAGTTTTAAGAGATAATGGAAATATAATAATAACGAGTGACGCAACAGTATATTGAATTGTGACTACACAGATGGAAAGATTTAAAAGAACATTTTCGGAAGAATGAGTGGCTCAGCTTGTTTAGCACGTGAAATATTATAATAAAGGCACACAATAATTTGAATAGTTAGCATGTTAAGCATTCGAATCAGTGAAACAGATTACTACCAACACAACAGAAACGAGATCTTCAATTTTCTTGCAAATATAGCTTCAGTGTTTTTCTTGTGCAGGTTGGGACATCTTCAAATCAAGAGAACATTGACTTTGCAAATATGACACTTGCATTTCGCATATTTGATGTAGAAACAGATTGAAATTTTCTAATATCCTAACAGGACATCTTCAACTTTGATTTGAAGGATTATTTGTTTGGCGTACAATATCTTGGTATTTTATTATTAATTTAAGTTCATATGTTATTGATGCAAGTTTCACTGGCGTTTGAATGTGTATTTGTAAAGTAATAATTTCGTATTTTCAATTGATAAGTAATTATTGTCTATGGATGGTACCAGGAAACATGTTTTGTTGTTTGAGGCTTTGTGTAAATAAGTTATAGCGGACATACGCTCTAATGCACTTTGCGTCTTCTCAAAGCAATTGTAACGATACTATGTTATACTTCTTTTAACTTAATTAGATTTTACGCTAGTCATTTTATTAACAAACAATACAAAAAAATGTTAGTTGTTCGGTACTGAGAGACCTAAATATATTTCATCTTATATTCTCAAGAACGACCCTAACAATTTTGATGAAATTCACATAATAGTGATGTTTCTGGACGATCTAACATCCTCTCATTTCCGATTAGCATCGTTTTGCATATTTTTTATATATATTTCGTGATATTTTAAAATAGATGTCTAAATATACAAAAAATCACAAATATCCAAGTGCCGCTGTAGTGCAATGGCTGACGCGTTGATGAAGTAACTAGCAGATTCATATTTAAGTACGTGCTACTTAAATTTAACTTTTTGAATTCATTGGTGGCGTTTCTTTTACGATATAAACAATAACCAGGAGTTACTCGTCAATTAACGTCAGTTATATAACCAAATTAAATAAATAATTCAAGACTTACGACCTTTAACTGACGAACAGTATATATTTTGTGATTGAAAATCCACAACGTTTTGGCATTCTGTTGAAGTCCTCGTCAGGTGGTACAAATTATAACAAGAAACATATCAGGACAATTGAACATGATATTGAATATATTTTATGTTTATTTTTAAGTTTAATATCATGTTCAATTGTCCTGATTATTTAATAACCATGAATTAACGATAAAATTTTAAAAATTATCACTTACGAGCTTTTTGGGCAATCAATATTTACTTATTGTGTTTTATTGCAACACTACGTTTCGACTCGTGACATGAGTCGTCGTCAGGAGTAAACAAATTGTAAGAAGAAACAATGTAGCAATAGAACAATTGAACAAGGTTTAAACGTAAATATTAACTCAAAATATGTTTACGAAAAAGCTGTAATCACACAATCACTATGGTAAATACTCGATAGTTTTTTTTCTGTATCAGTTCGTAAATTCATTTTAAACCATGAGTTCGCTTTGTTTTAATCGTACATTATTGTCCTCCTAACAAAACTCGGATATTTAGATATTAAGAATAACTTAGTAAAGGAACCAAGAAAAAAAATGCGTAAGTGAAGAATCCGGGCGATGTTTTAAGGGATTCTTCTAAGAAAAGCGTAAAACCGCCACACAAGCCCATCATCAGTCAACGCGTGTCCTGTGACAGGTGAGCAGAATGTCCCTATTTTTAGGTTCCTCTGGCAGATAGCATATGGCGCTGCCGTAATATGCTGCAGGAGCCACTGAGTCCTACGGTGCCACCGGGCGACTCGACTTCTGTCTGGAGACGAAGAAAGAAGCATAGGGTCTCTGGATGTACAAGTTCGTCTAAAGAAACGTCAGTGTATCTTTAAATGCAAAATACATAGAACTCTAACTAAGGGCCCTTGATCGGTATTGGTGGGATGGTCATGCTTGCTTCCGGAGAATAAAATAGTTTATTATCCTCCACGTGATCATACGCAGTTTGCAACTGCTTTTTTGACAACTTTTTTGGCATATCTTTCGAATATATTTTTGTGCAACTATATTTACGTGACGTATTATTTCAGTCAATTTTTAATTTTTCACGTTGTTCCAGTTCCATGAGAACCGACGTATTTCTCTCTTTATTAGTTTATTTATTTATTTCCTTCTTTCGTTTCACCCTTCGTTCCAGTTTTATGTCTCCCTTTCTTTTTTCCCCTTCTTTTCTATCACTTGTTGGCCGTCGTTTCTAAATTTTCTGAGGCAGTCTTCACATACGACCACATCATTATATTTTGGCTTCGATAGACGAGTCAGCGCATGTATTGTGTCACGCGCCAACCTATGGAAAAATGTTGGATAAGTTACTAACAAAAAAATTGCAGGATCACTTAAATACGCAGGGAGGGATGAACAGAAAACAATATGGGTTTGTGTCAGGGTGTTGCACTAATGATGCCTTGGGCAAGCTGTTGCAGCTAATAACGCACCGAGAGGAAAATCATGGTGAATGTATTTTCGTTGACATAGAGGGGACCTTTGACCATGTGCCTTGGGAGAAGATAATAGAAACGTTGCAGAACAAACAGGTGCGAAAATATATTATCAATATGATAAAGTCATATTTTTCAGGTAGAAACATCTCCCTCGATGCAAAAAGTTAACATAGGGTGTCCTCAGTGCGCATCTAGCGGTCCAATCTTGTGGAATATTACGTTGGATCCCATATTATGGGCACTTGAAGAACGAGGAATCAGTACCGTAGCGTATGCTGATGATCTCATGTTAGTAGTATATTGACGTTCAAGAGAGCAATTACAGCAAATAACACAAGAGATGATAGACTACTGCATAGCGCAATGTGCACAAAATCAATTAACATTGTCAGAAAGTAAAACGAAAATAATGTGGTTTGGGAATATGCAGAAGATGCGTGATTTTCGAGTCAATATTAATGGGAAGAAGATACACATAGTCCCTACCATTCGTTATTTGGGCGTAGTGGTAGATAACAAACTAACATTACATCATCATTTAGGGTATTTGAGAAAGAGAATGCAAAAATATTATATATTATGAAGAAGTTAGGGATAAACCAATTTGATATATCACGGAAAGACATGATGATTTTGTACAAAGGAGCATTGAGACCAATTATGGCGTATGGGCACATTATGTGGGTTGACAGATTAGTTAAACACTGCTTCGAACGTAAATTAAAGAAATTGAGCGACAATGTTTGCTTCAGATTGCGGGAGAGTACAAAACAGTGTCCACAGATGCGTTGAATGTCTCATTAGGGCTACTCCCAATCGACCTTTACGTACAGAAATTGAAGTATAGACATATTTTGCGCAGAGAAGAGAACATTCAAATTAATAACAAGGAGTGTAGTCGAACAGATAGGAAAATAGGACAGAATGGATTGAATTAACTAAAGCACTGATGTCAGGTTGGCAGATCCGTTGGCAAAATAGTGAGAAAGGACGAACTACATATGACTACATACCTCACGTACAATACGCGGTGAAGAACAAAATGTGGTTTAATCCCATGACAAATGTACTGCATTTCATGGGAATTTCAAAGTTTACTTCCTGAGGATAAAGAAAACCAAGGAGCAGCAATGTTGTTGTGGAAAGGAAAAGGAAACGAAAGAACATTTGCTTGGGGATTGCCAACTATATGCACAGGAGTGAGCAAGGTATATATAAGGGAATACAGCCGGATAGACATACCTAATATGGAGCATATGAGGAATATTTATATGAGGAATATGTAAATCAAATATTTATATGAGGAATAATTATATGAGGAATATGTAAATCAAATAATGACACTTAAATATGCTTTAGAAAGATAAGTGCACGCCACCCCGCAGGTAGGGACGGACAACGTCTCAACGACAACTATAATGGGCAGGCGAGATACAAAAGCCAAAGAGAGATTAAATAGAACCTTGTATTGCATATGCTAAACAGACAAGGATAGCTAGCATATACCAGCTTCAACAAAATGAAAAGAATGTGTCATTAAGTTACGTTTTCACCCATTGTTCCTAGAACAAGTTTGTGGTGCAGTTTCTTCGTGTTGTCAAAAACTTTCGGTGCGTGACAGAACACAACGAAGAGAAAAGGAGACACCATATGGGATCACAAGAGAACGGAATAAAGCGCAGGTCAAGACCTAGAAACCTCCTCGTCGCTTTCGTTTGTTCAAATCATCTGTAATATTTTGGCTATTTTCTGAGGTATTCTACATCGAAGGAAGATAAATAAGTAAATTGATTGTCAAGAAAGCAGTAACAAATTGCAGATGACCAAGAGGAGGGTAATAAATTAATTCACTCTCCGGAAGCAAGCAAGGGACCATCCCATCAATTCGAACAAGGGACCTAAGGCAGATGAGGATTTAACGTGAGATCATAAGAAGCACTTTTTTTTAAAAATATGTGTATTTCTGAACTTGGTCAAATATAACATTTGAGAGAATTTCTAAATTATTGCCATTTGAAAAATCATCGAAAAAGTATTTATTTTTTGCATTCTTGGAAGTCATTTTTTGCATTCATAGAGTCGTTCAGGCAATACTTCCCGCGACATGCGCGTAAAAGTGCAGAGGTTAGGATCACACTTTCTTTTCCGTGAATCTACGGCACTACATTTCTACGGTATTCAAATGTCGAAATGTGTCAGTATCTCAAGACAATGAGAGTCCCTATATATACCTTCAATAGGCCTCCTACACATATACACTGTATTAAATCCTCCAATACATCACCTCTCAGTCCATGGGAGCTGGAAAAGGCATATAAACTCATAGGATCAAGAATTGAATAAACAATTTTTGCGATAGATATTCGAAGAAATGGAAGAAAATATGTTGAATTCATAGTGAATTTTAAAATTAATTAGTCAAGAATATAGCACCAGACACATTATGTTGAAATATATTTAGAAAAATAATGTTCATATTGTTCATATTCATACATTTACTTATTTTGTTCCATACTGAACTCAACTTTTGTACTTTCCTCATAACTGATATTTGTATTATTAACGTCCACCATTATATTTAAAAATAATTTATCTTACGACCATTTTTGTAGACTTTACCAGGAAAGGAACACCAAAGAAATATTATTGCACCTTTAGACCTCAGTGTTAAAACATCGCACTATTTAGATAACGATCATATAATGAATTGCAACAACATTTTCACGTTAGATAATGAAAAAGATTATAGGAAACGTTTCAAATCTGATATGTCACAAATATACATTTTAAAGATGCATCGAAACTACAATCCGATTCAGATCGTTTATGTAGTGTTCATAATGTTAGAATTTGATTCCTGTTCGTGCTTCTTTGTTAATTATTTTCGCTTTTGGTTTGTATTGTGTAACAGTAGTGTAGTCAAGATCCAATTTTTATCCCAATTTTTATTTTATCTTTTATTTCAATCATCATAAATAACTGCACCACCCAGTCACCTGCCTTTCATAATGAATTCTTCAGACCTTTTTTATGCGTCTAAATTCGTGATACTCCCGCAATGAAGAAAGACCTTCTGACACCTAGTTCATTTAAATCGATTAAGCTGATCAATCAAGAGAGAAGGCGAGTTCCCTAGCAGGCTCCCAAAGGGCAGAGGGTAGGAGAGTTCGAGACTTATGACCCCAGTCCTAAGAGGGTGATGCGATTGAGCCCCTGCCGCTTGGAGTCCGATCCGAGCGCTTAGTGAATATCAATCAGTGAAGGTTTATAATGACCAGGACTCGGATCGATATACACTATCGGAAAATACGCACATAAAAAGTTTAAAATATGCGCTAAAATGTCCAAAATATGCACTAAAAATCTAATTAAATGCACTTATGCCTCAACGAGAAATTTTATTGACTGAAAGGTGTATATATGTTCTGGGTCAATTCAAAAAAAAACTTGCAATGACTCTGTTTTCCGTCCAAAAACGATCTACGAAATGAGAATCCGACGAAAACTGAGGCAATTATTTCCACATAAACCCCTGTAAAATGAATTAATTGGTTCTAGACGTTTCAAAATACATGCCATAAACAAATTTCTTAGAGAATAAATTGTACTTAATATTTAAGAACAAAAATATATCAATAAAAAATAAACATGCTCACATATGTAAAGTGCCAAAATTGAGGTATTGCAAAAAGCCATGGTGAATTACATATCAACAGCACAAAGTCCACAAGTTCCCAAGACCATCACAAAATGGCAGTAGAGCTAAATTTCGGACGAATTTCATAAGAGAGGCACAGTGACGTACCTACGACTAATGTGACCGGCGGAGGGAGTCTTTTTTCGGAGGTCACCGTATAATAACCAGTAAACAGTTCACAAAAGTGTTTAACTAGAGAAACATGTGCCCCTTGCAGGAAGAGGTCCGGGACGGAGCGCCCCCTCTTAGAGTACCTATACCTAGGGTACTCTACCCCCTCAGACCCCGCCTAGGTACTCTACTGAATGTGCCATTCGTTTTGCATTCACTGAAATTGAATTAAAAGGGGGGAAGGAGCTTAAACGTCTGCAAACTTCAGAAGTGTAGAAGTGAAGAAATATGTAATAAACTGAAGACTAGTTGTAAAATTCCGGTACTGAAGAAGGGAAAGCGTGTGAAAGACATACAGTATGCAATGCTCCAAGTTATTTCATTAGTTAAGTCAATTACGACCGAAAAGAAGAAGGATCTACATGTTATGATTCCTTATTTGCCTAAATAAAACATATAGAGCAGTACAGACAGCTCTAACGAAAAAGTGTGCACGTATTACTATGAAAGAGAGATTAAACTTTGCACCTATCACTCATAATATTTTTTCACTTTAATTTTATAGATACATGAAATTTTTATTCATCGCAGGGTACCATTTGTTCCTTTCTTTAAATTTTGCAGATTAAAAAACATAAATAAACAAATGTCTAATGTAAATAGTTTCTATCATGATAACTTTGTGTTCACAAATTTGGCACTTTGCTTCTTTATACTGATAGGTATTCAACTCACTCTATCGTGCCACTGGCTTCCTTCGAAGAGCTTTAAAATATTTTATTCCCATTTTTTTGATCCCATAATGAAGTTCAAAGGATAGCGTTAACTCATCAGATGTGTTTTTATCTAACGAGCGTCACGTACATTTCAAAACTGAAGAACGTAAAATAAACACATTACACCGAATACTACTCTTTAGTGTGATTGTGGATTGTCACTCCCCTTGATCGATAAAAAAATCCAAAAACATTGCAAAACTGGTCAAAAAATTAAAGAAAACGGAATTGTTTGGGTAAATGTGCGGGTTGATGCTCACACAACAAGACAGGACACACTGAGCAGCAGAACACGAGGGTCGCCCTTTTATTGTAAAATTAGCAGCTAGGTCACATACGCACACAGACGAAATCCGAGGAAAACAATGAAAACTGAGACATTATTTTCGCGGAACAAATCGAAGTAAACAAGTAACGAGCAATTACTGTAAGTGAGAGTACGTCAATATAGGTTTATCATTGTAATTGTACCATTACACTCTCTTTATAATATGAGTCCATACTCGTATTATATAATTTTTTGTATGTTCTGCTTTTTTATAAATTGGTAGTAGACGTGGACAGGTACACGTTCATAACTTTTTTCTTTAAATTAGCTAATTAATATGTTAGTTATGTAAACATGTGAACGCTCACAAGATTGTATCTTATTTCTCCCTTTCATTTCATAACATTTTTCTTCTTGTGGGTGATATGTCTTTTCACAAGAGTACATGCAAATAATTAATTTCACCGGCATCACTTTCACTAAACGCTCCTCGAATAAAAAAACTGTCAAAGTTTCAGGTCTTCATATTCAAGACAACCTCCATTGGATTTGCCGCATTGATTTTCTAAATTCCAAATAGAGTAAATTGCGATAGCATGACGTCTGTCGTGACTCAAACATTAAGTATTCTATTCTATGTCAATTATAATAAATTTACTGTCAAAAAAGCAGTACAAAAAAGCAGCATAACCACGTGGAGGACAATAAACAAATTTACTCTCCGGAAGCAAGCAAGGGACCATCCCATCAATTCCGATCAAGGGTCCTAAGGCAGATGCGGCAGCTCAATATGTTACCATACACGAAAAAATGACATTTTCAATATAGCCAATACTAATTAATAATTTGGACTGAACTAAACAGAAGAATCACAAATACCAAGAACTCTCCGATGAACTGAAACGCCTTAGGTATTGAAAAAGATGAAAACTATCGTCAACTGGAAATATCCCATATTACGTGGGAATAACCTTGCAACCCAAATCTGCATTGATAAATGAAGCTCGAGATACTTTTAAGATCACATCCCATGGAAAAAATGGAAATCTTTTCCTTTAGACATCCTTCACTCCCAAAGGAAGTCATTTCTTCAATCTAGAAATATACATAGATTACTTCCGTGGTCTGTATTAAAAGCATTATTCAAGCACAAGGTAACAGGAATTTGGTTAAAAATGTATACTAATCTAAGGAACCTTGACATGAGTGATTGACGAACTCATTCATCAACGCAGTGCTAAAACTATTGGACATAAGAACTTGAAAATTCGTCGAATAGTTTCTTTTGTATTACAGATTTTTGTATAAAAAAGATTTTTCGAAATCTCTAGTTTCTAAGAGGTAAATTGATGTGAAATCTGCTTTTTTTCGAATTATTACTTCATTTCATAGGGCAATAAAGGTATCACAGTTTTTAAATGTAAAAAAAGCTACACTTATAACTAAATATAAGCCATGTCATATTAGTGAGTAGTCGGGCAGGGTTGACTTTTAATGGTTAAACCATTTAAGTCTCAAAAAAAGAGCCAAATGGCTTAAATATATTTTTCACTGTCCATCCTGGTGTTGTTTGAATAATTTCTAAGTTGAATTCAAATTTTCTGATCCATAAGAAACACTATAATTCATAGACAACATCAGAATGAACTTATTCCCTTTGGAGTCGAGGAAGAATTTTTTTCGTATAATGTTTATGATATTCACCGATATAATAATAATAAATTTATTGTCAAAAAACAGTGCAAACTGCGTATGACCACGTGGAGGACAAAAAACTAATTTACTCTCCGGAAGCAAGGGACCATCCCATCAATTCCGATCAAAGCCCCCAAGGCAGAGGCGGATTCAAAAATTTCAGCAAAAGTTCCTAGATAAGATAAAAAGTTAGCTGCGAGTTATAATACATATATAATGTCAATATGTTTCTAATTTAACGCAAATATGTTTGTAAATTTACATGTACAAGTTATTATCGAACTATAGATATTTCTGAGTATAGTGTTTAAAAATCATAAGAGTTGAAAAAAACCCACTAAATTCACGATTTATTGTTACAATAAACACTCCTCTAGACAAAGCCTAGAGAACCTGTATAAGAAATCCTCCTCTACCCGAAGGAAAAACGGAGAAAAACCCGGGCCAGGATGGGGCTACAGAATTAATGTACACAACCGTGCCAAAGTTGAGTACACATAAAACTAAATTAATATGAGCCATACGGCAACACAATCATGCAAGAAAATAGTTTTTGAAATTGTTATAAGTTATTTAAAAAGTACTACAGCAATGACGTGATAAAGTACAAGACGGATTTAACTTTTATTAAAATCAATAAATTCTTTTACATTGTAGAAGAACTGGTGCAGGAGGTAGTTTATAACCGCGGATATGAAGATATTCAATTTCATAATATCTTTTATATTCTTGGGCAGGGAATTATATATCCGGGATTTTTCAAAAAAGTAGATAAATTATCTAATGAAGAGACATCTGTTTGTGATGAATTCTGAAACTTATATTGTCTAACGGTTTGCAGAGAAAAATGATGAAAACATGTTGTTTCCTTTTTTCTTTCTTAAACGATTAATTTCCAGGTATCAGATTTAAAGGAAGATGAAGTATTGAGTCCATCATCTAATGAGCGTGGACAAATTTGTGCTTCGTAAAGAAACTTTCTGAAATTCTACAGTAAACTTATTATGCAAAGGAACATTTTATGTTAACGAATATTTACAATTAGGTGATACTGGTATATTCGGTTTACTTTATTTGAAATAGAATAAAAGTTGTCAGAACCGGAAAAAAAATTTATTGTGACAAAGCGGTTTTCGACAACTTAAGTTGTCTTCTCCGCCCTGGAGAGGTGCGTGTCCACACAACTTCTACACCAAGTAACGAATGTTTGTCGAAATACTTTTTAATTTTTTAAAAATAGGTCAAGATTTCAGGACGCAACGAAAACTATTTCCCTACTATTTTGGAGACCATTTCCATGAACCGTCTATTAGTTTTCCACAATGACATGAAGAACCTTATCATTTGAAAGAGTGAGAGAAGGAAATTGAACGAGTACCTTTGTATAGCAACTCGAACTTAGAAGATTTTGGTAATTGCATTTTTTTTTATTTATTAAAAATATCCGATGTGAAGAAAAATTGAGGCATGTAAATTGAAAAAATTCTTCGTCAAAAACATATTTTTAAAGGAGACACAAAAATTGATTCAGGGTAACAATTGAGTACAAAACCTAATCGAAAAAATCATCATTGATCACTTTATTTGTATTGAACCTAATGATGCTTTTAAAATACAAAATTGTATTCAAATTTAAGGGTTTCTGTTGCAACTATTGTAAGAAGCAAATGATATAAATATGAAGATGTATTTTCTTTAAACTTTTATAAGTGCCAAATAACTAAAGAACCGAAAAGGTTGGAAATGCTAAAGGTGATTTTTAAAAAAACGCTCAATTATCACGGATAGAATCCAAATGAGTGTATATGCCACTCCTAACAATAATCATTTTGCCTGGCGTTACGTCAAATTACTGAAGAAGCAATAAAAAAGATAACAATTTACTCGATTGTTAGTGCATAATATATGAAAGCTTTGCAACGGTTTATACACTCACGCTTTTGACCGTCATAGCAATTAAACCATCAACAGAAGGAACCTGCCTCAGCACTGGCGTTGCCAAGGATATCATTTTCGTGAATAAAAAATTCTTTTGGCACTTAAAACCTTTCTCATTTGCATGCTTCAATTATGTTTTTGGTATAACTTAATATATAAGAATTAGAGAATGTTGTGATAAAGAGTAAGACGAATTAATAAACATAAAACCTCTACCATTTTAGTATGCAATATATTAAAAATGCACAACTTAAAATTTGCCGACAAAGGACTTATGTTATTAATATATCGAAAACTAATTTATACCATAAGTATTCAATAAATGTGCAAATTTTACATTCATTTTGCTGAATGTAACCAAACGTTGTATTTGAGAGAATCACAAAGAAAAAAATTAGTGTGAGCTGAACTAAAGAAAATATGTTACCTCTATAACCCGTGGTTTATGTCCGAGGCATTTCGACGGACATTACATTTCTTTGATCTATTCTTAGAGGAACCGATAGGTGTTGGCGTCAACTCATCGACACCAAACTACATATATCATCTTGGTTATGACAATGGTGTTTTTTGAAACTAGAGTTGGGACAAGAGGCTAGTTAAACTAAAATACACATTTTCTTTCTGGTCAGAAAACGCTTTGACTTCAGAAACGAATGGCATTACTTTGTCGGTTCTCATTACTTTTGATGTGTTGGGAACTTGCATGAATACATTGACTTGTTTTAACCTTCCAATTATCCGTGAATATATGAGAACAGTTTAATAATAATCCGAAACTAGAAGAACTCTTAATCTTTTCAGATGTAGCCTTAATTGAATGTCCAAGATGAAGTCAGTATCCTAATATATTCGTACAATTGTGCTTCATCTTGAATTAATGAATCCAAGTTAACGACCAGTTCAAATAGTCTCATAATGGTAAAGTCTACATTTTCTATTCCGTTGTTCTTGGGGAAAATCAATTACTATCAATGTGTTTACTCTCAACAACTCGGGGACAAATTTCTTTTCAACTCGGTCAGTATTGACGTATATAAAATGCAAAACTCAGACATTTAAACTGCCACTAGGTACAAAAATATTCCTTGCCTTATCTGTAATATAAAATTATGTATTTTAGTAATTATACCAAAACAAAGGAATAAGTACTTGAATAATATCGTGGGCATGAGTAAATAGCATTTTATCTATGAAACATAAATGTATTGAAGAATAAAATACATCGTTTAAGTGGAATAAAATTCTAAGCGATATTTTCATTTCCATATCACACTATGCCTTAATAAAGCTTGGAATCTGAGAAAGGTAAATCTGAATATAATAATCGTGAGCAATAAACATGGAAAATTGTATTCATTCGTTTTGGTTTCAGCGTTGAAATGTCAAGAAATACATTATTGTGTACATCACTGTAATGGGAGTGGTCAATACTGGATAGAACACTCCAATAAGAAAACGAGACCTCTAATATTAAATTATGGCATACACATTTATTTCTTTTAAATCTTGTTATATTTGAACCATTGACGATTTAGACAGACTTGCAGTAATGGGCGCTGAGAAGAGGATGCGATAAGAATACGTTTCATTCATTGATATTAAACGGCTAAGCGAAAACGCGTAAAATATTTTTAATTCGCAAATATTTTAATGACTTTTTATGTCATTGAATGATGAGTCGTCAGCGATGTCTGCGAAGCGAGGAAAGGAGATGGGGGTTCCGTCGGGGCACTGACAAGTATTTTTTGAAGCAAAAAATATTTTAGTGAAAAATTATATAAAAAGAATATGGAATACAGATTTTAAAACAGAACACCAAATATTTAGGATAATATCTTCAAAAGATTTGTTTTCAACTTGAAAATGCACGAACTATCCAATATTCCAAGCCCTTCATCATAATTATGTTAAAAGTACTGAAAACATTGCAATTTCTATTGTGAGTGGTAAGTGCAACAATTTCTAAAATAATCTCAGCCAAACAAAAAAACGCTCATTTATTGTGATGTTTTATTTTAGTTCCCGAACTCAAGTATGCGAGATAAATGTGACAAATAAATCAATGAATAACTTTAAATAACTTTGAATAACTTTCATCGTACCTAACTCAAATATATCGTAATTGTCGTAATAGTCTGAGAATCATTGTTACTTTTCTGTTGACATATTTACAGTTCAACAAAAAATATATGATAAATAGCAAGAAGTTAATTATTTTAAAGTGGCATACATAATATTAGTCGAGGGCCAGCTAAATTATTTCGCGGGAGGTCCCCTAACTTTAGAATTCATCAATGGAATACATCATACTTCGTATGAAAGTAATGAAAGTATATTATTTATTATATGCGTTTGGACCCTGCTGGATCACGCAGTGCTTTTATGTTTCGGATTCCTGATCTTATGGATATGGTTCTCATGGATTTCTCTCCGTGGACTATCTTTCTATCTTAGTCCACTTGGTTCCTGATCTCTTTGAAAACTCATTTTCTGGTTGTACTACTCAGCAGTTAAGCTTTTGACTGAATTGGTTCCTGTCTATTACTGCCATTGCTTCCATAATTAACGTATTAGATCCACGGTATACTCTTTAGTGTTTCTTTTTGGCTTTGTACTAGAATAAAATACAATATAAGTTTAATATTATGTTCACTCCCTGAATGTATATATTTTATCGTAATACCTAAATGTATTTAAGGACTTGACCAAAAACTTACAGAAACTAGTGGTGCAAAACCATTGCACATACTTTCTCATATACGTTTCTCCGTCTGCAGCAGAGAGTGAGAAAAAATCTATAGTGAAAAGATCATTTCTGGCGTGGTCGTTTATATTTTGGTTGTCTTCCAGTGTTCTGTTCATGCTCAAAGATGTTAGATGAACTTATTACTGTCTTATATTTAAAATTTGAGAGTAAAATAAACATTCAGAATAATATTTCAAAACAAATAGCGACATATCAGTCTATTAAATATCGTAAAAGTGTTTTGTCAATGTAATTTCGTTGTAGACAGAAATATATGTATTTCCGTATTTGCAGTGCATTTTCTGTCCTCCTATGTATTTTATTATTATCATATCTTTCATTTCTGTTTACGAACAGTGTATTCTACGTCTGCTTGGTCCATTTACACAGCTAAATATTGTTCAAACTTCTTGAAACAGTAAACAAAAACGTAAATGTAGCAGATAGAAATTATTTTACTGCGTCTGCACCAAACTTTCAAGCCAAATACCGCTAATACGGATGTAATGCATACTAATTCTACTTTACGTACAGAAAATTTAACAAAAAAAGCCGGATCATTTTTTGAAAAATATTCAAAATTGTATTTTGACCTTCATGTGAAGTGCCCTGTCGGGGAAGATTTTTTATTGCTTCACAAATCTCAATGCTGAGGTTGCTTCGCAATAAGGTTATTCCTCTTCAAAATAAATACTCACAGGTTGAACAGAACAAGATTTATTATGCAGGATTGATATGAACAAGTGATTAAAAAATAAATGACACCAGGTTGACAACCACAGGCGTTTGAAAGTTCTATAAATGATGCCTTTATCTCACTCGACTCACGGCTCTGGGTAAGCAGGTTGTCGTTGAAGAAGTTCTCTTCTTTGTCACGAGATGGTGTCCCTGGTGATCAATCCTGAAGGTTAGATGCTAGCGTGGTAGTACGGTCTCTCGGCGC
>NNCF01125938.1:805271-816195 GCA_002313205.1 Laupala kohalensis
TGTATTATAACTCGCAGCTAACTTTTTATCTTATCTAGGAACTTTTGCTGAAATTTTTGAATCCGCCTCTGCCTTAGGGCCCTTGATCGGAATTGATGGGATGGTCCCTTGCTTGCTTCCGGAGAGTAAATTAGTTTATTGTCCTCAACGTGGTCATACGCAGTCTGTAATGTTTTTTGACGATAAATTTATTATTATAATCATCCCATTTTGTGCTATCACTCGCTAATAAAAGGATGGTTGTGACGATAATTATTTATTCTAGTGGTTAAAGTTTTGGAATCATGAAGCAGAGTGGTGTCATACCAAATTGTCTGATTAGTCAGTTGGCTTCAAAATTTCTTGTTCTAGAGATACTAAAAAAAATTTGTTATGTAAAATGTGATAAGAAATTTGAAATTTTTTCGTATTTTTGATGCACGATACTCATGTACAACCTGAATCCACATGTGTGGAAAAATTCCTCAACAGTGTTCCCTGTGCACAATAAAAGGTGGCATTTTATTATTCGAAATAAAGAAATGTAATTTCTTGTAAGAATAAGCGAATTATTCGAAGACGTATCGAATAAAAAAAACTTCAAACGCATATTTCTTCATAATAGTCTACTTATGAATTTGGAGGAGTCGGTATCGAATATCACAACGAGGCAATGGTAACCTTAAATGTTACAGAAAGAAAATATTAAGAAATTGAATTATTAAAACCTTTCAACTCATAATAAGTATTGACAATTGTGCAGGAATAAACAATTAAAAATAATAAGAGTAAACTAAAACTCTGATAACAGAGCACTGTTCCATTTTATTCTTAACCTTACGAGGGAGAGAATAAATATTTCAATTAATCTCAGAGCGTTAATTCGCGATAGGACATGTACAAAATATACGTTCACTGCGATTTTCTAAAAGTAAGTTTGTTCGTAGTATTTAACACTATGATCAATTTGTTTGTATAATATGAAAGAATTGATTCGATTTATTACAATCGAATATTAATGTCTGGAGAGTTTATGTAGTAGCGTTAACTATCTTGTGAATGAGGAATGTAGAATAGAAATGAATGTAAGTTATTAGGATATGATTGTAAAAAAAAATATTTAGATTGTCTTTATTTTAGCTTTTGATGAATGTTTGTATGTGTTCATTATAGTTATATTTAGGGATTGCGCTGGGGTTGGCGTAATCTGTTTTTAATATGAGGAGTGTCTTGAAACAGCTATTTCCAATATGGCGATTTTTTCAGAAACAGAAGAACTGTGTATGTGAATCACTTAATTTCCTCGGAAATATATCCTTTATAAATGGAATATCTGTCAAGGGAAATATATTGCTTTGTTCCTAACTTAAATGGGTTAAATCAACATTGATTGTTCTGCAC
Organism: Laupala kohalensis; assembly: GCA_002313205.1. NCBI lineage: Eukaryota > Metazoa > Arthropoda > Insecta > Orthoptera > Trigonidiidae > Laupala > Laupala kohalensis. The sequence goes on from NNCF01125938.1 coordinate 806,652, forward strand.
ATCATCCGCATATCTTTTATCAGGATCACAAAGTACGGAGTAAATTTTAACAAAACAGGATTGAAGGTTATCTTCGATATTATCACAGGACTACAGTCGAATGAGGGAGAAAATACAGGTGTTAAAGTGGAAATAGCTCCATTTGAACACACAAACAAACACTCCTCGCATAGGTGGAGTATGTAGAATATGTGGATATTTAGAATAAGTGAGAAGGATGTAACCAAGATCGATAACACGGCGGTCACTTATATTTGAATGCTGTCGGGTTCAACTCTCTCCATTAGCTATGATTGTAGTACTTGTCAAAGGTCAATTGAACGCAATTGGTGGATATATAGGTAGGAACCAGTAATGTCTCCTTCGTACAAAATGAACCTTGATTAAAGTTACAAATCAGAAGAGTGCATTATTAACAAAAATATAAATAGTCTTATCAAATATCGTATATTATGTTTTATAGAACAATATATGTAATGTTTTATCATTATGGAAAACGGAAGTTGAAAATAAATGTATAATAAATATTAGGTTTGTTGCACTGATTTCTTAATATGAACATTATGAAAAGAAGAGAATTTCAAAAAAGAATTACTTTTTTTTAGTTTTACCAATTCTTTTATCTTGTAAGATATCTTCATACGGTCTACAATGAAGGTAAATTAAAACTATTATTCATAAGAAGAATTCATAATATTTTCAAAAGAAAAAACTACCAATTGTAAAACTGAAAATCAAACCATTGTGTCATTTTATAGCTGCATCAACTCATCCTCGAAAGTAAAAGAAAATAGATAAAGTATTTTATAAAACTTTCATACAAATACGGAGAAAATGACATATACTTCTATAACAACCTGCGGAAGTGAGATTTTTTATAATCTATAATTAACGTGTCATCTAGTTTTCATGAAGTTTAACATTTATTTGCAATCATGTGATGATAAAGATAATTATTTAAGAGATGGTCATAATTGTTTAAGTATCGAAATTCATCCATGAAAATCATAACACACACAAAGATTTAAAAATATTATTACCATAAATCGAATAAGCTACATTTAAAGAGATAAGTTCAGAAAACTCCCGTTTACTCGCGTAATTGAGTGACCGCGGCGGATAATCCTATTTAACGTATAATACGCAAAATGACCAAATGAGGTACAACTACGTAGCAAATAATTTATATTATTTCTTTAATCAAAGTTGTTTTCAAATAAATGATAAAACGCTAACTTAATTAGTAAATGATTATGTTCAAATTTTCTTATCAAAAATCTTCTGCTGTTTTGAGTATAACGCTTTTTTGATCTGGGACTGAAGTCCCGTCAACATAAATTTGTCACAACGCAAGGCATCGTCTTGTTCCCCCAAGTAATGAATCAATCCGTGTTCGTGTAATTAATGTTTCACGTGTCCATGAGTTGTGTTTCATTTCCTGCATTTCTATTTTACTTATTTCTCATAGCGTAATAAGTTTTAAGAAATCATTACCCTACGTAGTAACTAATATTGTTACTGTGTAGGGTTACGTTGTTACATGTTATTCGTCAGTCATACATCACAAATGAATGATCCGCCTGTGAATAATCCCGAGTTTACTATATACTAATCTTACCTTATGAGTCGTGAGATCGTAGCCCCTGAGAGTGTAGCACGCACGTGCGTCGTCTGAGACTGCTCTCGCTGGCTGCCGCGTGTCGACTCTCCTCACGCGCCCTGCCCGCGTCGGGTGCCGGCGTCGTCGACGGGTCGGAGGGGGACGGAGGGATATGCTGGTGGCAGCGTCGCAGATGGTGGTACACTCTCAGCTGCCAACGTCAAGGCGCGGGGAAATAATCGCTCTGGTTGGGGATTAATAAGGGATCAAGAGAAAGAAATCTTAATAAGAAACCTTAAACTAATATCTAGTTTCGAGGTGTTGTGGAATGTTCTGCTTGAGTGCTACCTCTTTCTTGTTAGCGATCCATCCCCATTAATTTTACATTATGTTAATCCATCATACATCCTTTAGATGGAATGAATATAATAATTATTGAGAATATTTTTAATATTATTAACGTTTTTCAGTTATATTAATTTTATAGCAATGTTTCTTTATGTAGCGTAGCGTTTTCAGTTCGTTTAATTACAGTAATGATCTACGAACGTTTATTTGATGTATTATGAACTACGAAATCTAGGATGTGAGTCTCGTAGGAGAACAGGAAAATAATCGCTCTAATTGTGGATTGATAAGGATTCAAAAGAAAGGAACCTTAATATGAAAACAGTATTATGATGTGGGATATTTTTCTTTATTTGTGTAATTGCTGTCTCTTANTGTTCCTCCTCCTATTTGTTAGCAATACATTTTATTATCTTTATGTTATGTTACTTTTAACTCTTTGACGACCAAGGGAAACATTTTCCCCTATTTTAAAACTGGTGATTGTCATATTTAATTATAACTTTATCTGCACTTTTTATACAGTACATCAAAATAGAACGCATGCCGAACGCAATTACGTGAACGGGACCGTTTAGAGAAAAAAAGAACTGTGAAATCAATTGGCACCAATTAAAGATTACGCGCAGGCTGTACTCTCTGGTATTAGTTCAGTTTATTGTGTCCTGTGATAATATATTACTGTGTTTTCTCGCGTGTTTTATGTTATTCGGTAAGTATATTTTTGTACAATATTAAAATATATTTGAATAAATGAAAACAAATTCCCGATAATAACAAATAATTATATGGGAAAAATAATTCCCTATGGTCCATAAGTGAAGTTTTTATAAACTATTGGTATTTTGTTATTATCGTAATAATTATTATATTTACTTATATATTTTGGTTTTATTCACAGAAATCGCTAGAAGAGGGTGCAGAGAATTCCACGAGATGATGAGATATTGCAGTTACTCATAGCAGACAACAGTGATGGATAAGATGAGCTTCGATTCGATGAAGACGATCAGCAGTTCATCGCTCAAGATGTTGAAAATAGGATCGCTATAGTCGAAATAGAAGATTCTATTCAGGAAACCCATCAATGTGTTAATCCAAGTACTGTTTCGCGCGAGACTTCGGAAGATGTCCCTAATTTTCGATGGAGAAAGAACTCATATGTACCTTATGTATTTTATAAAAGTGAGTATGAATTTGGCCGTATAAATTTATTATCTGATCGACAAGATATGTTGACACCAATGCATATTTTTATGGAAGTGACACAACTAGATAAGCTAGTGACTGACATAGTAGTAAAAGAAAGTATTAGATACGCAGAACAAAACGGAAGAGTTTTTACAATTGACTTACATTACAGGAAAGGAAGGCGTTGTTGGGCATGAACTTTGTAATGAGTTACCATGTTTTGCCAACAATTAGAAATTACTGGTCGACTGATGAAGATATGGGTGTCCCTTTCTTTGCTAATGTTATGCCAAGAACAAGATTTGAGCAAATACGTCAAAATTTACATTTTTGTAATAATGATGGTCAGTCACAAGCCAGTGACAGAGCATACAAAATTAGACCGGTCATGCAACACTTCAATTTATATTTTCAAAAAGCTATGAACAACTCTAAGAGGCAGTCCATAGATGAACACATGATCAAGTTCAAAGATCATAACATTATGAAACAGTACATAAAGAATAAACCTATAAAATGGGGATTCAAAATGTGGTGCAGAGCTGAGACTTCCACAGGCTACCTATTTGAGTTCGATTTGTACACAGGCAAGAAAATAAACACTGAAGTTGGGTTAGGTGAATCTGTTGTACTAAGTCTAATGGAAGAGCTAAAAGGTCTTGGATGCGAAGTGTATTTTGATAACTTTTTCAATTCTCCAGCTTTACAATACAAGTTTATGAAACAAAATACTAAAGCCTGTGGTACTGTTCGCACTAATAGGAAAAATATGCCCAAGTCCTTGCCGTTGGATAAAAATATGCAGAGAGGTGACATCCATGTTGAAAGTTCAAATGGCATATCATTTGTAAAATGGATGGACACCAAATCGGTTCATATGTTAACCAATTTTATTTCTCCGGTGCCGACTGGTACAGTCAAGAGAAGGTAGGCAAGAACTGCTGAAAAAATAAATGTTACTTGCCCGGAAATCATCATATGCTGTAACAAATATATGGGCGGTGTCGATCTCATGGATCAGCGCAAAATAAGCTATGAGGTTGACCGTAAAGCAAAAATAAAGTACTACCTGCGCCTATTTTTTCATTTATTGGACATAGCGCTAAACAACGCATATGTAGTATATGGGAAGTTGCATGCAGCGCAATGCGTGGAAGGACCGCTTCTGAACAGCCTCGAGTATCGCCAAAACATAGCACGAGGTCTAATAAATAATTATACATTTTGGCAGCGGTCAAGGCCCACTGTAGTCAGTACTGAAAAGCAGCGTATTGGTACAAAGTGCAATCTGCCAGCGCACAATATGAAAAAAGCAGAGAAAATGAAAAGATGTGCAAATTGTGCTAAACGCCGTATAGAAAATAGGACACATAACATATGTACTATGTGCAATGTCCATCTTTGCTTCACGCCCAAAAGAAATTGCTTTGCAGAATACCATAATTAGCACATCATTTTGTATAGTAATTTTATTTCATAATTTTGTATTATTTTAGATAAAATTTTGTTATAATAAACCTATAAATAAAAGACATTACATAATAAGCCTAACTATAATTTATGTTACCTTTATAGTTTATTGGGAAAAATATTTCCCATAAAATTAAAAAAAACACACACATTGTTATATATTTTTGTAAAGATTTTTATTTATTTTACGTCTAAACAAACTAAAATAAACAGTTAAATACTAATATTTACTCTTAGCAACCTTATGGTCCTGTAAGGGTTAAAATAATGTTACGGAATATTGGGTTGCGTTGCATTGCAATGTGTTTCCCTACGTTCCTTGTATGTTATAATGACAATCATATATAAACTATTTTATCGCTTGTGTAAAACAAAACCAAGGATGTGAAGTATTCAAGTGCCTCCGGACACGAAGGTCATTTGAGGATCATACGTAATATGTCTCACATCATAAAGTAAACAATAGCAGCCAATGTGTCAGTTATTTGTCACCCTTAATATCCCGTTCTATGACCAATTGACGCCGTGACAGCATCCAATATTTTACGACGAACCTGGAGCTCTAATAAGATATTTTTGTTTTAAAATGTCATAAGAAAAACGTAAACACAAGACAAAAATATAACTTGAATAAAAGAAATATTATAAATACGTTTTTCATAATTTTTGTTTTTACTGACGTACTATTCAACATAAAATAATATATATTGACCCCATGTATATAAAGTCATTGAAAACAATGTATGGAATAATAATGTTTTTTTTTGTTTCTTTTTGCAAACTGATTTCTAAGTAAGAGTAAAGTACTGAGAGCAAATTAAGATTTGTCGTTTTGCTAAACGGATACACTTTAAGCCATCCAAAGATTTATATCCGTTCAAAAGTTGGTGGGAGCATAAGCCATACCGCTAAAACACTCCGCTAGCTATGAGTGTAGAAGGTATCTTGGTTTTCATAATTAAAAGGTTTCAAATCGGAGTACCACATGGATTACCATGATTTTATATCAAAACAAACTATAAATCAATGGGCATACAAATATTAATTGTTTTACAAACAAATGACACAAAAACACGTTCCCAAATAATCCCAACAAATATCTAATCTAAACACACACAAAATCATTGGACATAGACGTAAAATATCTAATACTAAAACTTAAAACTAAACACATGGCATCAATTTAAAGATAAAGGATTCATGATTTTGTTCACTTCTGGAAACATAAATCGGTTTTCGAAAATTTTCTAAGTCCCCCATCCTTAGTAGTTTCGATTTGTTACGTTTGCAACGCCAATCCTCTGTGACGTGAACGACTTTCGTTCGACCAATCGAAGGCAAACTTAAAACTGCTTCGGTATTTGGCAGACCAATAGAAGACTAGTACTGGTGAGTATATCGCTATTAAAGAAATATTTCGTAAGTTTTTATTATACACGTCTTGGACTTCCATAACAAAAAATATTATTTATGTTCTTAACTTCAATAAACTTTATTATTTTCTATATTAAAATGACATCTCAAGTTGTTGTCTCACAACGCCGTCCTAGGGAATATAAAACAAATTAAACTTCTCCGTTTGCTTCTTGTAGTAAAAAAAGATTGGTTTTATCATAGAATTTGGATATCATCGCAAGATATCGTGTGGATTATTTAAATTCGAATCAGGAATTACATATAAACATTCCTATAATTTCTGAACTTTACACAGTGGCGCAAAGAACTCAAAGCTCATTCGCATGAAGCGATGTGTATTGCCTATCGTAATTTCACATAATTTGGAATTTTTTATACAATTCTTATATGTCAATCGGAATTCAAGAATTATAGAAAACAATTGTATAAAATATTGTATAACACTAAAGGTTAAATCCAGCGATATTAATAAAGAATAAATAAATTACATTCACTTGAAATATATCGATCACAGATATAATCCTTTGCCTGAAATAGTGCAACATAAAACAACATGCTCATAAAATAATATCACAAAAAAATTTAGATATCAATAAATAAAACAAAAACACAAATCACTTTTATTAAGATATTCAAATACAATTGAGTTTTATTGACAGCTTGACTAAGTTAATCACACAATAAATCATCGCATTTCAATTATTATTCAATATTAACCAATTACATTTTCTCAGTTATCAATTTCAACATGTTTTTCAGATTTCCTTCTTTACGTTCCTTATTTTTCTTTCTTTACTTCTCTCCTTCCTTCCATCCATCCTTTCCTACTTTCTTTCTAATCATTCTCCTTCCCTTCCCTCTTTCCTTTCTTCTCTCGTTTCTTCTTTCCTTTTTTCTCTCCTTTCTTCTTTCCTTTCTTCTTTTCTTTCTTCTCTCCTTTCTTCTTTCCTTACAGTTCATTTCCGTATCATCTGATATATTCGAATGTCTTCACATTACTTTTATTTTTGTTTAATGTGTTGAAAAAAAATCGAAACATACAATGCTAATAGAATCGAAATTGGGCACCGTTTTATAAGATCTTTATTATTTTAATGCAACCTAGCTTCCTCAAGTATTAAGTTTGTTTTATACAATAGTCTCGATTAACTGTTCTTTATTCACATTTTGTAATGTGGCTCTTTCAATTCCCACTTTAGAAACAGTTAAATTTGATATTGGTGATTTTGCAATAGAGACATGTGTTAGTCGCTATGTATACCTTTGAATGAAACCTACAAGGACAATCAACCCTATCATTTACTAATATCAAACTAATTATAATTTAAAATGTGTATTTTAACATTCTGACCGAAAATCAATAAGGGATATGGTTTAGATTGCGATCTAATTTTGAGTGTTGAAACATATTTTTAAACGAATATAGCAAATGACTGATAGTAAATTTGTCATTGCGATCTCTCTCCATAATTATGTTTGTCTTCTCGAACGATGCATTCTAAAGTGGTGATATTTCAGGTTATAGAATACGAAATCCTACTGAATTAAATAACGAAAGTTTCATCTTCGGTGACCAGAATAAATATAGCAAAAAAATTCTGAAATTGAAATAAAAGTAATATGGTTTCTTAATTGTGTTTTCTCAGATCAAAACTACATTTAGTAACATTATTGAGTTTGAGAATATGGTCGTATAAGCTAAATGCGTCTAAATATTGTGTTTGAATTAATACCTCCTATGGATATATCAGTGCTTTCAAATTTGTGAGAATGTTTTGATATCCGTTTTTTTTTAATTGTTCGTACGTAATCTAATATTTTTGTTACATATCTTGCTATTAAGCAATAAGTGCAAATAATATAAAATCTTCGAAAAACACTTGGATTTACAACAACCCACACATCTTAATTGATGCGAATATGTTTTTATTTCTTTATGCCATGGGCACCTTTAGGGCCTACAAAGAGACAGTTTTACTTGAATAAAGAGAATTCTCAAGATATCAGTTTAAATCAAAATATTTCGTAAACGTACGGCTCGACTAGCAAATATATTTGATTGAATTACAATTTAATCCAGATTCTATTGTGGAACAATAGCGAGTTTTCTGCATTATTCAGTTACACAATGCTATAATTTCCAGTATATTCCATTCCATGCATGTCGTATTGAGACCACATAATTGCGAACTGATTGAATTTCAAGGAGAAATTAAGCTTTTTGTCTTCATAAGTATTACTTGCTGTAAATACTTTGAAATGTGTATGTCTAAAAACAAAAAAATATTCCGATAATAATGATAAAATCCAACATTTATCTCGGCGAGTTTTATTACGAATCTCTTCCTTGTTTCCGCTCTACCATTAGACCACCAAATATAAAAACTTCTTTAATTCTACATTCTCTTTTTTTAACAAAAGTGACGTCATTCGCGTCTCCGTAGTCTGTTCGAATGAACACTTCTGCGACCTAAATTTGTATTTTAAAAGGTAGCAAAAAGTAGAACGCCATTTTAATACCCTGCATAAGTCACATAAATATTCCAATAAAAAACCTTTTTCGAATAATTTCATATTTTTTTCAACGCCTTCTGAAAATTCAAAATTCTCTATTTATTGATAGTAAAAAATTATGTTAATTAGAAAAGATTTCTAGATTTAAAATAACAAGTTCTTAAAATATAACTCTGAATCTGGAAAGCTGGGACCAACTAGTTACAATAACTTCATATTTAAATTTGTATGTATCTTGTCAACTGCGACGCTGCTAATGTAATTTACCGTAAATATTATGCTTAATGTCTAATTACTACGCTTATTTTCACAAATATAAAAATCCGTGTTGGTTCGTAAAAAGGTATATGCTCGTAAAGATTGCATCTAAATTACCATGTTCGACCCATGCTAATGAAATCAATGAATAATACTGAATATTGATGCTAACATTTTAAATGAAAAATTAATTTTTATTATTAATATTATTATTAGTATATGTGTATCAAATGGTTCTGTATTTGTAAAGAATAAAAGTGGTACTCTTTTCAAATTAACGTTAATGAATTATAATTATTTTCCCTGAATTTGTTATATAAAGGTACAGGAAGGATAACAAGAATAAAAAAACGAAAGGTAGAAAGAAACGAAATAGAAAAAAGGTGAGAAAGAAAGACAGAAGGAAGGAAGGAAAGAAGGAAGGAAGGAAAGAAGGAAGCACAGAAAGAAAGAAGAAAATAATAAAGGAAGGAAAGAAGAAAGGAAATAATGAAGGAAGGAAAGAAGGAAGAAAGATAGGAAGGAAAAAGGAAGGACGGGAAAAGAAAGAAGGAAGGGAAGGAGGATAGTTAGAAAGAAGGACGGAAAGGAGGAAGGAAGGATGGAAAGGAGGAAGGACGGAAAGAAGGAAGGAAATATGGTAGGTTGGAAGGAAAGAAGGAAGGACGGATGGTAGGAAGAAAAAAGGAAGGAAGGGAAAAGAAAGAAGGGTGGTTAGAAAAAAGGATGGAAAGGAGGAAGGACTGT
>NNCF01125938.1:835206-851803 GCA_002313205.1 Laupala kohalensis
CCCCCCCCCCGCCCAACCACCTTCCTAATCACTGCCACTGCTTCCAAATATTGTGGTATTTCATTTACTTAATCATTGAATTATAAATTAATTATTCTCTTGTATTTGTGATAAAGTTGCAGAGATGCTTGACAGAACTTGCTTTATTTTTCAATGAAATATATGATAGTTTAGTTAAAATAGTAAGCATGCCAGCTTATACTATACTGTTCAGATTCTTACATGGTAATGAGTTGCTGTCCAGGTTAATTGCTGTGTATAGTAGAATGAAAACATGACTTCAAAATATGAAAGCAGTAAATATCAATGCATATAAAATCTGAATTAAGTTCTTTGAAATTTTTAAAATTTTAATTCCCTATTCTGTCATATTCCTCATTTCTAGGTGATGAAATTTTACTATTTCAAGACTAATGAAAGGTTTTAAACATTGAATTTTATATTTCGTTTTTCTCATTAGTATAGGTGCAGCTTTGCTCACATGAATTCTGTAGTATGCCTCTAGCTTTACTCTCTCTCATGGGAGTGACACTTTCAGTGTCATCTAAGTGACACCGAAAACTCTGAACTCATCACTGATACTTTTGATCATTTTTATAAGCCATACCCTTCTCGATTTCAACTTCAACACTCTCATTTGTAATTTACTGAGTTTCCCAATACATGTTGGGCTTGCACAACCCCAGACTTGCACATNTCATTTGTAATTTACTGAGTTTCCCAATACATGTTGGGCTTGCACAACCCCAGACTTGCACATCATATCTCAGTAGAGATTCAACGAGTAGTTTTCATAACAAGTTTGTTGGCAAAAGGATATATTTTAAACATTCAACCAGCAAATTTTTTGATTTTATGAAATAGTGTTTCAACATGTTTTTTGAAGTTTAGGTGATTGTCTAATACTACTCCCAAATAGGTCACATGTTTTACAAATTCAATTTTTTCACACTCACAATCTTCATTTTGGTAACACTTATACTTATGAATAACTATGTTACCTAATTTACAGTTTCTAGTTCTAATATGCATTGTTTTAGTTTTATGTACATTAATAAACAAATCATTTTTATGAGCCCATCTTACAATTTTATTAAATTATGATGGTAGTATAGTCTTGCATTTATTGGCATCATAGTGAGAAAATAGTAAATCAGCATCATCTGCATACATAAACAATTTATATTGCTTAGCATTTTCAAAGATACTATTGACATATATAATAAATAATATAGGTCCCAAACAATTATCTTGTGGGACTCCTTGCTCAATAACATGGATTTTGCTTAAACTACTCAATACTTTGACTACAAACTTTCTATTCTTCAAATAATTTCAGGAATCTGTCTGTTATTCCTATCATTCTTAATTTACTTATCAAAATAGTGTGGTTCACTGTGTCAAAAGCTCAGGTAAAATCAATAAATAGTTCTTCCTTTATAACAGTTCTTCCTTTATCAATTTTATTATTTATGTACTCAGTAACTTGAATTAATGCTTGCTCTGTGTTTTTACCTTCCTGGAACCCATATTGGTTTTCATTTATGATGTGATTTTCATTTAGGTACAAGTTGAGTTGTCTCACTATGTATTTTTCAAAGCCTTTTTCCAAAACAGGTAGTATTGATATTAGCTTTCTTCATTAATAATCATTGTAGATTGTTGACAATTATCTGTAGCTCCACTCTTAACAATTAATTCTTTTATCTGTTTAGTGAAATTATCAGCAAATTTGTTAGCTGTAGTATATGGATTTTGTTCTCCAAATGCTTTTATTATTCTTTCATCAACATTTTTTCCACACTTCATATTCAGAATGTGATTAATTTCATCCCAGATATTCTGCTATCTTTCTCTTTATCTTTAAACTTCATGTCATAGTATTTCTTTTTTGATGTTCTAATTTCATTATTTAACCTATTTCTAAATTGTTTGCTTGTGTTTTTAGAACTTCATTATTTGAGTTAGATTTCTATTTTTTGAACAATTTGTCCTTTTCTTTAATTTTATTATAGAGATTATGGTCTATTCATGTTTCTTTAATCTTTAATTTACACAGATCATTTTTGTATTGATTTATTTTTATTACTTCTCTATATTATTATTATTATTATTATTATTATTATTATTATTATATTGAACCACATAGATCATTACAATGATGTATGGCAAGTCATAGTACTAACAACAATAACAATAATATTTACATATAAGAATAACAACAATATAATAATATTGATACATTTAACCATATTCATTTAACTTAGGATAAGTAGAAGTTAACATAAAATACAATTATTTTCTACTATTACGGAATATTAAAATTTATTTAGGATAGGGTTATTAGATATCTGCAGTAGGAATTCTATTATTTTATTTTATTTTATTAATTTATATCAAGGTCTATATTTATGCTAAAACAGTGTAATTTAATGTTGTTACACCTTATCCTGTATCCTGGGTAACCTTCTGCACCTTTATTCTAATGATTACCTGCAACAGATTGTGTCATACATGTTATTGTCATTGAGGAATTCTTGTACACTGTAGTAGAGTTTCTGTTGTAAGAATTGTTTGAGTTTTGTTTTGATCTCCACACTTATATCAGTAACTTTTAATTATTTTTACATGTCAACCCATTCCATTGCCAGTAGTTCTCTCACCTCCAAACCTGAATGACTTCCAAAGCTCCGAAGCAAAATTCAAATTTTGTCTCTCAGAACAATGTCCATATCACAAATAAAGCTATCACAAATATATCATCCTGAACATATTCATATACAGAAGATGATTTGCTTAATCTTAAATAACTGTGAGGATATGGAAAGCATTATAAGGGTATATAATCCCACTTTGAAAAATGGGTATGTGAGGATTGGACTCCATATGCCACTCAAAACAGTGAGAATTGACACTCTATCATGGGGTGCACAGTTCCCAGTTCGTAAAATAAGCAGTTCATGGTGTAACAGTATCTTTTATAAGCAGCCTTGAACTGAGCAATAGTGACTCTGTTGTTAAATCCTCACTTTCTTATAACAACATAAAATATATTTCCTTGTAGTCCTGGGACAGCTTGTAAGTCATCCTTACAATGATTAAAGAGTCCTTTGACACTGTTTGTGCAGATGAGAAAACTTTGAGTACTCATTTTGCTGGTGTCGACAAACCTCAACCAACTTCTACTATTTATTCCCACGATTATCTTGGAGTTCTCCATTTTAAAAAATATCCTGATTATTAATGGAACTTTTGTACACTTTACTCAGGAGATTCCTGCTGTTCATAATGGCCAACAGATCATTAAAAGAAAGAATGATCTTATTAGTTGGTTCATAGCCCACAATCCAGAGTCCCCATAGCTGTGTCAAGGTATTTAGGGAAGTCTGCTGCATTGCTGCTCAAGGTTGGAAAAGCAAGTTTCATCTTCATCTCTCATTACCACTGTACGTATCTGAGCCGAAGGTAGGTTCCAGTATGTAATCCTTGTTCAGCTTGAAATTCCTTGAACTCTTTAATAAGTCTCCACTTTCCTACACAATTCTTAATCAATTACTTTTCTGCATTGGGTTTCATCAACAGGGATGTAAAAATCTATGTTATCTCCAAACTTCCTATATACAAACAAAGAGAACTAATAAGATATAGTATACAAATAAGATAAATCTTTCCTTCAGCTTCCTCCAAACCCCTTAGAACAATCATGGTTCCGTGGCCCCTTCCAAAAAGAGGAAAATATTTTCTCCAATGATTTAGGCTCAGATTTTTAATTTTCCTTTTCATGAATAGACTTATTATAAAATATATAATCATAAATATTTTAACATTCATTTAACTCTATTATGATAACAATTTTGTTAACAGTGAGTATAATTAATAATCAACAGATAACTCCAAATAATATTCATGTTTTTTTTTCTGCTGCATTAACATATATCAAAGTATTTTTTCTCTGAAATGGATGAATGACATGCAAAAGATTTTTCAATGAACAATTTTCTATTCATTAAAACAGTTCAGTAAAATGAAGACATTTTACAAAACACTGCTGTAGGTTGTTATTTTTCCTTCAGCACTATTGTTTTATCACTATTTGTTGAGTTTACTTACATTCTTTTCTCAGCAGGAATTGTTGACATAAAGTTGTACACAATCAATGAGCAGGTTTCACTATTTTCAATATAATTTATGTAACAGGTATTATTTAATCACATGTCATTTTGAAATGACCCCCGTTCAAAAACATTTCCGGAGCCACCCCTGCTCTAAGTACATTGAAGACACCCATTGAAGATGGTTTAGCATATACGTAAAAGTAGCACATCCAAGGGCTAAGCCAACATACCCAGAAAATTGTCTTCTATCCAATTCCAAATATCTCTCATCCTATTGCAACAGAAAGGTTATGAAAAACTAAGGAGTCCTTTTCCTCATGTTATATCACTGGGTGTTTTACTCCTAAACTCCATTTGGGGTCTTGCTGCAGCAACCTTTCTGTTGAATCTTTACTTCAGCCAGGTTCTACGCATGGCAGGCAAATAAAGCAATGTGTTTTCATAATTCGCTATCTAGTTCCTTCTTACAACAAAATCTTGGAGTAATTTCCCATTTTTATCATGGTCAAGTGTGGGGTACACAAAATTGTGAATAGGTACTCCATTGAGGCTAGAGCTACAAGGTGAAAAAAGTTTTATAGCAGTTTGAGTATATTGAATATTCCAAAAGTTCCTACAAAATTATATGCTTACCATTTTATTACAATGAAATTACATTTGTAAATGTCTCATAATTCTATACAATCAGTATATTTAAATTTGTAGCCAAAAAATACATTGCATATGTCATATGCAAAATACATATGACCCTGTGGAAGACAAAAAGCTATTCCACTTTCAGGAGGTAAGTAATCCCATAACTTCTGATCAAAGAGCCTTTAATCTTCCTTAGGGCAATTGCATTTCAAAAGTGATGTAAATATTTTCTCATTTAGTTAGGAGTTTAATTGAGTAGACCCTATGAACTGAATCTTTCCAAAGAAAAGTCATTTATCAATTCTACAAGTTTGTTTTCTTCCAAAGCATAATATGTTTGACTAATAATTCTTGTTATTATGATTTAACTTAACTGTGGTCAAACTGATATTCGGAAACAAATTTTTATACTTTTGGAAAATGAATTAGAGTGTAAAAGAATACACATTGATTTCACTATCTTATCAACAAATTAAAAGAGAAATAAAACAGCTTTTGTAATACAAGCTTAATTTCTACTCATAGATAAATTTATCATAAAACAGTCATTGGGGTGTTTGTCATTTTCAAACCAGTCGTGTTCATAAAACTTACCTCATCTTTATGTGTAACACAAAATTTAACAGCCAAAATCGCTTCACATACACCCTCATAAATATTTTGTATTTATAAATGAAACTTTTTTTTTCTTTTAAGGTTTAGTAAACTTGATCCCAAGGAATGAAATTTTTTAAAACTTAATATCAGTTAAATGCTTATAGTCATAACTATAGAATTTAACTTCAGAAAAAGGAAAGAAACAAATCCATTTAATTATTTTTGCCCTTCAGTGTTAACAGATAATATATTTTCGAATTAAACTTTTGATTTTAGAAAAGATGAAAACATTTATTACACTTTCCTTTTTAATATTTTTAATATTGAATAGCTTTTAATTGGTATTTCATAATATCCACTGAGGAAATATATTCAAAGCATACTTGTTACAACGAGGGTTTTTAGAATTGTCCATCTGATTTCGCGGGGCTTCTAGTTTCCACAACAGTGCTAGTAAAATAATCTAAGTGAACGAAGTGCTCATAAGTGACAGGAACAATTCAGACACGGAATTTTGGTATCCTTTTATTGCTTTATAATTCCAAATATTTAGAAATATATTTACATGATCGAGTTTGTTTTTATATCAGATCACCGTGTTATGGTTTGGTTGGTCAGCATGGTTGTCAAAATGGTGGGTTTGTTGGAGGCGGCGCAAGGCTGTCAAAATATTTTGCTATTTGTCATTTCTTAAAACCTTACTTTATAAGTTTAATTAAATGTGAAAGAACTACAAACTGTTTCGATTTCTCTTTTTAAGGAATATGAACGTTGTTACCGTCCTACGATAATTGTCGGATATCTTATTTGATTGTAGGTTATGGTTAACTAGTATCTTATACCTGCTTGGATATTTGAGTGCGAATTATTCAATGATGAGTGTCAAAGCTTTTGATTGTGTTCCCGTGATAGAAGCTTTACATTTGCAAGGAGAACGAGCTCATACAAAGATTGAGTGTGTTGATTGTAGTGGTAATGTACTGTACATAGGAACTAGTGATGGATTCATTATTACACATTCAGTGGAAGAAAAAATTCATGCTAATGGAAGATTATCATATACTGCTAGACAATCTGGACACAAATGTATTGATGTAAGAAAACCTATAAAGTGTATGAAAGCAGCTCTTGCGATAACAAGGTTGCTTGTATTATGTAATTCAAATTTATTTATTTTAGATATGTCTGATCTAGAAATAGTAGGGGATAGACCAAAACTCAGAGATGTCATAACTTTTTGTGCAAATGAAACTGCTAATATGAATAATACGTTTAGTATTCAGATATGTGTAGTTAGAGCAAGACGTCCATTGCAAGTGTACAATGTTACAGAAGATAAGTTAACACTCATGAGAGATGTGAGTTTAGATGAACCAGTACAAGAAATATCCATGAATGGCTTTCATATTTGTGCTGCTCTTCGTACGCAGTATATAATTCATAGTCTCCAAGATGATCAAACTCAGATGTTATTCACATATGATAATGAAAGGATTGTCCCTGTTATATGTAGTATTTCAAAGGATGAATTTCTAATGAATGTAGAAGATGTTGGAATGTTTGCTACTACCATGGGAATATCAACACGCACTCCTATTCAATGGTCTTATCCTGTTCTTTCATTGGCTTATATACATCCCTATGTATTGGGTCTTAGCGAAGATGTAATTATGGTGTACAGTATTTTGG
Organism: Laupala kohalensis; assembly: GCA_002313205.1. NCBI lineage: Eukaryota > Metazoa > Arthropoda > Insecta > Orthoptera > Trigonidiidae > Laupala > Laupala kohalensis. Next base: position 842,244 of record NNCF01125938.1, read on the forward strand.
ACCAACAACAAAAACACACAAAACAGGCGCTACCCTTCGTAGGTGGACGATGTCTGGTAAAATGTGATAGTGGATTATTTGTTGCATCTGGTTCTGCAGTCTACACTTTAATACCTGTTCCCTGGGAAAAACAAGTAGAGGTTCTGCTTACAGATGAAAGAGTTGATGAAGCTCTGGACTTAGCAAGGAATGCACGACCAGTTGGTCTTAGCAAAGAACAATTTCATAGAATTTATAGGAAAATTCAACAAAGAGCAGGATTTATATATTTTTCAAAATGTGATTTTGACAAAGCTCGTGATTTATTTCAAAGTAGTAAAGTTGATATAAGAGAAATTATATCACTTTTTCCCAATTTGATGCCATTGTCTTCATCTTTTAATCGAGCAGTGCCTCCACTTCATGGTATTGCTGATGTAGTTCAGTTATATCATGCTGATAAAACAAAAATAAAGGATGCTCAGAGTTTCCTGTTGAACTTCCTACGTGATGTAAGGGAAGCTGGTCATTCCAAGTCCAGGGAAGACATTGATACTGCTCTTCTTAAATTGTATTCTGAAATTAACCCTCTTGAATTAGAAGCATTTATTGTGGCTGGAGAAATCCAATGTGACATAGTGGATTGTTGTGCATGGCTGGAGAAAAAGGAATGCTATCATGCACTGGCTCTCCTTCATCGTCATTCCAGAGATAATGAAAGGGCTTTAAAAGTGTGGTCAAAAATCATTACAGGAGAATATAAGGATGATAATTTTCATGGCCTGCCTTTTTTTGTTGAATGTTTAGCAAATTTAAAAGAGCATGATCTTGTTTGGAGGTATGCTGATTTTGTGTTGTCTATTGACGAAGTTGTTGGTGTTGGAATTTTTACATTACGTGATATTGAAGAAACGGATGCTGATGCCATGAAACCAGATGCGGTCGTTGATTATTTACATAAATACCCTAAAGCTGTTATTCTATTTCTGGAACATTTAGTGATGAAAAAGAATGTTCCAATCGAGAAGTTCCACACACATCTAGCTATATTGTACTTGGAAAGCATTGCAAGATACAAAAAAGAAAATGATTTGGAAAATTTTGCATCAGTGAGAGTCAAATTAAGAAATCTTCTCCAACACTCAAATTTGTGTCGTATTCAGCTGTTACTTGGAAAAATGCAAGAAGCAAATTTGCCAGAGGAAACTGCAATATTGTATGGTAAACTTGAAGAACATGGTAAAGCGTTGGATATACTTGTCGGTCAGCTGAAAGATTTTGCAGCTGCTGAAGAATATTGTGTTTTAAATAGTGAAGGGAAAGATATAAAATATCGCAACAATCTTTTTTTTACCCTTTTAAGGACATACTTAAATCCCAATTTGGACCCAGTCAGGAAGGAAGAATATCTTAGACCAGCCATGGATTTATTGAATGCTCGGGCAGTTGATTTTGATGCTGTAAAAGTAATGGAAATTCTTCCTTCCAATTGGTCCATAGCTGGATTGGAACCATTTCTCCGGGGTGCTTTAAGAACCTCAATGCATAAGCATAGAATGAGCAAATTAGAAGCAGCATTGGCCAGAGGGGAAAATTTACAACAGCAATTTGCCTTGTATGAAATACAGAGAAAAAAAATAGTCATGTAATTTTAGAATTTCATATTCATTGTTCTTTTTATGTTTATTATTCTGTTGTTATTCTCTTTGTTAAGTTAATTTTGATTTTTGGGTACATATTGATGTATGATGATTTCTTATATATAATGAGTTTTCTATTTTTTAAAGAGTGAATGTGAGGGGAAATGTTTATTTATTGAATTCTTAAAAAATATTTATGTATAAGTTGTTTCATATTTGATTTTTAATGTTAAATAAACAAAACAGGATATACAAAATCTGACTTGAGTTATTTTTTGTTTGGATTCCGATTGTATCCTTAAGCATTTAGGAATGAGAAAAGCTGGGAATATATTACAAAATATTATAAATTACATAGTATAATAAATAAAAACTTATTTTAAAATTCTATTGAAATAAAAGAAACATTCAATATTATGATACAATATTTCTTGAGATTTTATTTCTTTTCTTTTTCACTTACAAGGTTTTGAATTTGATTAGAAGAAATAATAGAAGTTTTGGAATTTTTAATCTCATGTATGTTCCAATCTGATCTATTTTCTAATTAATTTCCTTTAGTACCTTGTGATGTTATGTTACTGCAGACATAAGACACCCTGTTTCTCAATTTTTTAATTATAAAATAAAATAATTACCAGGAGAGAAACTTGATAGGAACTCAGGACACAGAAACCATGCACTGAAATAGTTGTTGGTTTGGAGAGATCAATTGTGTTTGTATCTGTGTTCAATGAAGAGAGATGCTGTAATGGAATATACATTTATTTCATATTGCTCGCAATACCTCTTTTTATTAGAAATGGATAATATGGATTTGTCAACCTAATCCTCCAAGACACCAAGTGCAGATCTTAATAGAGTAAATTCAGTAGATTAATGTAATTTTGCATTTATATTTATGGAACATATTTCCTAAAATAGATTTGCCGTTGTGTCACCCATGTTCAGTAACACGTATTGAACCAGCACACTGAGAAGTAGAAACAATATATACCAAGTGCTATCATTTATCTCAGATAGAGTCATATATCAATCTGAGATCATTCTGGATAATAAATTTATGAGAAGAACAATGTATTTAGAAATAATTTGATTTTATTAAAACAATTTTCTCTCAGATTTCATAATTCCAAGAGAGTAAAATTTATGTTAGTGTTATACCTGAAGTGTATTCATCTTATTTAATTCATCTTGTACTATTTGACTTGGATAATGTAACTGACAATAAATTCTTCTGAAATGCATGCTTATGGATGTTCCAATTTCTTAGGATTTCTTTCTTTAAAATTGAAGTTACTTTACCAGTACTTGATTTTGGAGCAGTTATGTACCTTAATACATGGAATCATCTCTTGCTCACCTGAAGAGTGTAAAGAAGTAACTTATTTCTCTTTATGTGGTTATGAAGATTTAAGTCCCTGGATGCCTCAGCCCCTTCGTACAAAAGAAAATAATAGTATGAATTGAGGATCAGCAGATCATAATGTTGGAGATGGATTTCTATTTTTATTATTTATATATTTAAGTTGATATTTATAGATTTAAGTGTAGAGGATGAGTCCTAACCAGGGATGGACTGGCTCCATGAAAGAGTGCAAGGGTTAATAGAAATAAATGTGGTTTGTGAATGTTGACAATGTAACAAACAAATAGGTCAGAGACAAGTGGTATTATGACATTCATAGATGTCTGGTGATACATGCATGGCATGGCATGTATCTATCACCACATTTGATTTCCTCTTTTTAAAGTTTTTTGTTGAAGGTAGTTCATATTCTAGTTTCAATTTCAAATTATTGCCAAAATCACAGATAAAAACTGTATGCGTCCACATGGAGGACAATAAACTAATTTACTCTCTAGAAGTAAGAAACGGAGCCACCTATTCCAATCTTGAATGAATTTCCAATCAATCATAATGGTATGTTTTTAGATTTTTTGCTTGCCTACTTGTGATATAATCTGCACTCATAAATTTGCTCTCTATTTTTAAGTTGTATACTCTTGGTTAATTTATTTTCTTAAGTTTCTATAAATCAGAAATTGTATTACAGAAATTACTTAATTGCAGTCATAAGTGTTTGTTTTGTAAATGTTAAGAGACAAAAAATTATTTAAAAACTCATCCGAAGGTCAGAGGTGTTGCAAGAGTTGTAAAGGCAGAAGATTTAACCCAGCAACTGTGACGCACTACAAACACCCAACTGTACCAAACTTAAACAGATGACTGGATATTATTACATCCTGTTCTTAAGCAGTAATCAGTAGGCAACTTACAAGATTATACATTAATAATAACGGTAGTAAGATTGGATTTTGCTCATTTAATAATAACTCCTATTTTTTCAATACTTCAGGCAGCTTTATTTTGGTCTTCATCAGGTAACAAGATTGTGTATCGCACATGTTCTAATGCAGTATTTAGTTTTACAATACATATTATAAACAAACACTTACCTAGTTACATCATGTATTTTTCATGAGGTACAAATTAACTGCAGAGTAAAATTAATAATGTCATTTCCATTTTTGAAGCAATACACTTTTTATCTATATTCAATTTATAATATTATTGTTTATATTAATATAATTATAATATTATAACACGTAGCGAACTATTTTTATCTCAGGAGTTTGCTGAAATGTTAAATCGGCCTCTGCCGTAGGGCCCTTAATCGGAATTGATGGGATGGTCCCTTGCTTGCTTCCAGAGAGTAAATTAATTTATTGTCCTGCACGTGATCATACAAAGTTGTAACTTATTTTGAGAATAAATTTATTATTAATTAACATTCATACCATTTGTGCAGGTCATAAGAATAACGGGTATAAGTGAGGTACTCTCACAAAATGGTTCAAGTCTTTCTTTTTTAGATAAGGTGCAAGTATTAAAATTAAACATACTTATAAAAAATAAATATTTCTTCAGGAGTGGCCCAGCATTGCAAACTTGGGTCATTCCTTGTTATTTATTACTGATATTAAAGAAGTCATCAAGCACTCTGAATTCTTCTCCTTTACCAACAATCTACAGGACTTCAAATAAATTAAATTGATGAATGACCAAACATTATTGCAAGAAGATATTATCAATGTAGCAACATAGGTATACAATAATAACTAAAGAAAGAGTCAGGAAAGATACTATGGACAGTAATTTATAGGATAGGCCTACTATGCAGATATTGCAATGCTAGTGATATAGGACAGATTAAAAGGGGACTAAACATAAGAATTTGAGAACACTAGTGGAACTTTTGGGTAGCAAAAAAAACCATAGCAAATCACTCTTGAGACAAGCTCTATTTGATGGATTAGGAAAATTTAAATTTATAAGACAGGGAAAGTAATGATTATCCAATGCTATGTCTAAAATTGTGTATATAAAACCATAATGGGGAATCTAAACATAAGCAAGAATCAAGAGAAATATTATAAGATATTTGTTTATCAGTATTATAATAATTTGGACCATTTCTGTTTTATGTTATTTTACAGCACTTTTGCTTAAATTATATATGTTTACAATTTCATCCACGCAATGTTACTAGGATACCACCTTATTTATGTAAATATTGATGGTCAAAACTCAGGTTGAAATGTTATGTAAATAAATATAAAAAGTCATTTAATTTTATAACTTTCCCATTATATATTAATTTTTTTAAATTTCCTATTAAAATTAATTAATGTTAATTCCTTTTATACTTTTACACCATTGTTATTGTACATTTAGTACTAATTGATCAAAATAAAATTACTTTGGTGTATGCTTCTTGTTCTTTATTTTAAAGAGTAGTTTATTTTCATCTGTCCTTTGCACAGTTGTGTATATCATCTTTGAAGTGTAATCCTGGCCCACATTTTTCTCCAGTTTTTCATCAGGCAGAGGTAGTGTGGCAGGATGTAGGGACGACTCTATAGTTTATACTATCATTATTATTAATATTGAATTTTGAGTTATATTAATAGTTATCATCAATTAGCAATCGTTTTGGAATAGTAAACTGATAACACCATGGTGGGGTGCAGGGATGTTATCAACTGATTAGTCATAGGAGTGACACTTCTTTATAATCTCCTTATTAATTGCCCTGTCATGACTGTGTAGAGAATAGTTTGAATAAGAAAAAAAGAAAAGAAATATAAACACATTATTTTCCATGTAATTTTCTCAATCTACCTAAAATAATCCAATGTACCTAAATTAACTCTCATTTTGCACTTAAAATTGCAAGAAGACTGACTCCCAGACCACTGTTACTGATAGAAAGAATTGTTGTTTTTCTCTATGAAAACTACTTTGTCATGATACCTCCCACATGGCCAAATGGGATAACATACCCAGTGCATTTGTTTAAGAACTGTATTATTATAATCTTGGGGCAATTGCTGTGTGCACATTGCACTCAAATTTATCTAAGATACCTTTATCATTTGTTTACTTTCATGTCTTTTTTTCAACGAATTAAAGGTAATTAATAGATTGACTCTTCTCAGTTTCTCACATTTTTGCATGTTGAGGACATAGAAAAAGGAGGGAGCATCGGTAATTTGCAGGTTAGACAGACAGACTACCCCGGCTGGCAAATGGGTCATTTCCCAATTGCCTGAACCATCTTATAACGAGTGTTAAGCCTTCACCAAAGACGGAAAAACTGCCTCTTAGGAAGTCTGTCAATCTCTCAAATTGTTCAATGTTAAACCAGAAGTACAATTGTAATTTATGTCCCTTGACTGAAATTCTCAGATATTCCATGCTCGTACATGAGAGATGTAAGGAAAGATAGTCCCATAATAACTGTTTTTATTGCAAGGACTTGTGCAGAGAGGTGAAGCAGTATCTTTCTCAGGCAAAACCCCTTGAAAGACAAAAGCTGTGTGTATGTTTGCGTGCTATTCAAATCAATAACTCATTTTGGTACTCATCAAACTAGATGAAATTGTGAGAACGGGTATAGAAAAATCGTCAACCATTAACGTTTTATGAGGGATGTTATTATGAGGAACGAAACGTAGAATATTGTTATGGGGAGTGGCTGGTTCATAAACGAATAGTGTCTGAAATTTTACTATGACAGAAGTAAGTTTCAAAAAACAAACACTTTCTCTTTTATTACGTATATCATTGAAAAGAATTAAGGAATTTTGGATATTACAACACAACCATTTCATAAATATTAATGAATAAAATTTGTCTGTAAATGAATGGGGGTTTAAGAAAGTGTATTTGCACTGAAATAAAAATTCAAGAGAAAAAAAAAATGTGTGTTACGCATTTGTTATACTCATAATTGTTCATATTAATTGTACATCCATAGCATTACTCGTGTTAATTTTTTATTTTGTTTCAAATATTCTTATGCATCCAATTTCATTACCCATATTTAATCCTCAGTCATACCAAAATAATAGCAAACATAATATATATTACATGAAATTGGAGATTTTGGAAAAGTTATTACTGCGTGTTAATATTTTCATTCAGTACGATGTAAATTCTAGTGGATCAAAAATGTATAGCAATATCAATAGAGTCAAGAAGCAACAACTATTACAATTTATGTCACTCCTGGAGAACTTTCACTCACCCATAGTAAGGAATGAAGCTAACTTTTCTTTGAAATGTATAAAATACCAAAACATAAATATTAAAAAAGTACAAATAATATTTTGGATAGAAATGAGACAGTTGTTGATCTCTTTAATAGTCATAGGAATATCGGGGCACCCATTAATATACAGGGGGACAGAATAGGTGCAGAACGATGATGTGTTGCGCATCATGCCATATATAGTATACTGTGCACACTAGCATAATTTCACCACAAAAAGATCGAACTACATAAGTGGAAATGTCTATGACAATTTTTAACCCTTATTGCACATTTAAAAGTAAAATATAAAAAACTCAAATATCTCAATTTTTGGAGTTATAAAGAGAATTCGAAATATCTCATTTTATCCAAATTTCTCTCTTGCAAATCAGAAAATTGAAAAATCCTTTCCTCGTAAACCTATGAAAATCTTTCATTTGAAAGTAAGAAATAAAAGCAACACTATCTCAAACTTTCAATTTTCCATCTTTAATAGTTTCTTCTCTTTAATCTTTAATATTTCATCTTTAATAGTTGATAAATCTGTCAGGCCAAATTTGCTTTGAAGCACAGAATAAAGTAAAACATCTGAAGTGTTTAAGTTATGATGTGATGCAGCATATCCTGTGTGTTTAGAAACTATGTCTCTCTGCTGAAATTCATCAAGTTCAATTTAGCTTTTTTACATTAATACCTCCCCAAGCTGAACAGTGCACATTCAACTTTATACATCTGTAAGGATTCTCCCTCACTCCCTGCNCTGAAATTCATCAAGTTCAATTTAGCTTTTTTACATTAATACCTCCCCAAGCTGAACAGTGCACATTCAACTTTATACATCTGTAAGGATTCTCCCTCACTCCCTGCCCTCAAAGATATAAATTAACAAAGATCCATTTTTCTTAATTGTGTAGAATTAAGGGAGAAAATTAAGAAAAGCTAAGTTTTTGAACTAATTGTAAGATTCAACACTTAACTTGAGAAAACCTAAAATTACATAAATAAAATTAGGCAAGACATGTTTTGTTACATAGTAAGTATTTAAATTATACTTAGGTTTGTGAATATTAAAAGTAACAACAATAATTTGTTACAAAAAAAATTTTTTAATAAAGAAAGCAATATAAATTAAACTTGCATGACTCCATTCCTGCAGATTTCCTTATATGTTATTAGTCTGTATGCCCATGACATAGTGGGAAATGGCAGTTGAGAAGAAATCCAAAGAAAAAAAAAGTCAAATATTTCATCCAAATGTCAGGTGACCGCTCTAAAAAGTATTGTAATCTATATATACAAAAGCGAAATACCACTCACTGACAGACTAAATACGAAATCTCAGAAACTATCAAGCCCACAAACTTGAAATTTGGCAGGTAGGTTCCTTTTAGGGAGTAGACATCTATTACAACATCGATTTTGTGAAAATCCATCCTGAAGGGGGGTGAAATGGGGGTTGGAATATTTTATGTATGTATCCCGCCATAACTATAGAGTGCCTGGAGCAATTTCAACCAGACTGGATACACAGATGATTGACTATATGATAACAAGCACTATGGGGAGTAAAATCAAATACTATATATTGTCAAGATGTACACGACCTTTAAAGTCGACAAAGTTTTTATTTTAATGACAATAATAATTGGCGTGAATATTGACAAACATGTCTATACATTGCTTAAATGACCGACAAAATGTGTTCGAAAAACTAAAATCGTTATCAGCGGTATTAGCATATGGATGTGAACTATGGGATGAGAAAGTCAATGTCAAATATGAAGTTACGTTCTGTGGAAAGCGAGTGTTTAGTACAAATAGCAGGAGCATATCGGACAGTTTCGGAAGAGCGTTAATAAATGGGTGGCAAGAGCAATGGACAAACAGTACAAAGGACAGTGTCACATATGCTTTCATACCAAATGTAATGTATGCCAAAAAGAACAAAAAATGGTTTAACCCCACGAAGGAGCTGATACATATAACAAGATGGCATGGCAACGGATATGTGTGACTGTGAAGAGTGACAGGAAACGATGGAACATATGTTATGGGAGTGCGTTCGTTATGGAGCGGAGAGGACCCAAACCAATATCGAAGACAGAACATTGTAAACTTAAATAATCTTAAAGGGTTAATTGATACAGAAATGAAATACCTAATATTTGTAGAATATGTAGAAAAAACACTGACTATTAAAAGATTGCTAGAGTAGATTGACTATTAAAAGTTGCGCACGCCACCACGCTGGCGGGGACGGGTAACACCTCTAAGGTGGCAAAGTTGCGCAGAGAGAATAAAATAATTGGGATGGCAAGAATATAATAAACCTTGTTTTGCA
>NNCF01125938.1:851947-889666 GCA_002313205.1 Laupala kohalensis
ACTTAAAAAAATTGAATTGAAAACTACCTTAATGGAATGTTTTTATTCCATCAGAGGACAAGTTTTGAAGAATGTAGTTTTAACTCTAGATTCAATTTAATCAAAGGCTTCCTTCATGGCGCGAACGTATTAGCGCAGTAGGTTTTTAGAGAACCGACTCACAAAATTATTCAACAAATGTTGACTGCTCGAATTTGTGTATGCTGGCTGGCAAGAGGCGAGGTGAGGCGAGCACCCTGAAATAACCCGGAGCAACCGCTTGTTATGATTCAAGTTCCATTTCTCCTGCCTGTAGAGCGCTTGTCCTTGAACTTCCGACTGTATTCGGTAGCTATCTATTTCTGACCGCGCGTACGAGGCGGGGAGTCCCTTGTTGCTTCCCTGAGATCATGGACCACGGAGAATTTGTGAAAAGACTTGCAGTCGCAGCTCCATAGCAACACGCGAAGATGTTAGGATGGAGAACACGTAGTGTACAGAGATAATGTGAGAGGAACCACGCCAAACCCAATCTGTCAGAATAAGTAGAGGTTATGGCGAAACCTTTTTCGGCCGACCCCCGCCACAAATTTTTGTTACCTAGCCGCAGATTACTGACATAAACTATGAAAATCTTTGGCAATGTTTCGAAAAATTGAAAATAATATTGAAGCATTTAAAGAGGGTAGAAATATGTATTTTCTAATAAAACAAAAAAACATGTTTTAATTTTTTAATTTAATTTATAATAGAAAAATGAACAAGAATGAACAATTGTTATTTGGACAAATGAGGTAACTTGTTTTGCTAAAAGAGGTTCCTACACATAATGCAAATTTGCCTATATAAAATAACATTTAGAGACTCAAGACTATATTTTAGCATTAATCTTATAACAAAAATAAGTCAATTTTTCGTTATAGGGTTTTTTTAATACATGCATTACAATAGCTTCTTTTGGATTGAAACTGGTCAGTGACTCCCTGTGCATTTGCAAAATCAGCTGTGGAGATATTTATTTCATACATTCAAGATTTAATGCAATGACGAATTATTTTTGAAATTTTAGGCCAGCTAGTTAAGCAACCGAAAAAGCTACCAACAGGGCTTTCAGGTACTTGGGGCCCTCCCGTCATTGGGTGTACATTTTGTCACTGAATGGAGTATCCAGATTTTCTTTTTTTGTAAGGACTATTTTAGTATCTGGAGTGTCTGGGTGTATGGAATATTTGAAAAGTTCGATGCAGAGATGCAAATTTAAGGTTGTAAGAACAAAATTTCCACCTAATGCGAATAATAGGTCTGCATGCCAACGTCATTTACTACAAAGTACAAAAATGAAATTTTTTTCGCTCATTTTGGGGAATGCTTTTGTTCGGAAGCTTCTTCCCTCCTAAATCCGGTCTGACCAGTATTAAATGACAAATATTATAGAAACGGTATAATCGCTGTGATTTGAGTCGTGTAAGTTTTGGATTGCGTAGCATGTATAGTTGTACCATAGAAATATACTACCTACTGCAACGCTGAGTAATACGGGGATCAGAGGGTGAACTCGAGTCGGCTACCAAGCCACCCCCCACTCTAGTCGGTCTAGTCTATTGCACGAAATTGCTAACACATTGCGTCGCTCGCCGCACCAACAGACAGAAATTAATATTGTGCACAGTGATGTTATCTCCTTTCTTTCACATTATCAAGACAGCAATTATAATCGTTAATTAAAATGGTCAACACTTGTGTATCCTACAAATGCAGTAAGTCTTCCATGAAGTATTATGACGGATCATTTCATAGGTAAGAAGTAAGCAAGAACTTAACTGTTGAACCTTCACTGTCTTTTGAAATTATACATTTGCCAGCACTAATAAAAATTTTAGTATGTTATGCAACTAAACCATGATTACATTGTTGTAGTTGAGTAGATTGTTGATGTCTTACTAAATGAATGTAACGGCACAGCGGTTTATTTTAAGGTTTGTTCAAGATCCTGAAAAGAAACGGATAATAGTTACGAAAAGGAAAGGTTTCACCCCTTCCAATTATTCAACAATCTGCAGTGCTCATTTCGAAAAAAAGCTCTTTTGAGTTTTGAGGAATCATTAGAAAAGTTAAAAAAGGGCGCCGTCCCTACAATATTTGATGTTCCACCATCTTCAGACATCACAACCTAAACGGCGGTGAAGAGTTGAAAGAGCTCCGATAAGATTACTTACAGAGAATCCATAAAAAATTTCTCTAAAAACTCTAAAATATATTTCGTACAGTAAAAGTAACACTTCCAATTGATAATTGTAGCCTTCTATTTACGTTAATTTCTTAATCTTCCGTATTTTTTCTTTGTGAGCTGAAGAACTATCGCAAATGTGGTGAACAGTCCAATAAGGTCGTATAATATAGTTAATAATATCCAATTGATAGTTACATTTTAAATGAATTTATAATTTTTAACTATGGATTTATTATATTTAATGTAACATATTACAATTAATGAGTACCTTGAGCGTGTGCGTTGAAACGTTTAATATTTGGCAAACATCAGATAGTTAGAAGCAATTAATTATATTTTTAATTTTGTTATCATTTCGTTAATTTTTTTCATCTTTGTCTTTTTCATTAAAAAAATATCTTTCAGTTAAATAAATCTAAACTTGATTTGCGCCAGAAACTTAACTGGCTTGTTTTATTTCAAAATATGTAGGTTAAAATTGTAGCCCTCAGTGTTGGTTTTATCGTAGTCTTTATAGGTTCTATTGTCGAATAGTTATTGTAAATACATGTAAATATATTAATGAGTTCTATTTATATTACTTTTTAAAGATATTATAGGATTAATCTAAATTAAACCATGTACTCATAAAAGACGAACATCTTTTACAATATTATGCACATGGATTTTGATAAATTGTTGTACTTTATTAGTCCCTTGTCCCACTAAAATAACTCAACTGTTGTAAAACATAAAACTATTATATATAAGTGAAAAAACTTCAAAGAAAACGGCTGCATTGAGTTGTATGGTGGTACAGCCAGCCGAGCCCGCGACAGTGCTTGGGGAACTGTGCCTGGCAGCCGGCTCGCAGACCCAACACCGATTTAGCGTTCCAGTTTATAGTATATTTCTATGAGTTGTACTTATGATAAAGCTTTCAAGATATTTTTTCTTTATTTTTAAATGTTTGCATTCTACGTGTTCGTGAAATAGCACCGTGTATGGAGAGTAATGACCCTGAAGCAAGAAAATAAACAACATTTATTATGACGTACAAGGCCGAATAATCCAACAATTATTTTCCAGGCCGAGCCTGTTAGATGTGAGCTTCGTAGTATTTTGCTGAGACTGAAAACTGTATTTGTTTTGCTTCAAATTTGTGGGGATTTTTCTCTTTGTAATCCTTTTCTGGAATTTGTATTTTAGAAAGAAATCGCGACGAAGTTGGTCATGAACAAATTAGCGTTGAATATCTTGATAAATATTGGAGGTGATCAGAAACCTATCCGCTTCACACGATTTTTTTAAACATTTCGAGTTGTTAATAACGTTTTTTATTTCTTCATTGTTGTATTGTAAATGGGTAATGTAGCGTGCTATTGAAGCTTATCTACATGGAGCGATAGGAGTTAGGAGTTGGGTGGTAGGTCATTGTTAGTAGGTGGGCCGCTTAGCTGGGTTTACCAACAACTTGGCCCACGTGGAGGGGTTAGAAGAAGTGGTTAGTTATTGATACTAGGAGGAGCTGGATAGAGGTTATATGAACTGGGACATTAATGTGAAAAGCTACAAATTTTCTGGCCCCATCAAACCCGGGATGACTTGGTGAGAAGCGACAACACTACCACCTGCGCCACCGGTGGGGCAGGGATCACTAAACTATTTATTCCCAAAATTCATATTTTAAGGTAAAATTATCCACATTTGCTTTTGCCATTGAAAATTACCAATTAATGAATTATAATTAGTATTCGCTTAAAAAGGGTGCACATTGATTTAGTTAGTTAAAAGTATAATTTGGCCAAATATACCGTCAATGTTTATTTATAGCTACTTGGAGGAAGCTTGTTTGTAATGATGTTCACTTAAACTGATTTTCATAATGTCTAATGAAATACTTTAAAAATTTAAATTTCAATGTTGCTGTCTGATAAAAACCATATTAATCAGCGGACTTCTAGTATTAAATTAACGACGTTTACACACAAACTTAAAACACAGTAAAATAGCAAAAACTTGAATTTCGCATTTTTTTTTTCAAATTTGTCCCGTTTTAAATCGAAATGTAAAAAAAATATTATTAGTTAATATATACAAAATAAAGGCAATGCCCTGTAAACATTTCAAGTTCCTCTGTTAATTTTTGCTTCGCATTGATGAATGAGATGGTCAAGTAGTAAGGAGGTCACTCCGGACAACGCGTTTTTCCTTACCATCATTTATTACACATCTCCTTTATGTATAGCCTAATACTGAGTATCGCATTGGTCAGTTTCTCCCTGTTGTCGTTTCTTTATAAGTTGGTATGTACAATAACTTTCCTTGTGTAGAATTTTTTCGTTCCGTGAGGGAAAATAAACAATGCGCTCCTTTGAAATGAGTTATTTAAATAAAGTAAAAAGAATTGAAATTGCTTTATTGGAACATATTTTATAAGAGTCAAGTTTTATCTTTTTTTAAAAAGTAAGTCTCATTAGAATAAAGTATTTTATAACAAAAAATGTTTCATATTTTTACTTTCTTCGGTCTATAATGATGCGATGAAATGCGCTTCAATGGCTAGTCTTCAATGATCAAGAGAAATTGAATGTTTTTTTACAAAAAAAAAAAAAAACCAGGTTCATTTACGGAAATTCTAACACGATTCATATTCGCTTATCCATTGTTCGTATTTGTGTACATCTTTCTTGGACACACTGGCTTTACATCGAGCGATTGCATCTTCAAAATCTTTTGCTGTGACTGGAAGGTCAATATCTTCCTTTTTGATATTTCTGATTTCCTGCGCACTCCGTCCGGCAATTTTTCTTCTCACGCACATCATGGCTGCGTTGCGGCAAACGTTCGTGATGTCCGCTCCCGAGTAGCCCTCCAATCGCTTCGCCAAATTTTCAACATCGATATTATCCTCGACTTTCAAGTTCTTCAAACATAACCTCAACAGAGCAACGCGAGTGGGCTCGTCTGGCAGTGGGACGTAGATGCGTTTCTCGAATCGCCTGCGAAAAGCTTCGTCAATATCCCAAGGGTGATTGGTTGCTGCTAGAACCATGACATATTTCCCTTCTTCGTCGTTTTCTGCGTTCAAACCATCCATGTGGATGAGCAGCTCCGACTTGAACCTCCTTGACGCTTCGTGTTCTGAATCCGACCCTCGGACCGAACACAGAGAATCGACTTCGTCGATGAAAATTGTACTAGGAGCGTAGAACTTGGCCATTTCAAACAGGACACGCACTATTTTTTCAGAGTCTCCCCGGTACTTTGAGGTCAAAACTGAAGAGGAAACGTTAAAGAAGGTTGACCCGCACTCTGTGGCTACAGCTTTCGCCAGCATCGTCTTTCCCGTCCCTGGAGGTCCAACCATTAAAATCCCCTTCCAAGGCCTACGTAGTCCTTGGAAGAAATCAGGCATCAACGTAGGCAGTACCATCGTCTCTTGGAGGATCGTCTTCGCGTCCGTCAAGCCAGCGATCTCATCCCATCGCACTTTCAAGTTGCGTTGAACGATTTCTTGCTCCAGTTGTTGGCTCATATAAGGATCCCATCCCGCAGGACGAAATACTTTATCATCTTGTTCAAGGTTCGAAGCCAAGGGTTCCCCTGATTTGGCTTCCGCTTTGGGGTTGTGAGAGGCGCTCTTCTTGGAGCGTCCATTTCCGGAAGTTTTCACTTGGGTGCTGCGGAAGCGAATGTCACTCACAGTCATCGCTGGAATGAGTTCCGGGTCACGACGAACTCGCCTGTTTGGATCGTCCACTGCTGCGGATTTGGACGAACCTCAAATGAAAATCAAAAAGTATTTTAAATTTCATATTTTAATATTAAAAATATTTTCGTCCACTACCGTAGTCATATTGTAATATTATATACGACCTCAATGGTGGACAAAGTTATCATTTTTACACATTCGAAAATTTTACTCACATGATGATGAGTGATGACCAAAATAATGATTGAAACGAAAAATTAAAAACTTCCGTCTACTTAAAAGATGGTGTCGAATATTAAAACATTTATGTATGAGTGCAATCGGACAAGTAGGGATATCGAGATACTCTAGGGTCTAGATCAATACTCCCAAATATTTTACACTCGCGGCTCACTACATATAGAAATGAGGTCTAATGGCTCCCTGGTATAAACCATTCATTTCTCAATACAGTAAAATTTTAAGTATATTTATATTAAAATTGCTTTTAACTTACTAGTTTTTCTCTAAATATGATGATGTCGAGTTTGTAAACAGGTCTTGATAGCGAGGAAAACGTATATCATATTTAAATTTAAAAAATTGCGGTAGCTTTTATTACATAATAAATATTTTCAGAAGACATACGAATACAAACTATTTTTATATAGAAACAGATTTTCATTTGATATTATATTAAATGACTGAAAACTAAGCATGAGCTATATTTTCTGTCCTAATACCCCTCCTGTCCAGCGACGCACAATTTGGAAAACACTAGTGTAAATATATAATTTCTTCTGAGCATGCTCAAAAATATTAAGTCTTTGGATTAACATATCGATATGGAGACTTTCAGAGATGGACTCATGAATAAAAAAATGTTGCTGTCTGAAAAACCGCTGTTTGGTTTTGGATCAAAATAAAAATTGACTTCGATTTCACTCAGAAAGCTGTACTCATAAACAATGTCCCATTTTACAAAAACATACATCTTACGAATATATTGAACGAGCTAATTTGTTGTCTATTAGTTTATTTTTCTACATTGTTTTGTCTTCATTGCTTTTTATACGTTACATTTTTCTACATATAATTAATCTAGAAACGAATAATATAATGTCTACAAATGACTTTTAAATTTGATTCGTTAAAATAGTGTAATCATTTACTTTAATTTCCAAACACAAGCGCCATTTTCTTTTTCTATTAATTTTTTATAGAAAGTTCTTTTTTTTATATCTCGAAAACACACTTAAAAATGAATTGTCTTATTGCTCTGATACTTAATAAAGGTCGCATGCCGCAAAAAGTATATAATAATTTCTTCCATTATGAAAACGTTTAAAAAAATGTTTTTAGTTGTAACTCGATTTATTGTAAGAGAGTTTAAGACGAATATTTTAAATTATAATAAAATATTTCACAGTGTATTCATGATATTTTGATCATTAACGTAATAATTGGAACGGAATCTCTAGATTTCTTCTCATTCCGTGGAAACTTTCCAGTTTTAAAACAAAATTATTTCTTTGCCATGCTCTACTTGAATATACTTTTTATGAATATAACATTTTTTATGTGAAACTCCTTTGTTCATTGTAGGAGTAAATCAATAAATCATGCCTACATTCTCATCACATTTACATTCCATCAGTCAAATTTTGTAATTCAGTTTTAGACCAATTCTTGTCTTACAATTGTAATAGATTTGGACAGGTTACAGCTTTTTGTACAACAATTATTTATGATAAAACAACTAAATGCAATCCCAGTACCTTCACGCCAGAAAAATTGCAAAAAAAAATTTGTAATGCGTGTTGCATGTCCTGGTCACTATTGTACTCAAAAGAATGAAAATAAATTCAGTAATATGATGGTATATGTCAAAAGGTTGAAAAGGAAAATTTAGATACACATTTTTTTTTCTTTAAGAATCACTCTCTATGAATATTAAAAAAAAATACATAATATTCAAAAGTTTGAAATTTGAGAAGGGAGAATCAAGGCAACAAGTTCATTTCCAAAGTTTCTTGTGTATCCACCTTTACCTTCTTTTTTTTTTTTTTTTTTTTTCAATTTTAAAACATTTAATATTTTATATTCCAGTAATATAATTTAATATTTCAGTAAAAGAAACTACACACATTTAAGATATTTTTTGTGGTGTTTTGGTATTTTGGCATTATGATCCTTAGACCGTCTGGGAGATGTTTTTGGTTTCATTTTCGAAGACGAGCTGTAAATCTCACCTGGTGGCAGTCGCGTTCTGCGCGCCGCGGACACCTTCTTCGGTTCTGTTGGCTTGAGCCGTGTTCGAGGTGATCTGAAAGACTCGTCCAGCGGAGCGAAGTAACTGAAACCGGGTCGTCGGGGCACTGCCAACGGTTCGATGCGGGAACCAAAGATATCGTCCCTCACAGGAGACCTCACGGAGCACCTAGTGGGAGCTCGAGTTCCTCTAGGGGGTGGGAAGACGTCGGAGTTGGAGGAAGGGAACTTGATGAAGTCGGAAACAGCGGGAGGTGGCCCGAAGAATGGATCGTTCATAAAAACAGAATCTTGGAGAAAATTCTTCATGAATGAGCCTAAAAAAGCCATCTTGTTTTGTTGTTGTCCCGAAGGTTTTTCTTAAGATAGCAATGAATGAAGGTCTAGGTGGGTAAATAAATAAGAATAGGGGAAATTCAAGAAAACTTTCTCTTCATTTTGCTCTGCGAAACAATTTCCACCTCTTGAACTCACAATGCTCAGTTGTCCTCATTAAAAACATCCCTGAAAAACAGATTATCTTCTTATTACGCTCTTAACGCAATGAACACATATATTATTCTGTTCTTAAAATGAAGTTTCTGAAGACTTATATCGACGCAGTGTCACAATTATTATATCATACATTTGAACCAATTTTTCAATGCCCTGTGCCAGAATCGAATCTCTCTTCAGGTTCGATTTCTACATGACGCACTAAGTACATCCAAAAATAGAATGATTTTGGGGTTTTCGTTTGTTACGATTATTTAACCCGAATTTTTCTATTTTTCAGTTAAAATTCCACTTAAGAAATTTGATTTACGAAGGTGCACTGAGTATTAAAGAAAAGTGAAATACAGTGGAGCGTCTTTAGCTCAAAACCCGTTAACTCGAAATCCTCTCTAAGACGAAGAAATTAGCCATTCCCTTCCATTGAACTACAAAAATCCCTACAACTCCAATTATTTCGACGCTATAACTCGAACTGAATATGGTTTCCCTATGATGTACTATCCATACATATCATACTCTCTAACTCGAACTCTCTAAATCTAGCGGACACTGTATCTCGAAAAAGACACTCTTTGCGGCCTCTGTGAATGGAAATACTTTTCGCAAGACTCTAACTCCAAGCAATAGCTTCGTTGTCGTCAATAACCAATTCCAAGAAATTATTTCGTAGTTTCATTGAAAGATGTAGTGATATCGATGACAATATATTTAGTGCCTTGTTTGCAATCGAAAATACAAGTTCGAGTTAAAGAGGCTCCACTGTATTAGGAAACAATTTTAATTTTAGAGAAAAAAAATTAGAGAGTAATGTTGAGTGTTTAGAGTGAACAGAGAAATTATACTACAGTTAACGTCCATTATATAATCTAATTAAATAAAAAATGAAAGACTTACGACCTTTTATGGTCGTTTTAAGCCGTCGTCGGGTGCTCAAATAAAACCAACTTATATAAACATAACAGGAGAATTTAAGTAACATTCAATGCTTTAAGTAACATTTATATCAATATTCAATTCTCATATTGTTTAAAAAATCTCTTTCCGCATCAACTGGTCCCTTTCATGAACCCTTCCAGAAGGTAGTAACTCTACAAGAGACTTCAAGGGTGATTTTTTGCTCATAAATCTGAGCCATCGCTCAAAAAAGGGTAAGAAATATTTAAATTATGTTAATCACTCTTTCAGTTACTCCCAAAATCAATTTGTGCCTACGCACTTATTTGGAAAAGTGTATACGTAAGGGATAATGCACTGAACATGGAAAAGAGTCAGAAAGTCTTCTGCCAGGAACAAGAAGCTAAACAAGCACGAGTAATGGATGAGGGTAGCTCCTGTCTTCTATGTTAGGATTCAGGAGAATTTATTTTTAGGACAGATCATCTCCTTATGATAAAACTCAAACCATGTGCTTGCTGAGGAACCCCATTCCATAAGCTATTTTCGTCCAAACAGCTCCGAAAATAGGACTCGCTTTTAAACCTTAAGTTATAAAAAAATCGCCTAAAGAGTATCGTGTCTCAAGATCTAGAATTGTGATACAGGTTAAAGTTGTCCATGAAAAAGCTAATACAATGAATACCTCATAAAACATATTTTACTCTTCTTGAATTCATTTTTACATTTCGTTTTGTTGCGTTGACGGCTTTGTGGGATGAACTAAAAACCTCTAGTAGGGTAATTTTGTCCTCGACCATTAACACATCTTTGTTCATGACAATCAGGGAGATGGCGAAAGAATTTTGTAATTTTATTTAACCACACCAGGTTTGACTTTTAAAACTATTGACTGCCCTACTAATAGTGATCTAGAACGGATTGAATTTTTTTATATCAGTTACTTTCTTTCAAATGAATATTGGAAGAAATCAGACGGGGAAATACTACAGTTGTCTAACTACAGGGACTAACAGCCTAATGGATATGTTTATAAACATAGTTTAATTATCATTCTAACTCTATAGTTAGCAACTGAAAACTCTGTGGTTGACCTGTTCAATTTATTACCAAAATTTCGTTTATTCAAACCAGATAATATTCAACATTCTGTATTACATATGTTATGAGACTAAATATTTACTGCTGTAACAATTGAAACTTATTTAAGCTATTATCATCAAATTATTCTTTTATAAATTGTAGGAGTTATTTTCACATAGTAATTTCCTCGAAGTGGATATATTGTTCTGATTAGTGGTTATGATCTTAAATAGTTCAGTGTCGTAGTACCATGAGGGAGCTTTGCGTTCGCAACTCTTGGACACAATTCAATTTTTTCTCGCGCATTCTGACGCTGTACGTAGAACGTAGACTGACGTACGAGGATGTCGTTCCGTGGCTCGTTTCCGTTCGGGGTGCAGTGTTTCCTACCGGTGAGGAGGTGGCACGCGCCGGAGGAGGCGGATATTCTGAGTCACGGGATGGAAGGAACAACTGGGATTCTATTTTTATACCTTTGCTGCACTACATTTTAGAAGAGGGTGCCAAATGATTCGTATGGGTATGACTCATTTGGTTTGCAAGTATTAAGGACATCGATGGTCTCCACGCTAGTCGCCATGGTTTCCATTACCCTAGTTAAACGCAGTTTGCTGATCAATGTTAAACATAGCCACTGTAATCCAGTCATTTTCTACAATTATTCATTGCAACAAATGATATGTTACTCAAAAGGAATCTCTAATAGTAGAAATATAAAATCGGAGAATGTATGTAAAACTCAAGATGAATATTAATTCAGAACTTGAGCAAATTGATCTGACCTAAAATGTTTTCAGTAGCGACCAAGATTTGTAAACAATAGTGTAAAGAAAATTATGAACATAATAAATCATAACAATGTAAAGGGAAATAGTGTAAATGAAGTGAATAGAGGGATATTGTATGTATGTATTTTCGTTTCGGCCAACGAGGACCACGAAAGACGAGTAAGGCTGAGTTATTGGTTTGAGGGATGTATTAAGCTTTTTAGTAACTAAAATATCATTTCGATAGCAGTTCCTTACCGGTGAACGATATACACACATGAAAATTCCGAAGCATGATTTAGGCGCACGATTGCTTGCTACGATATATTGGTCTTATTTATAGGGGCTTAAATTTTTACTCGTCATGAATGCCTCAAGCTTCAATCCAGTTTGGTGCAATTATTTATTCAAGTTTCAATATCCTCACAACATAAGGCAATGGGTCGCGATTCACTTGTACCTCTTTAAACAGTGGCTTATTGTTCGGTTTAACGCCCTATCCGTTTACCTGTCTTGCGTTTTTTTTCGGCTGAGACTTGCTGGAATGCGTAAGAGGAAAGAGATCAAACTAATTCTTCTAATAAAACGGTAAGAGCAACTAAGAGATCAAAAACAGTGCTGTTTATGTTCCATTCGTACTCGTGCGTCTCAGAAACCCCTTAACGGAGTACTAGACAGGAAAATAGAGATAACAAAGACTTAACCCAACTCATATGGGACATAAAACTTCAAACAGTTGCGTTACCTTTTTATTACCAAACTTCTCTATATTTCACGAAAGTGGCTGCCGTGGTAGAAGATATAGGTTTTTCTGGCGAAAGGTCAAATCCGCAGGTATTTGGTGTTCTGTAAGATGCGTCAGAGTGAGCACTATGCGCAGCTGACGTCAACGTAGATGCGCAAGTTGCCACTCCACGCGTCACGCAGTGGGCCTTGTTACATTCTCCAGGTGCGCCAAATCTGTAAGGAAGAGGACGTCATCACAAGTAGTTTTCATTCATAAGCTTGGTCACAAAAATACTTTTGATTGAATACAATATACACAATACATCTCCACATCACCTCCATCAGCTTAATATTCCTGCATTTCCGAGCAGATTGTTATTGCAACGACACGGAAAACTCGCGGGACCGGGGGCAAGAAATAACAGCTAGCGAAACCTCTCCCATCTAGTAGCGTGTTCTCCCATTATATGCAGTAAAGTATTGCCGAAACAGATGTATAATACAGCGTGTGAGCAAGCAAAATTGAGAAAAGCAGAAGACCTCGTTATGGGAAGGATAATTGAGCTAGTTTCTCCAATTCTTCGCGCACGTCTTTACATTTTCGACCACCATGGGAAAATCACTATTAGGATCCATTAATTCTGTTACTTTTGCTGTCACAAATAATTTAGACACAATAAAAATCACATAAACAACTTGACACTTAATGTATATTTTGAACAATATTGTGTGGAAATTATGTTCAATTAAGAAATAATGCAGAAAGTTTCGTTCGCTTGAAAATTTTAGTGATGAGTAATAGTATTCCCTTACTTCTCCGAGAACAACTATCGTTAGTGTTTTAGCAGAGAAGAAAATTTCTAACATCTAACATACATTTATGTTGTTTCAGAGATTACACCATTAACCTATGAGTTAAATGATGTGCAGAAACAATATATCCATGAAAAATGATCAGACAGACAGCACCTTAATGATGGCTTCCGGAATGCGTTGAACCTATTCACTGAATCGTATAATATGAAAACACTTCGGTTAAAGTAATATTGAGGAAGTCGAATACTTCAGAATACTTCAAAGTGTGCTATAGGTTTTCCAAACGTTTATACTATGCAACTGAGTCTCATCATTTTCCGATGGATCACGTAAACCAATAAGCTAAACGTTTAGAGTAGCATACCTATGAAACAAAAATTGTGACAAAAGAAAATGAATAAAGAAACAAATGTATGTCACTGGATCACGGCCCTCTGGATCATGATTCTAGTTATCGTATGTATGCGACCTCGTGCCTGATTTTGGGGATCGACGGCTATATGATGGGAGTTTGAACTATTGTATAGTGTAGTACCTCATAGAAAGCACAAGATTGCACTAGTGTCATTCCTATCTAAAACACTATAAGTACAGGTATTCGCATGCGCATATTGGATCAAACATGGAGTCAAAATATGACGTAGCGCATGTAAACATAGGAATCGCGCCGAATTAATTTAGAGAATTTATCATTTTTTGCAAGTTATTGTAGAAAATAATATCATAATTAAATTGTGGATAATTTCTGGGTCTGATCGTGATACGGAAATATTACAATTGGATTTTTTTTAATTTTTATAATCCCGTGAATTTGTATCAAATTTTAACTGGAAGTTTAAGCGTCGAGTCAAATTGTGACATTATAGTACACAATAGTTTTGTAAGAAAATGCTTTTTACGTGATATTAGTATTGATATGTAAATCTTATTAGTATTCCGAGGTGATGAAGTCAAAGAAAATTGGTATAACTCCTCATTTCGTAATAAATAAATAAATTACTAACTGCTTCACGTAGTTTCCATTCGCTTCATTCGTAGGGAGTACAAGTGTAATTCAGTTTATGAGACAAATTTTATATCATTATTACACTGTATTACGTTTTAAACTATGAGTAATTTTCAAAACATTATACTGTTATAGGTATTATTTATCCATTTCAGCAGAACCTCTACATGTTACAAATTTGAATAGACAATTAAAATATTTAACAAAGTAATGATTACTAAACAGTTATACAATACTCGTGTATACATATTGCTGTGTATTTTTGACTAGGATTTACAGTAATTTTGTGTTAACAAAAATGTATTCAATTGTAGTTTCCTATTTATCTAGAGATGTCCGAAAATAAATTTGATGAGACTATAATGAATATTTATTTGTCGACAGTAATGTTAACCATGTCAGATAAATATTCTTTTTATACTGCACTTTTTTCATTAGCAATAAAATTAATGTAAAACATTTTTTCAAAGCGGTCTCCATATGCATATCCCTGAAGGGCGCCAGCTTAATATGGCGCATGCGAATACTTGTACTTATAGAACCACATTCCTATCCTGTGTGTAGAATAAATCTCTCGCGCGACATGGTTCGTTTTTCGACCATTTCGTCCCAGAATCGAAGACAGACATCCCCAAATTGTTGGCGCGATATTCTTGCAATAGAACACTCTCAATTGCGTCATCTCCCCACCACTTCACTACAAACTTGAGGGGAAATTGAGCGCTTCACTTGAAACGAAGACCTACACAATCGGACTAATTACATCCAGTCATCCAGGTGGTTCTCGCTTAATTTCCCCTCACATCGTCTAGTTCCTCAGCCCCA
This sequence comes from Laupala kohalensis, assembly GCA_002313205.1. Lineage (NCBI taxonomy): Eukaryota > Metazoa > Arthropoda > Insecta > Orthoptera > Trigonidiidae > Laupala > Laupala kohalensis. The sequence goes on from NNCF01125938.1 coordinate 866,713, forward strand.
TACAGAAGGCAGCGATTCGTATAGAAAGTCATTGCAATATGATCCCTATTTATTATCGATACGTAGTATAAGTAGTATGATACGTAGTATAACCAGTAGCATCAGTAGTATGCTCATGTAGACCGTGGATTGGACAGATACATCCAGAAATAAGAACTATAATAATGCAAATAAATTATCGATTGTATAGAACGTTACATAAGTATGTCATCTTGAAGAAAAAATGTGTTGAATGTTCATAAAATGGTTAAGATAAAGAAGAAAGCGCATGCTTGTTAACAGGATTATTGATGCCATCTATCATTGTTAAATCGAATTGATTAGTAAATATATTTTGTAATCAAAATTTTAAAATAATACTTTTGCATTAGATATTTTTAGGAGAAATTTTGCAAATTTAATTTAATTCAGCAAAGCCTTTAGATATTCAATATTGATCTAATCCCTAATTAATTGTAATGTTCTTTTTCTGACATGTTTGATCGTTCGAATGTTTGAATGTTTTTTAACTAATTTTCAGTAGCAGAAACAAGAAATAAGCTTGTAGACTTCTACCTCGCTCTGAATTTTATTAAATCATTCATAATTTCATTATTTATCATTTTCTTAACATTTATAACATCCATAAATCGAAACTCATTAGTCAGATTTGATCTCTCGATATCGACGTGTCGAGGCCTTGAAGCATACTTTGCATTAAACAATACACAGAACTGCAAAGAAATAAAGTAATTAATATACATTCATGTGGAAATGGAAGATCAAGCGAACCTCGAAAAACTATATGATACAAAGCAGGAACCAAATAAAGCAGAGAAATTCCATGAAATATTCTTAAATATTTCCACCTTCTTTCACAAAACTGCAATTTTTCAATCCAATCTATGCTTCTTTTCAATGTCCAACATTAACAGAGTAGATTTGTATAAAATGCATCCTTTCTCACCGTTTTTGAGTGAAACTAGTTTGACCTATCACTGTTTCTTCGAAAATATTCGGCAATATGAATGGTTTTTAACCGAACGCCTATTACGAGAGCTGTTTTTCTTTCAACATTTGATGGGCTATAAAAGAGAGACAGATTTACATAACAAAATAATTTTATTACCACAAGTATAGCAGGGTCTCACTTCTTTTTCAACATAATTGACAAAACGGTTGAGGCACTGTTTTCCCAAAAATTGTAGCTGTTGTTTCCCTGTTGCTCACTCTCTGTTTGAACTTTTTCGGTTTGTTTGGGGAATCTTTCATTGGGACCAAAAAGGAGTGTTGTTGGTGTTTTTTATGCAGCAGGGGAAATAATTGAAGGCATGTTTTGACGGACAACACTACGCTGCCAACGACGAATTTCAGTATTCCGTCATCTCTCCTCACTGGCGGTTACCTTTTTTATAGAAGGCATCGAGAAGCTTGTGTCACGATGTGGCAAATGCCTCAACCGTTTTGGCGATTATGTTGAAAAATAAATAAGACCCTGTTGTACTTTTGGTAATAAAATTATTATGTTATGTCAATTTGTCTCTTTTTTTTATAGCCCATCGGAGGTTGAAAAAAAAACCGCCCTCGTATAACTAAATACCATCCCGGCCCGTGTGTCGGTATTAAGTCATTTTGATCGACATTGGTGGGTTGATACCTTGCTTGTTTCCAGAGAGTAAATTAATCATTGAGTCTGTAATAATATGCTGTTTTTAACTGCTTTTTGCATTAAATTGATTATCTTTTAATAATAATTTCCTTAGGCATTTGTTTCGTGAATTTTAACTATTTTAATGTAGTTTGTAAAGAAAGTCTTCGTAAGAAAGTTTATTACTTAAATTGTTAACTTACATTTTAAAGAAATATTATGATTATTTTCATAGTAATATAGTGAGACATTCATTCCCTTGATGTTACGAGAAAGAACTTATGTCAAAACTGGAGAATCGAAGTTGTTTAGACTAGTAAAATACGCATATGTATGGATCACTCACACTCCTTATTACTTCCAGGAAGCTTCTTCTGTTCTCTCAAGGTGAGTTTTTCCATATTAGTGGTATTGATTCTTGTAAACTTCTTAATTTTTTTTTTGGGGTGGGGGACACGATCCATTCTAATCCTTTCTCTATGAAGGCCATATTTCTTTGCTAAATATCAGTTGCTTTAAAATATATGAAAATTTCTTTCACATTTTTATGTATTTCAGACATTATTTATTTTTATGGATCAGAGATTCACGTTAAATCGAAACTATGTATTCATGAACAAATTGAATTTCGGTGCGATAAAATAAATACAAGTATTGATTTAATTAGCGTACAGTTTTGTATGTAGATAGCTTTCTATGTACTTTTGTCATATCAATATTTATACCACCCCACTTTTGAGATTTCCAAGGCAAGCTACCATGATGAAGTTGGGTGGATTTATATTCATGGTGGAAATAAAGCGGTCTCAAACTCTCAAATNAAGGCAAGCTACCATGATGAAGTTGGGTGGATTTATATTCATGGTGGAAATAAAGCGGTCTCAAACTCTCAAATGAAATGAACCTATGCCTTTTCATATTAACAACAGAGTTTCTCACTACTTCTGCAATCAAAAGCATGGTGATTGGCTCATTATTCTATAAATCCTACGACTCACCAATTGAAAATGTGTTATGTTCACGCAAGTACGCGGTAGAAAGGACACTCCTTCGGCAATCCATACTAATACATAAATGCGTAACGCGAAAACGTGTCAGTCTATTTGTTACTTGATCACGACTAAACCACTGAAACGATCGTGATGAAATTTGGCAAGGATGTCCAGGATGAACATAGGCTATTTTCTATTTTAACACTCGTATATTTGATAAGAAAGATGGAAATGGTCTCTAACAATAAATGTCGATAAAATCTGAAAAAAAAGAGAGTTATATTCGCTTACGCTGTCTAAATGATTCGAGATAAGTGACAACTATGAATTGCGATATTGTTTGCCTCAAAGAAAAAGTCCGGGATAGCATACGTCTGTCTACAAAAATTAACCTCAATTATCGAAAAAACCTAGTATTAAAATACTTCAATTTGAGAGAGTAATTTAAGAAGGAAACAATGTCATCATCAAATTTAATGGGCTATTTGTTTAGCGCATTTAACAGAGATAAAAACGTCTTTAAGTCATAAAATTGCGCCGAATAGTTGAAGATTTTACAAGAATTTAAATGAAATGGTGCAGCCGCGTCATACCTCGGATGCGAAAACGCGACCGGCGCGGCTACCTCGAGATGGTGTAGTGTAAACGGTCAAGTTTTGTATTAAATTTGTATTATTATGAATTTGTAAAATTAGAATGATGTACATGTTTGTAAAATCATTTAGTAAAAAATATTTTGATCTTACAATGTAGATTTTATTTTTTCCTTTGTTAAAGATGATTGGTCTGAGAAAAATCCCGGGAAACGCCGGGTTATCAGCTAGCATACATATAAATTGGAGACCACACATTCTTAACTATATAAATGAATGCATTGGGATCAGTTTTTAAATAAGTATCAAGATAAATTTAATTTCAAATTATTTACATTATTGTTTATAATATTTTAATAATTTTTTGAATGAAATAAAAACTATCAGACGATAAAATAAGCCAAATTTTATTATTTTTTATCACATATTTTTGTTCTCTGCGTGAATTAATGAAACGAAGTTTTAGTGAAGTATTTAATACTAAAAAAACTAGAAATGTTTCGATCAGAATTTGCATACGAGTGTATAAATTTTTTTTGGATGATTTAATATCGCGTGAAAAAATTAACACTTGAAGTCCAATATGAATAAAACTACTTTGTTTGTTTTTTTGAAATGTTGGATGTATTAGATTTCGGTATGTTTAACTTACGTGTTAAAATGTTCGTTTTCTTCGGTAGTTAATTTTTTTTCTTTTTGAAAAGATGAAGATGCAAATTTTTATTTTATTTTTTGAAGTGGTGATGGTATTTTGACTTTCGACCGCTCAAATTATGGAGGGTACTCCATCTCACCGTGTTTCGGGGTGTGGCTGGGTGCTTCCAGAATGCCTCCGAAAGAGCGAGCAGGATCCTCTTGAGGGGAGGGGGTGGGTCTCTCTGCTATTTAAAGACAACGGGGCGACAATCCTCTCAGTAGCGAGCCGACTGCGGTGAGTCCAGGGAAGAACCTATTCAGCATCTGTGGATCTTTCGTTCCTACACCCATTCAACTCGAAGGTGAGTTGTTTTGCTGTTCTGTCGTCTGCTTCGCGAACTCTCACTCGTATATCGCAGATGAATGAGTGAGGAACAAGTGTTCAACAGATCACAGACATTTCGTGTAATTTTTCCGTCATGGGACCATGTGAATGTATCTAAATACATTCAACTATTATCTAAACATGATATAAATACAGCCAACAATGTAGGCGAAAATTAATATTTTAAAAAATAAACAGTAACTGAATGATTTCTTTGTCCGCGTAATGTTGTTTGAGTATTTCATTGTGGTTATTAGTGAACACCTTGTGCGAATCGATGTAGGCACGTGTTCCTTACACGAGATGTATTTTCGCAGAAACTTTCGTTTTCTTGTGGGAGTGAAACTACAATTTTCAAATTCACTTCCTTCGGAAGTAATAAAGAATTATTGAAATGTTATTGTTTTTCTATCCTGAGTGACACGTTCACGTCGGAGCAAACCTAATATAAAGAAATTTGTCACGACTCAAGGATTATTAAGTAGCTAATTATGTTCGTTTTTTCTTTTTTGGTTTTAAGGGTAGTAGATGTCTAACTTTTCCGTGAATTAAAATATTTGTAGCTTTTTAGTTCGTAAAATTTTACAGAACCCCTACGTCAAATTTTATCTCATCTACTATACATTAGAAGTATAGAGGCAACGTAAATATTGTTAGAGTCGTTCAATCTTCAAATAATACGCTCTGGGAAATATCTCAAATTCTTTAATTTTTTTCCCGCGTGGGGTGTCATGAGTATATACTATGAACACAAAGTATCACGTGAAACCACGACTCTCGTCTTATAAAAAAATACGTTTGGACCCCATACTTTATGGAAGTTGTCGTCACTGATCTGAGTCATGGGAGAAAACTATATGAATCTCTGTTAACAATGTTCTCCGCAGAACGAGACGTGGTTGATCTTGCAGTTATTTTTATTATTTTAAGCCATTTTTATTGTCTTAATGCCCAATGATTTGTTGTCTTTCGCAGATGTCTCTCATCCCTTCAGCGTTCCGTGATTGGTGGGATACGGACAACGAATACCCACGACGGTTTTTCGACGATGTCTTCTCCCACCACCTTCGCCCAGACTGGGGTTCCCTGACTTCAAGAAGTCATCGCTTTTGCAGAACCTGTCGTGCTAATCTCGCTCGTCAGAATTCTGGCTCATTTGGTCTCCTTTCAGACAAGGATCCGTTCCAGGTAATGCGTCCGATTTTTCCGACGAGTTTTGTATTCCGTGGTGATACGACTACCAGAAAATTCGCAAATATTAATTTGGTATGTGTTTTAGGGGGTAGGAGCGTTAACCATATCGGTTAATATAAAGAAACTCTTTTAAAACAATAAACGTCAGATAATCGTTAAATTATTTTTATTGAAATTTTATCCGGGGTTTCAATCTCCACTTACTCCACAGTTGACAATGTTTGCACGTATCATAAATTCTATTTATTACAGATATAATTTAATCTGATTTGATGGATCTGAAACCCAGTTTAAAGAGGCTTCTCAGGAATAAATTACAACAATTTTTCATTTTAAGATTTGTTTAATTTTCATTCCTAAATCTCAGCTTGATAATATTAATAGTTTATCATTTAACTTTTATATGAATATCATTTATCGTACGATTAATTGTTCAAAATTCCTAAGGTTCAACAGATTTCGGTCGGATTGTAGCTCTAGTTATTTAACCCATATGCTTGTTACGATACAACAATATTTCTTCGCGGAAAGTTGTGTAATACAATCGCTTACGTTCCTCTTCATCAATGGCATGATATTCCCCAATAAATATTGTCGAAACGCGGATAAAACTGCGAGTAACACGTGGAGGATAATAAACTAATTTTAATACATAATAAATAAAAAGCTTCTTGCTGTCCAAATTTCTTCGAAGAAGTTTAATTAAATGAACCTGCACATAATTTGATTAATTTTCTGGTTTTATTTCCAGGTGATCCTTGATGTTCATCAGTTTTCTCCTAGTGAAATCACTGTTAAAACTGTTGATGACCGACATATCATCGTGGAGGCAAAGCACGAGGAAAAACAAGACGAGCACGGATTCATTTCTCGCCAGTTCGTCCGTCGGTACATGCTGCCATCTACTGTAAACGCAGCAGATGTTGTTTCTAACTTGTCGTCAGATGGAATGCTGACAATAACTGTTCCTCAAAAAGTAAGTTCTTAAAAAACCTACGCTGTCATTAAAATAGTAGATTTGATGATTCATGAATTTGAGAAATAAATTAAGGAAATACGTGTATCGATGTATGTATAATTCAGAATTAGATTTTGTATTACAATTCATCTGTGATTTGGTGCGGTAGATAAGCGGTATTTGAGCAGAAATTTGATTATTATAATTGGACCACTGATCAGTTATGTTGTTAAAACCATTTTTCATTTTTACATTTATGGTACAGTTCTTTTTAATTGAAAGTAAGACTGATGAGAACTTAAATTATATCAAAAGACGATACTGTTATAATGACTACCTTTTGAAACGTTCAGTTATTATTTATTACATTATTTATCTGTCAACTTACAAAATGTTTCATAACGCCTTCATCCACTCAAAATTAAAAATTATTTTGAAAATGAAGGGTTTAACGTACAATACATTACAATAATGAGATAAGGTAACACCTTTTTTCGATTTTGTAATGTTATGCTTAATATTTTATTTTGCATTAATATTGTATCAAATTATATTTTTTGTTATATATTTTGCTGATATACGTGGACTAATGAGTCCTTTCGGACCTAGCGGGTAGCGTTACTCGTTTTCCATAATGCCGCCGGAGAAAATCAGCGTCGGATACGCGTATAAAAAAGTACCCTTAACCCTACAAGATACCGTTTACGCTATTTGAGTAGAGTCTATTTCCAAGAATATTACTAAATTTCAAAATTCTATAAAAAATTCACGAAAAGGGCTCCAGAATTGAAGCGCCAGAAGCATTGAAGAAAGAAAGGGAGAAAATCGCGATGAGAGATCGACACTCAAGAGAAAATTAAATGAGGGTGACTTAGCGGTTGCGGATATTAATCACATATTATCATTATTTGTAGTTCATTAGAAAAGTACTTGAAACTGTATTTGTAATACCTGTTATGTGTATTTCGTGATTTCCGTTTATTTATTTTTATTATAGATATTATTTGACAATTTTTGAGTTCTTACGATTAGTGTCACATTTTTCATTTATGTGCTATCATCACTACATATATCGTCAAATCCCGCGTATCATCCAAATGTTTGAATGTATGACATATTTTCACTCAAATACCAACTTCATACCTTTAAACTAGCAAAATATTTCATTTTTGAACTCGAATAATTTGCACATTTAAGCTAGTTCACACATATTTCATTTTATTTAAACGAAATGTTATTTACAGGAACCTTTAAAAGATGGCGAACGCATTGTGCCAATTCAGCAGACTGGCGTTCCCGCGGTTCCCTCGCTGCAAAACCGAGAATGTGGATCACCGTTCCCTGTGACTCAGAGCACAAACACTGAGCTTACTAAGTGAAAAAGTCGCATCTTTGCTCTTTACCTGAACAACTTTTCAAGACTGATACAATATTCATCTTTATGAAACAGAAAATTGTATACTTATAAATTATTTCTTATATGTGTCTACATCACTTGATAATTTCTTTTTATTTTGTAACTTTCAACGTTGAAATAAATTAGTTTTTTTTCTTTCTGACGCATTACGGCCTTTGCGGTATATTGCCATCCTTTTACACTGGTAATAAAGACCGAAATTGCGGAATATTTAAGTTATAATGTCTGACATGGACAATATAATCAAGATTTATAATAAGAAATACATTTACGTTTTAATAGGGTAACGGAGGATAAGAGTATAGCATGTATTTGGAAAAATCTCAAGTAATACAAAAGATAACTTCAAAATGTTACTACACGTTCCTTGTTTATTAATACACAATTAGTATATAGTAAACGAAGTCTCGTTAACTTTAAAATAAACTCAATGCAGGAAATTAAAAAAAAACGTACTATGAGGGGCTATGATTACGCACTAGGAGTACTCGCAAATAAACGGCTCACAAATCTTCATAGGCGGAGCAGTCCTCGCTCCACTTCTGCTACAGTCCACAGTCCTCGTGCCAATATGAAAATCCAAGTAGAGTATGCTAGCGTGCCTTCATGCTATTGAGAAGGGAATTGCGATGGTTTTGCGACAGTCGCTTATCATTTGCAATTGTTTCAGTCATGTTTCCTGATTCGAAATGTGACGAAACCCGTCAAACTTATTCATGCTAAAGGTTTTTATATTTCGACACAAGTGATAATTCGAGGGAATGACGCATCGTTGTGTTAGTGCGTGTATACCCTACCCTAACGTATGTCATACGCCAGTCAAAGTAAGATTGTGTGCTTCTTACTACGTGGAAGACGCAATGATACCACTATCCGTTCTATGCATAAAGAGATTTGAACTTGGGTGCAAGATGACATTTTCCTCTATTTTTTATAAGAAAACGGAAAACTGTGAGAATGTTTAACTTCAACTTTAGTGTGCTAAAACACCGAGAAATTCTCTATCTCATTGATGTAATAGATTTTCTCGCGGTCACTCACGAAAGTGAAAGGGGGAATGGGGGTGGACACCACTTCATTGGGGTGGTTAGATGATGGGACTTAAATTCTTTTATGCAAATGTACTACTTACATCTAATGCTACTAAATGTAATGCTTTTCATCACGAATCAATCGATTTAACCGCACGAAAACCCTAATTTTTTAAAAAGGGTGAAATGTTGAAGGTGTCTCTGTGGATTTCTCGCATTGACGAAAAAACACGTATACCATGTTCCTTGGACAAGCACACACATCTCAAAGTCTCCAGAGGAAGTGGTGGGATAAGGGGTGGGTCTTCTGATGTGAGTGATTTTTTAATCTTTGTTTCTTGAGTGGACATAATTGAGTCAGTATACGTGAGACTAACTCTCACTCACATATTAAAGTGTGATATTTTCTCAAAATTTGCATCCCTCTTCACTCTACAGGGGTCCCACCGTGAAAGGGGTAGCACAGACACTTTCCAACGAGGGAGTTTTTCGATAGTACAAGAAACTTTCCTCAATCCAAATTTCACTCTTAGATTTTAAAACATAGGTGTTGTGAAGCGATAAAGTTACAGTACCGCGAATTTTAGGTTTCATTGTCTACTCAAAGTGCGGCGACAGAATGCAATATACCGCAACGGTTTTCAAACTCTTTTGTCTCGGATTCCGCAAATCAAAACACGCGGGCCATAGACCCGAAAGGATTTACAACTAAATTTTACTAAAACCTTTAACAGGTCTAGTAGTATTCAAAGTTATTTTCTGATTAATGGGTTTGATACTAAATTGAATAATTTTCTGGCTTCCTTTAGCAGACAGTAATGCGGAAAAATTGTTCATCACCGACTAATGTGTCAAACTCATTCAACTATCGGGACATTTAACGCGACTAATAAAATTCTAGTGGGCCACATCACACTTACAAATTTTCTTAATTTTTTTTTTCTGAAGCGAGAATGCAGGAGCATAGGTAGGATAATTATTTCTTTCCATAATCCTCATTCATCTAAACAGTATACACCTAACATCGAATTTAATGGTAACCACCTCATCTTTAAACAAACAACAAGGTTTCTGAGACTTACTATACAAGATAACATGAAATGGTAGTGTACCCCTAGAAACACTGAATATGAAACTACGCCCAATAAACTATGCCATCAGAGTTCTAACAGCAAATTGCAACATTTTTTTTTTGTGGGGCTTTACGGCCCATCGAGATCGAGGTCATTAGAGCCCTAAAAACTTGTAAAGGTAGGGAAAATGCAGTTTCGCACTAGGGACAGACAACATGACTCTCCTCGCATGTGGGACACTGAATGACTCAACCAAACTCTCTAAAAACCCTCCTCTATTACAACTCAAAACTCAAATATCAACATATCTCAAATATCAACATATCTCAAAAAAAAAATAAGAGGAAGAAAGAGGAAAATGAAAGATACCCTAGCGTTGGGATCGAAAAGAACAAGAGGTGACCAAGGAAGGTCAGGAAAGAGAAAGGAAGGAGCCTTGCACAAGTAAGTGGAAGTAATGCCAGACTCACCTCAGGGCCCCGTGTTTGCCAAACACGTACTTACTAGATGTAAGTCCCCTAAGGGGAAATTGCACAACAGATACTCTTCGAACAGTATACTATGCAAATGTCCATTCCATTCTAAAATATGGTATAGTATTTTGGGGACAAGCACCAGAAACAAAACAAACTTTTAGTTTACAGAAGAGAATAATACGAACAATTATCAACACTAATAAACTTTGTTCATGTAAACCATTATTTGAAAAGTTGAAAATCCTTCCACTGCCATGCATGTACATTTTTGAAACTTTGAACTTTGTAAAAAAGGATCTACTAGACAAAGGACCACTCTACAGATTTAATTCTAATGTTCATGTTCACTGCACTAGACAGGCCAGAAATATCCATCAACCACAGATTACATCCACTCTTAGCCAAAAAAGCACTCATAATGCAGGTATACAGCTATATAATGCGTTACCACTCAACCTTAAAAACATCAGTACACTGAACCCATTCAAAACAAAACTCAAACAATTCTGACAACAGAAACGCTACTACAATGTACAAGAATTCCTCAATGACAATAACATGTATGACATACAATCTGTTGCAGGTAATCATTAGAACAAAAGTACAGAAGGTGACCAATGAAGCAGGAAAAGATCTAACTACATTAAATTACATTGTTCAGCATAAATATAAACCTTGACATAAATTAATAAAATAAAAGTATAATAATAATATTCCTACCACAGATATCTAATAACCCTAGCTTAAATAAATATTAATATTCTGTAATAGTAGAAAATAATTGTTTTTTTATGTTAACTTCTACTTAACGTAAGTTAAATGAATATGGTTGAATGTATCAAAATTATTGTATTGTTGTTATTCCTATGTGTAAATATTATTGTCATTGTTGTTAGTACTATGACTTGCCATACATCATTGTTTTGATCTATGTGGTTCAATAAAATATTATTATTATAAAGTATATAAGTGAAATCAACTCAACCGTTCTTATTTATACATTTTTATGCATTAATATCATCTGATACTAACTTATGTTTTTAAAGTTCTTTAATTACTGTAATAACACAATACTTTGTACATGATTGCATTATTAGAAGCTACTGCTGCCATTGTCTAATTTTTTTTTTTTTGTTGGGTTTTAATGGCTCATTAACAGCAAGGTCATTAGAACCCATAATATTTTATGAAGATCTCTGATATCAGCAATCTCATTGGAACTTTCCCATCTTCCAATTTTTTCACTGCACTATCACTAAAATTAACAGAAACATTAGGACTTTCCTATCCCATTTTTTCACTGCACTTTCACCATAACCAGAGGTGTCATGGAGCCAGAATGCCATTCCGGTACTGGTTTTTGGAATGTCTTTCTATTTATATATTTAATAAACATTTATTTTATGCAACATTAAAAGAAAATAAATTTTAGAAACAAATTTCAAGTTGAATACAACTAGAGACCCAGGCTATGCGGGAGAAAATTGAGGTTGTTTTTATTTCACTACCATTTGAGTTTGGCATGTGCTCTGCAAATTAGTGAAAATTGTATGCTACCTTTTCTTATAAGTAGCAGCACAAAAATGTGTCAGTTTTAAGGATTCCAATATTATTTAAACATAGACACTGATTATAATTTTATTTTGAGAGTCAAGAGAACCATATCAAATATAACTTGTGATGAATAATCACAATTCAAAAAAAGTATTATGTTAAACAAAATTAAGACCCAGGTATAAATTAATATATTTTTAAAATTTACCTACTTTTTACAAAAATAGTGAAAATGTAATGCTGAAAATCGATTCCATAAGGCAGTAAAGTGTATAAATTTGTGCATCAATTTTTAAAAATTTCTGGGGGGAAGAGCGCAGGTGCCCCTTTAGTTGGGAAGTATGGGAAATTCAGCATTCCAGCACTGCTAAATTCACCATTACACCACTATTACTAACTACTTCACAGCACTTTGTACTTGGAGTTCCATTAGCTTCAATGAAAAGAAACATAATGACAAATTTTTTGATACCACAGTCCGAACACATAATTAACATTCACAGTTTTATCAGTACATCATAATTTAAAATTTAAGAAATTAACATTTTATTCATAGTTTGTAAACTTCTCTTATCAACATCATATATTGAATATTTGCTCATATGTATCATTAGAAAGTTCATTTTTGTTGTTATTTGGGACCAAAGAGGGCTGGTTCAGAATTTAAGTATTTCATTAATTATGAAGCATTTACTTACATTTACATATTTATAGAATTTTAAAATTCAATTAAAAACTTAAGTTTTTTCAAAAAAATAAAAAATTATGAAGAGAATATGTGATAATTGTTTGTATACAAGTGGCAATTTTTTTGATAAACCGACCGACCGACCGACAGATTTAACTTAATGGATGAAACAAAGAAATATTGATTAAATGTAATTCTGTATTTTGACTGTCTATAATGGCACGGTGCAACATATGTGAGGTAATTTAATATTTCTCCACCACCAGGAAAAATTATGTCATCTGCCTTCTGCTTAATAAGAACAAAGAGCATTAGCTGCTTCTTATAATATGTTAAGAAATAAATGACCTTGATATTTAAAATGTAAAAGAAAGGAATATGTTGATCACACAAAACAGAGAACTGATTTGTATATATGCAGATCAATATTTTTATTTACATGAAGAAAAGATGGCTTTTTATGATAAAGAAATAATAATTCAAATAGTTCTCACCAAGCAAGGGACAGAAGATAAACTGTTCAAAATAAAAAATAATCTTGTATAATCATGGTATATCTAATCTTTTGGATATCAGTCATTGCAGCAAGGAAAAGTTGTAACAAATTAATTAACACTTATGTACTGAGAAAAATTGTTGATTTGTATCAGCTGGATTAAAAAAATTGATTATTATATAAATAAATAATATTGTTGAAAAATCAATTGTAAACTGCGTATGATGACGTGGGAGGCAATCAACTCTCCCGATTCAAGAAAGGGATCATCAATTTCAATTACGGACCCAATATACAGTGGCAAATTTAATGTTCCTAAAAGGAGTTACTTAACAAATATGTCCTGTTATGTAATTATTATTACCAAAATAAAACACAGCTAATAAATGAAGTAAAAATTTGAGACTGACAATAACAAAAGACTATTAATAATATTAATGACTTTCTGACCTACAGAGAAATTCACCCAAGGAGGAAATGTAGAAAAATAAAAGCTTGGATGGGGCTATAGAGATAGTGTATAGGTTTTCTTACAGCTAGAAATAAACTATGAGTAAAAAGGAAAAAAGAACACAAAAACCTTGTAATTTATTTAGTAAGAAGAGTACTATAGCAATGGCATAAAAAAGTATAAGAGTATTTAACATTAAAAAGTATAAGTAATTAACACCACTTTACATTAACTGGAATGAAATTAAGTTAAAACATTTATTGGGAAATTGAAATGCATATTACCTTTTCTTGTTACAATTAATTCTGTAAAATAATAGAAGTAATGGCACATTAGAAAGCACTTAACAACAGATTTAAGGAGATTTAGTTTATTTCTTAATTAATAAGGTAAATTAGCTTATTGTCCTCCATGTGGTCATACGCAGTTTGTACTGCTTTTTTGACAATAAATTTATTTTTATTTATTTATTCAATTTAATATCTTTTATATTTTTGGAAAAGTAATTGTACAATATGATTCCTGAATAATACAGGCCTTTTTTCACAAGTTCATTAATAATTCATTTTGACAGAAGCATTACGTTCAAGGTTAATAACATTACAAGCAAATAATTATAGTTGGTCTTCAATTTTGTAAAAGAAATTTAAAAAATGGAAATAATTCCACATAAATGTCTCTTAGTGAGTTGTTATTTGTCTGCTAGATAGCAGTAATGTCGCTGAATGTTCTCTACACACTTACTCTGGCGACCACAAGTGACACTAAAATGTGAGACCTCGACGTAGTTCGTATTACGTAATTTTGTTCTAGATTTTTTTGTTATTATTATACATCAAAATGAATCGAGTTTATGAGATGGATATTAAACATTTTCATCCATATTTCGAAAATATGGTTTCGTGCCGTAAAATTCATCTGGTTCGTTAGATGACAGTGCGACCTCTCCATGTTGTCAATAATATGCATTTCCATCTGCAATTTTTTATGGAATTTGGTGCAAAAATGAATAGTTTGTGTGTCAGGAACTTTTCCCGCGAGTTTATGTTTCTTGTTTCATATGTGGTACCGCAGGAAACCTTTCACTGTTCATAATCTTCAATTCACCTTTCTACAACTTTCGGTAAGTTTTAATTTACAACATTACATAGCATTAGTATTTCTCTATTAGTTTATGTTTCTTCTGTTATATACATCGTTCAGTATGTATCGGTGTTTTCGTCCTTGAAATTGTGAAAAAATTATTATTTCTCATTAGATTCAAAATCTTAGAAACTTAACCTTAAAAAGTTGACGATTCCTAGACCAGGTGTTGCATTGCGAATGGTCTGGGATTTCGAGTTCATGCTTATGGTTGTTGGAAATGCTCTATTTTGTCCTGGAGCACAGATCAATTGTTCTGGAGACAATTACTCATTTGTTGAAGAGTCATTTCTTCTGTGATTCCGATTTAAATCCTCATTGTCATTTCTTCTGAAATTCCTCTCGTATTATTTTCTATTGGTATTAGAGTATAATTTAATGTATTGAGTATTTAAAATTAGAAATTTCTGTCGCACAAAATTAACTGCTGTTGAAGACCGCATTATCTTTAATAATTCAGTGGCGGGGGTTAAAGAAATATGTAAAAGAATATGAGATTACCTGCAATGGGTTACAAATAGTTATTTTCCCCATCAAATTACTATTTGTGGATAGATATCCCACCGCTTGTCAATTCGCAACAAAGGTAATTACTGAGTTCACACAATCTAAGTACATTCCCACGAATATATTTCAATTGCATAAGTTCAAAATGTACAAAATGTAATTAAACAATAATTTATGTTATCAAATGCTTAACTTACTCTTGTTTTGCTTCTAGATTTTACATTATGACTAAATTGCATTTGCGATTAAGAACTCATTTTGAGTACTCGATTTGGTTCCGTTTCTGTGGCAAACTTATTACATGCTTTTACTGCGATCATTTTTCTTGTCATTATTGTGTTTTTTTTATATTTTATATGATGGTATATCAACAATTGGGTATGTCGGTTGTTAATTTAATTTCCTACAAAATTTTAGTCAGAGGAAATAAATTGTTATTAAATTTCTTTGAATAATTCGAACTTACCATTATTGCCAGTTTCTGGAGTGTTGAACAATATTTTGTAACTTTGAAATAGTTAATTCTGAATCCTATTGTTCCATTGTTGCGCATTTTATTTTAGTTGGGTTGAACCGGGATGGATCGCGTGTTTGTGTCAGTGCCGTTGGAGATGGTTTACCTTGTTAGAATCGCAAATTAGGGGGAATGGATGCAATATATCTTCACTGTCGGAGTTACATCCGGTTGGGTCATTGTATTCTGCCTTTCGAATATTTGCAATGACTTGGCTGTGTTCTGCTAAACCTGTTCCTTTGAATTGGTTGGAGTGTGGAGGATTTTCCATCTTGTTTGTATCTTGTATACGTGAGTTATGTAACATTTGCATTTTATTGCTACAAGTATCTCGCGTACATTTTGGTTATCATGATGTCAAAATAAGAAGTAAGTATGCTACTTGAACATTTTCAAAGTATCCTCATTTTAACTTATATTATTTGAGTGTTAAAATAATATGTCACGTTAAAACAGTAGAAATCCAATGATCGGAACCCCACAAACCGAATCGATTATGGGGAAGAAATATGTGTGAATGTTACGAGAAAATTACATCAATATTTACAGTAGCTGTACTTCCTTGTGCATTAGTATATTCTTTTTGATTTTGAAGAGTTACGTTATTATTATTTTTTATTTTCCTGAATTCCAAACGTGCAGATCCATCTGAAATGACCCGACCCCAATGAATTCGGGTAATTGGAATTATTTTGTGCTAGAAACGAACAGTATGTTGCCACAGTGTTATTGCATTTAGTTGTTTGTCCGTTACCATACATTTGTTGTAACTTCGTACATACGACATACATCTCCGTGACTTCATACAACTCTGACTCGTAATCCAAGCCGCTTGCATTTACCAGACCACCACGCTCTATTTACGCCTAGGAGCCACGAATTTCCTATTCTTGTTTGTATAGAAATAAAAAATTGTGTCTTTAGTGTGATTTGTTTCATGAACTATATACCATGCCGATTTATGAGAAAATGTTTTCGACTGCAACCCTGTTAACAACTTCTTAATTATTTCTCAGCGAGATGATTGTGTCGAATGTTTTATAGTTTAGTAAATCCTTTCGTTAAATGCAATCTTTTAGTAACTAATGAGTGCTTTTAAGGAACATGTCCTAGCCCATTTTGAATAATAAGTAAACAAATGTATTTGGTATCAGACACTAGGGCTCTAATGACCTCGATGTCGGCGAGCCGTATAGCCCCAATAAAAAAATAAAAAAGGTTTCAGACACAACGTAGCCAGTCTTTTACAATGTAAATATTTCCGAGGAGCATTGGGACTGTACATGAAGGATACTGACAAGTTTGATACAGCATTGTTAACAAGTCACTCACGAAATATGGTAGATTTTGAAGTACGAAAATTAATTCGCGACAACCGTCTCTTTGTTTCTGGCGAGACACATTCGTTCAATGATATTGCGTATTGAATTAGTATATAGTATAGTGCATGATTTTCTAACTATAATCCCTACACTACGGTTCACAACACTTTTCGTACGATAAGTGTCACAAAACTTAATCGCATTAGATGGAGCAGGAAAGTAATATGTATTAGAATGATGCTCACCATCTGCATATGTCTGTCGGAAAGTGAAGTTAAATGTATCTAGTGATACATCTCTACTGCACGAACTTTGTCTCTTACATTTCTTTCTCTACTATTTGATAAAGAATTTGAATTAAATAAAAATAACTTTCTCTCGGGTTTGACTGTGTCGGAAGTTGTAGTTGAAATTATAAAAATGGGACAAACGTGACCGTTCTTCCGCGTAAAAATGCGCAAGACGTTAAATTATTGTTGTTTGTATACCAAATGGAAATAGATAAGTGCAATGAAATAAGCCATCATAATCCATAAATAAGAGTAAAATCAATTTTTGTTTCGTCAAAGAAAATTTCGCGTCAAAGACTTTAGCTTAGCTTAGCACAAATTTGCATATTTGTTTCGATACATTATTTCGCGTCCAGTTTCTACGATTCTACACAAGCAGCAGCAACAACAGCAGGTACTTCCATGTGGGAATTTCTCGTGATTGAGCTGGGAGGAAAATTAAGAAATGGACAAAATTGGCGAGGACACATCTTGATGTGAAAAATGGCACATTTGTTGGGGGATTGCTCAGAATTCCAAAAAATTTTTCAGTCGAGTGGAGACTAATTATGCTGGTTCACATATTGTTCTACTTACATTTTAAACAAAGTTTTTATTTTGAAATAAAAGTTTTGATAGTGCAATTTTTCTTCTAATTCTTCCGGAGGAAACTTCTTTTTCATTTTTTGAAGGTCTTTGTTTATTTTTAGATTTATGTTCAACACTATCAATGTCCCAAAGACAACTGTAGGAATGTAAGTTCCAACTAGTTTCATGAGTTTTGTCAGTAGCCCACGTAGCTGAGAAAAATGTTTAGAAGCGTTGAGAAACAGTTTTGGACTAGTCCGCACTTGATACTGTAGAGTTGACCCAACTTCGCTTTCTGCGTTTCGTGCGTCCTACGGCCGGAAGCGCGTCACCTTACGTGGAGCTTACGTTCTCCTTACATTCCATTGTAGATGAGCCTTTATTCATAAAAATTGTCATTTTGTCGTTTGATGTTTTTCTTTACGTTTCTAATGTACAATTGAGTATGTAGTTAAGGGTTCTAATGACCTTGACGTTGACGAGCCCTAAAGCCCGTTCAAAGAAAAGTATGTAGTTCTCAAGTATATCATGCTAGAATAGCTAGTAGGTTAATCAGACTAATTGCCAATGTTAAGTGTTAATAATCTTCGTGTACATTGTACTGTTGCTGTTTCGATAGATTCACGTAAGATCTTACTGACAATATATTAAATATTCTGATGCTTTGTATGCTCATATGAGTTCCGTTGCAAATAAATCTTAAGATAAGTAATTATTGGTCGTACAACGTTTTCTTCTGTAAAAATACTGATGGATGGGTGTTCTTGAAAAGTTTCGCATGGACGTATATGTAGATGTCTTATTTTACGATCAGAATTATTACGAATTTTAACTCTATACTCGTGAGTATAGCCAGTCAGTTTATTAGTGACGGGTGTTTAACGAGCGTATTACCTGCAAACAAAACTGTAATTCGTTTTAAAAAGCTTTTTCTATAATGTACGGATTTCGAAGTACAGAAATTAAATCGATGAAATAAAAAGAAAACATTTTTCTATCAAGTGACGTTATCTGTTATCTGCTTTTGCTCTTCGTTCTCTAGTACTCAGCGAGTATGAAGGTTCGGAGCTAAATGTTCCCAAAACATGACATTCGCCATAGAAGAATAAGAAATATTAAGTACACGCCTCGGGATCCGTGTACACGTATTATATTTAAGAACGCTTCGCACATCTTATTTAAATATTTTAATTTGAAATCAAATTATTTCAATCAGTATAATTGTCTGTAACATGTTTCTGCGTGTGATGGCAACAAACCTATTACATGCAACCTGCATTATCGTATGAGTAATAAACTGTGCTTCCCACTAACGCACCCGTTTCTGTATGATCTTCTTGTATAAAAATAAAATTAACGAAAATTGAGGAATTAATTGATTAATTATTAAGACTAATGAAACATTCTTGAATGCTCAGGAATGAGAATGAGTTCAATATTTGTTATTAATCGATCGTGATAAAGTGTAATATCAACGCTAAATGTTTGAACGTTGATAACACAGCCCCACAAAAAACATTCTCTGTACCAAAGATCCGGGTATATGGATTCGACGTATTTTTTTATGCTGAGAACGATGCCAAAGTCCCCAGAAAGATCCATCGTGTCAATTTTGTCATCACCGAATTATCTCAGCAGGTTTTAATGAAAAAAAGGCAATTTTACAAGTAACGTGGAGGTGCCCTGGTTACGAATACGAAGGAAAGCTAATAGAACATTATTTGTACTAGGATATATTAAAATTTTAAATAAAATTATCCGGGGTTCCCAACTGTTGAAGTTTAATGTTTGATGGAAACTCCGCACAAAGTGTAATAGCTCGAATCATCCTGTAACTTTGCCAGATGATAGAACAGAAAACGCCAAGTAAAGTATCTTATAGAAGCGGAGAAGTCTGAACGCTCATTAAAAAAATAAGTTTAGCATAAATTTCCCTTATTTAAAGATATGTAGTGTCAATAAACGTGGGACAGGCTGAATTTAGTTTCCATCAGATTTTGCTTTCTCATTCCTGTAGGATCTGAATATTCATGGGTTATTTGCTCGGAAAATTATTTTGTTATTGTTTCTTTATCCTCTAGGACGCGTTACATGTAAAATTGCCATTTTTTCATTAAAATTTGCCGAGGTAATCGATGATAACTAAAAATTGACACGATAGATCGTTCTCAGCATAAAAAAATACGTCAAATCCATATACCCGGGTCTCTAGTTCAGAGATTTTTTTGTGGGGCTGTGTAATAGACACGACGAGTAGAAGAAAAGCGTTAAAAATCTTAGCCGCTAATACTTTATATGTTTTTGACATTTCAGGAACCGTTGTATGTAACTCAACTGGAAACTTGAATTTGCCTGCATGATTTACCCTTGGTAATTTCCCTTGCACATATTACATTCGAAGTGTATGTTGTTTAGTTGGTTAACGTGGAGATTTTCTTTAAAGTTTTGAAGTGTTTGGAGGAACCGTACTTTTTATTTTAATAACATTTATTTATAAATATAAAATAATCATTTTTTTCTGTTGTAATATATAATTTTTTGTATATTACATGTAAGTGATGAGAAAATTATATCCGTAATTGCTTTCTCACGCTGTGTACCTCGCATTCTCCGATACGCAAATGCAAGAATTACTGTAAACTACTAAATAACGTAGGTGTCTATGCATCTGTACTGGTTTAAAGATCGCATGACGTGTACCAGAAAAGTTGGAAGAGAAACGATGAATTGAGAAGTGACTGTTCCATCAGTTTTGGTTTAGCTAGACGAAGGCTCTACCGTGCGTCTGTGAATGTGTAGAAGACGTACCTTCTACATATACGATGGAATCCCCCATGCATCAATACACTGAGATGCATGTTGTAACGGCGAGGCATTACAAATGGAACAAGTAATTGCATAAAAATCCTCGATAAACTCATTCTCGGCCGTGATGAAATAAATGTTCGTGCAGATCGCGTATTTTCATTCTGAGGTCCCGGTGAAGACCTGTACGAATTAACGAGATTCGTGTTTATTAGTGGACTTGCGAGAGCCAAATCGAGCTTCTAGCCGTGAAACTGGCTCGCGGGATCCCTCCACCCACCCAGGATCCAACGCCCGGGTCTCCCCTTCTTTGCGATCCCTTGCAGGCTACAACAAATACCAAGGAAAATTAATTAATCGTGTAGCTTATTCGGTGTCCCGAATTCGCTTCAAATAATTGCGTTTGTGTTCAAATTTGCTGTTAAAGAAATCACACATTCAAACTGGCTTCACGTAAAGGCAAACTCATAGATGCGGTAACAGCTCTATACGCAATGAGCAATATCGTAGACATCCACGCGTCTGACTTTCAGCGATTTGAGAACTAGCCTTCGCGCGTCCTGCCAACCCTTGACAATATAGCGACGGTAACATCGGAACGACTGGTCAACGGAAGATAATTTATGTAAATTATATTAATATATATGTGAATTTTATATTCAGAAGAAATACATATATCGAAATAACGGACTCAGTTGTAAATAAAAGTAAATTATTCTAAAAATATATTTACCAGGCCGGCGTACCCCCGTCTGAGATCCTGTATGGATTTAACCCCCAGCCCACTCTCGCCGTGAGCGATCTCCCTTCCAGCAACACGCTAGTCGGCGCGGCATCGCGCATGCGGATGAATGCATCGCTGATGACTTTCTCCTTTGGATGCGCTCACGCGCCGAATGCAGCGGGCAAACATGGACACCGGGTGCATTCAGGCGCCTTCGTTTGCCTGGCACCTTATTTATCACTCCCAATCTGCGTCTGCTTATCGTCTGGCCGCGTTGCGGTTGTACCCAACAGTGCGCATCCTATGAGTTCTCCACGTACCACAGTTGCGGCTGCTACTAGCCTAACCACAATCACCCCTTATCGCTCAATGAGGATAAAATAAGCTTAATTTCGTACATCTACCTTTCATTTGGATCACTTTCTGCAAGAGCGAAATAAAATGTTATGTTGATTCCGATAGTGAAACAATGTTTTCAGAAAAGTAACCACGCCGCCCCTTTCGCCCAAAGGCTACTACTCAAGACGATGCGCGCATATGTCCATCAGCTCCAAAACCTTCGCTCTGGACAGTAGGATGCTACGATAGCGTTGGCTGTCGATGTTTAACAACTGAATTGAGCACTGGCGAGTGAGCGACCGGTCGAGAAATTAGCACCCCATGGAGCAATGGACGACTGAACATCCTCTTAACCCGCTTCCCCCCGTTTAGTATCATGGAAAGAACGATGTAGGCTAAAAGAGAAAAGGTTTCGACTAGGTATTGAAGTCAATAATCTGTGTAATATAATGGTAAAAATAATAAATCTCGAGAACAATTCATCTGAATTCGTTGGAATAGACATCAACCTTCTTGCTCTGCCTTTCAACCCTTCTCTTACGTCGTACCATTACACAAAAATTCTACTATTCAGAGTGTTTGGACGAGTCGGATCTTCGTATCTCCAAATCGCGTGTGGTTATGTACACTCTCTTTTCATTGCGGTAATGCTTATGATAATTTTACGAGCAGAATGAGGATGGTTCAAACGTGAAAGAACGATGAACACACACAATTCACGCTAAAGAACTGCAATACCTATCAATTTCTATTAAAATGCTGTGAACAAAATCCTCAGTTCCGTGTGTTTGCTTGAAATGCTTTGTTAATTTTAACTGTAATTCTTTCAGGAATGAATCATTGAATGAAACGTGAATAAGAAATTAAATTATTTCAACTACCCCAAAGTATAGATCTTCAGTGCCACAGAAACAAAGCATTTTTTTCATTTATAAATTTGTAATGCAATATTGTATAATTATACTATATTATAATGTGCGAGTTTTTGTGAAGTATGAATTTATAACGCTTTGTAATGTGGCCTTGAATAAGTTACTGCTTCTGACACGTCTTCATCCAGCGTCTTTTACATACTCATCGTTTGGAATTGCTTTACGCGAAACGAACTGATTTAGTTGAAATGAAACTTGCACGATCTCATCTCTTAAAATTGGGATTTTTTTTGGGGGGGG
>NNCF01125938.1:889797-927564 GCA_002313205.1 Laupala kohalensis
AAAAAAAAAAAAATCGAAAACAAGAATTTTGCGTAAATATTCGTTTTGGTGACCCCTGATTCCGAAAAAGTTGTTTTTGGCCGAACGTCCGTCCGGTCCTTCCGTCTGTCCATCTGTCCGTCCGTCCGTCTGTGCGCAGCACTCCTGACAGAATGGTAATTTTTTTTTTCATTTTTCGTATTTAGGGTAGAATTTACTTCTAACATATGCGTGTGCTTTCAATTTTCTTTTTACTTGAACACAAAGGGCACTTCACACGAAGGTCAAAGTACATTTTTTAGTATTTTTCAAAAACTGGTTCAACGATTTTGCTTAAATTTTCTGTATGTAAATTAGAATTAGTATGCATTACATCCGCATTAGCGGTATTTCGCTTGAAAGTTTGGTATAGACGCAGTAAAATAATTTCTGCCTGCTACATTTACGTTTTTGTTTACTGTTTCAAGAAGCTTGAACAATATTTAGTCGTGTAAATGGACCAAGCAGACGTAGAATACACTGTTAGTAAACTGAAATGAAAGATATGATAATGATAAAACACCTAGGACAGAAAACACACTGCAAATACGAAGATACATAAATTTCTGTCTACAACAATTTTACGATATTTAATAGACTGATATGTCGCTATTTGTTTTGAAATATTATTTTGAATGTTTATTTTACTCTCAAATTTTAAATATAAGACAGTAATAAGTTCATCTAGCGACTTTGAGCATGAACAGAGCGCTGGAAGACGACCAAAATATAGAGAACCACGCCAGAAATGACCCTTTCACTCTAGAATTTTTTCACTTTATGCTGCAGACGGAGAAGTTCACTCTATGAGAAAGTATGTGCAATGATTTTGCACCACTAGTTTCAACTCTTATCGCCCCTGTTCCCAACTGATATTACCAAGGTTTTACATCCTTGTCAATCTTATTTTTACAATTCACATATTCTTCTCGGTAACTTAAATGGTTGTTATTAATTGCTTCTACTGTTCATTCCTGATGTTTCATCGCATCTCGTATTGTTCCTAAAGCAGTCACGTGACTAATGAAGATTTCATGTTTAATTTCGCTCCTAATCCATTCGCTCCTGTACTTCAAATATATACACGTACATATATATATATATATATATATATATATATATATATATNAGAAAATGGATCGTACCAATTCTATAAATATTTTATTGAATTTGTCACCGGTTATGGGAAATTTTATTCATATCTGAATAGGATGGGGAAGGGAGATAGAGAAGAATGTACCTGTGGGAAGGGGAATTCTTCTTTTTGCCTTTTTCCCTCGAATATTCCAGCAACGAAGCAACTCACTTAGTTGTTCATTCCATTCTTTTACATTGTTACCTAATTTTAGTTCATCGATTTGTATTACCTCTCCTTTCGGTATTCTATATTTGTCTGCGAACTTGCACAACTAAATCTATTGGTGCTATTCATTGTAAAACTTGTAGAACTTTGGTCGATAAAGATCTGTAACATAGCCACCAATTTACTAAGAACTCGCTCAAACTCGCTAACCTTCTTTCCATATGTTGATTATGTTTTCTTCCGCTCCATACACTTGCACAATATGTTACTATACTTTCTATTCCATCTTTATTAATTTTACGTACATCAGTATGCTCCAGTGCGTATTTTGTTATCTTAACCTGTAAAGACTTAAATATTATTTAAATTTCATCCTGAATTTGGTTTTTTGTTTTGGAAGGAAAACAATAGGATGAGAATAGTTTTGCGTCACTAGTTGTATTTTTGAACTTTTACCGCATAATTATTTTTGAACTTAAAACAAAAAATCTTTTTAAAGGCATTTTCCACCATAATATAACATTAAAAACTATTTAAAATTAATGCTACAAGTGCATTTTATTAGTTTTTTAAAATAAATCATTGTTTGTCATTCGTTTAAGAAATAGGATAGTCTACAGCAGCCACCAGTCCCCTTCATAATACTTCAAGGTCGCTGCGTTGTATTAAGAAAGAAGTGTTATTTGTTTGATGAATATATTCTCTTACCACCGGAGTGAAGAGAAAGCTTCGGCAAATACCTTTCGTAGATGCAAATGTGTTTTAACTTACAAATGTGTTCAATACTTTTTTTAGTAGTTCTTTCCTGTGAAGAACAGTACAGAATGTTTCTTTGATCTGTTATAAGGTGCCTTATCGGTGTGTGGTATGACCTCTTTTTGGCGTATAAACTGAAGGAATGATTTTGATTCAATGTTGTTTGGAAGTACAAAATTTCGTTGTGGACTATTTTTTATTTACTCCGAGGAGAGAAATTTCGAGATCAACGAAAGGTATGTGACGAGTGTATACCAGACATCCTTAAAAATACGTAGGGCTCGAATGATCTCGATGTCGGCGAGCCGTAAAGTCCCACACAAAAAAAAAGTAACATACTTTTGTAAATGATTTGAATGGTTTCATCTTGCTTTCACACCCCAAGAAAGGAATGAGTTAATCTGCTAGAAAAAGAAAAAATGGACCAATGGTTTAAGTTTTGAAAATAATCTTCATATTGAATACGAGAATATTCAAAATTAGCAAATACTTGTTCTATTTTATAAGTTGCATCGTCTACTTTCTTTCAAATTAGTCTATTAAATATTAAATTTTCGATATAAATGTCATCTACTTTGCAGGTTTGCACACAACTAGAATGTAATCAATACACTGATGCTGATTTTGAAATACGATTTCTGGGCGAAATACGATTTCTGATTTTGAAATACGCTTTCCACTACGAAATAACAAATTTTTTCTTCTATTTTCCAATTTTTTTATTGTCTTTACATTTGAAAGATACATATTAAGTAGCACGTTAACAATTTGATTCGATGTAATTGACAATTAAAAACTTCTTTTCTGAAACTTCCGAGAAAAATAAACTATTTTTTTTCTCAGGAAGTGGGTGAGGGTCCGTCCCATGAATTCCGATCAAAGAAGGCAATGGAAAACCCGAGAAACACGAGTCAATAGGGGATATAAAGATAACGTGTACAACCGTACCTAGGCAAGTACAGATAAATATTATTATTGTAAAAAAAATATGAGGCATATTAATATTTTTTGTACTTTAGTGAATTATTAAAAGTACCAGGAAAATTTCGAAAGTAAATAAATATTCAAGAGACTTCAAAGTTGATGAATTCATTTGATTATACCAAATATTAAATTAAATTTGAAAAAGAATAAAAATGAAAGTACACATTAACGTTTCTTACTACTATTAATATTTACCATAATATTGCGTTGCAGTAATAATGATGCAGTGGATTTAAATTTTTAACAGTGGATGTGAAGAGATTCATTTTAGTGACTCTTTTCATTTATTGTGGAAGTGAATTTTACGGAAGAATTCCCGAACGAATCCACTTTATTTGGCGGAGTATGACGGTGTAAGTTTCGACGGTGAAATTATCCTTATTTCGTGTTATTTTGAAGAATACGAGAGTTTTTTTATTGTAGTATTTGTAAATGGAAATGTAGCGTGCTATTGAAGTTAATCTACATGGGGCAATAAAATGTAGGTGGCGGGTGGTAGGGCTGTTGTTGGTAAAGAGTTGCGTACTTAACAATTGTAGCTCCACCGGTGGTAGTGTTGTCGCTTTTCACCAAGTCATCCCGGGTTCGATTCCCGATGGGGCCAGAAAATTTGTAGCTTTTCACATTAATGTCTCAGTTCATATAGCTGTGACTACCTTCCTCTATCCAGCTCCTCCTAGTATCAATAGCTAACCACTTCACGTGGGCCAAGCGGCCCACCTACTAACAATGACCTACCACCCATCTCCTAACTCCTATCGCTCCATGTAGATAAGCTTCAATAGCACGCTACATTTCCCATTTACAATAACAACAAAAAACAATAGTGATACTTTGGTAATTTAGACTTATCAAACATCCCTATTTTAACATAAATAGTTGTACCAGAAACAGGGTATAATATAGTTTCACATAAATCAAGGGTTGCGATTTACAAGTTATCCCAACTTACAAATTATCTTATATATTTGAATGTTGTTAGCGGAGAGGCCCCAAAACATCGTGTCGTATAGTAAATGGCATGTCAAAATATACTCGGCGGGAAAGTGTGATCTTTACAGCATTTAACACGATTGAAATTTAGTTTATCAGGGTGATCATTGCAATTGAAATTACCTTGGATACGACGTTCTTAAGAATTTTGTTTATTTAAGTGTTTTCTTTTTCGGTTCTGTTCATCGATAGTATCTTATGAGCCTTGTCATGTTTCCAGAGAAAATTATTGTCATCAGAAAGAACAATTTTACAATCTGATGTGGATGATGACATAACTCACGAGGGTCTAAAATTGGACCTTCATAACCTCCGGAAGTGGTCTGTTTTCTAAAAGGAAGTGCGCAGTGGTTGATTTTTAGAATAAGAAATAAACTTGTAGATACCTACTTCTAAGTGGGAAGTTGAGCTATTAAATTTACCAATCAATAAATCCTGCGACAATGCAATTTCGCAAGATTTTTCGAATGAAATATTTTCTTAGTATATTTTTTTCGTTATAAGGTGTAAGTTTTTTGATAAAATTATTTTTTAAATCACTTTTGTTATTCAAACTAATTTATCGCTTCTTTTTTGTTTCGAATAATGCATTAATCACATGTCGATAACGTTTGAATCTTTTTGCATTCGAATGACATTGTTTTAAAATAATGACTAAAGAATTAAAGTACTGAATTCTTTTATTTTGTCGGAAATGGGAAAAACACCCGAGTCCCATTTCCGACAGTTGTTAAAGGTGAGACAATGAAAAGTCTCAAGATCATGTTCTGAGGAATGAAAATTAATATGAGTAATGAGAAATGTATTTTGTTTCCACGTAATGGGAGAATTAGTGAAGTAATTCTAATTGATAATTCTGTTGCAACGATTCGTGGTTGTAGTGTTTGCCGACCGCAGAAACTCATTTTGACCTACGAGAAAAAGTGTTCCAATTAGCTTATGAGCAGCAGCTGACAGTTCTCTCTCCCGCCCCCGGCATGACAATCGGCCATTACTCTAGTTGCCGTTACCTCCGCTGCTAGTATGAATGGTGTCCGTC
Organism: Laupala kohalensis; assembly: GCA_002313205.1. Classification (NCBI taxonomy): domain Eukaryota; kingdom Metazoa; phylum Arthropoda; class Insecta; order Orthoptera; family Trigonidiidae; genus Laupala; species Laupala kohalensis. The sequence goes on from NNCF01125938.1 coordinate 894,891, forward strand.
CTTGGGCGTGTTACGTAAATTCCTACCTGGATCGGCGACCCAGTTGGCGTAGATGTTTCAGCGGTCGCCGGTCTCCACTGTCGCTGACTGTTACCGCACCATTTGATGATGAGGGCGCAGTTGATAATTAAATATAAATAATTAGATTATTTCTTGTCAAAAAAGCAGTTGCAGACTGCGACCACGTGGAGGACAATAAACTAATTTACTCTTCAGGAGTATTCAATTCCGATGAAACGTCTCTAAGGGAGTGGCGGATTTCACATTTTTACGTCCCAAGGCAAAATGTGATATGATGCGCTCCCCTATCCCCTAAAATAACATCAAATATCTGCATAATTAGCCAAGTTATCTCCAAGAGAATAAAAATTATAGTATTAATTTATAAAATGCGTATTTATAAGAACAGTTACTTTTGAGAAGTCATTTAAACGTGATCTTTAATATTACTCATCTTAACAAATTTGACCCACAAAGAATATATTTTTTAAACTTTGAGATGTCGGGAGCTGAATGAGATTGTATTCTCTGTAAATAATTTCTAAGAATTGTGCAGCTAACAATGTTGCTGATTGAACTGAAGTTTTATTTCTATACAGCTTGCAACGTAAATATGTCACTGGTTTGCCGCGACTTTTCAATTTCAAGATTTAATTTCGGAAGCAAAAAAATGGTGATCCAAATAGTAACCATGCAATAAAAACTTCGCAGGGTGTGCTTTTTATACCTTGTTGTAACTTTGTGTTTACGAGATTAAATATGTTACATGTTGGATAATGAGTGATTAAATACGGGTTTGATGAGATTGTTCTCATGTATGCAGTATGTCGCTATTAAACGCGGATGCTAAGTTCAACTTGTTATATTCGTGAATGAGATATTACTTTATTCTAAATGAATGTATTACAAACATAAATGTACTGAATGAACTAATTTATACTACATGAATTTATTAAAAAAAACTATTACTCTCGTTTAATAGATTACACAATGTAAGCGTAGATGCTTTGCTGAAGGTATAGGATTGAAAGGAGATTAATCACTATCCAACCTCTCGTTTGTACTTGTTTATACCTGAAAAGAAATCATTTGGTCACTTGTTTTGAGAAGTGTGACAAGTGTACAGTAAATCGAAGTCAGTTAATTTCTAATATTATTGTAAGAATATAAAAAAATCGGGGTTACACTAATTTGGATGGAACTGGATTACTTTTTAGAGCTTTGTTTCTATCATTTCGTTGTAAGGGTTGTCCTGTTTCGAGTGAAGTGTCACTTGCATTTCATGCCACAACCATAGGATAAGAGTGACGCTAATCCTGACGATGACTACGAGGTAAATGTCTTGGAGCGCGCTGTGACGTGAGCTTATCGGGAAGCAGGCATCATAACCCAGTCGTATTGAAGGCGTTAGTCGCTCGCCTTGTGTAAATTCAAGGAAGTTGGAATCGTCCACCGGAATCACTACGCACACGGGAAGTGGTCTACGACGTTCAAGTCAAGGACCCGCTTTTCGCTCGACTGAGATGATGCAAGAAGTGGGAGTGACTTACAATGTACTAGCAATGCGTTATGATAATGCATTTTTAAATTGTTTTCGTTGAGTTAGTTGTGTTGATATTGCTTCTTAAATTCTGTAGGAGATAAAATCAGTTCTCCTTGTGATTTTATATTCCTTTTGATTCGCAGAATGAAGTAGATGTATTTAAATGCTCTCTAGCTTTCAATTTGACTTGATCTCGTCGAGTTACGAATTCTTTGGGCTACTTTGGAACTTGCTGGAAATTAGGATGTACTGGTGTTTTCTCGACAACATAGCAACTTGTTTTGGTATGTACGTTCCGTGTATGACACTATCTTGCGACCTCAGGCGGGGACATTGACATCCTTGTCGCGTTTCAAATTGTGATATTTGCAGAGAACCCTGGGGAAGACTTAATAAAAGTCGTATCGTTCGCAATCTGACGTATGTTATAATGACTGAAACATTCCAGCGTATCGATTACATGTGGTCAAGAATTTCCATTGATATAATTTTGAATCGACGAACTATGCTTAAAATAAATAATTTATTTCGTTAACCACTTAGTCCGTTAATGAGTTTGGGGATGCAAGGGAACGCAATCATGAAACAATTTTCAATGTAATGTGGCGAGGCATGAGGAAGTACTTACAGGTTTAATGGTAATAGCGAACCTAGTCATAGTGATCAACTCTTCATTTACGCATGAAAATAATTCTCTACCTTCTATCGGGATGATACTTATTTCTTGCTCGAAATCATTAATGTGGTGCATATTTCACGACGCACCTTGCTCAAACAGAGGTTCAATGAAGATTGGGAAAGATGTATGTTGCCTCTAGTGTGAATATTCGGAAATCAAGGGAAACCCATGAAACTACTACTCACAGTTTTGGACGTCACAATCCTAATTGGGTCAATCGGGATTTGAACAATACCCCTTCGTAGATCGTGGAGTATGGATTTGTATTCGAAAGGAGGTATCGGAACGCCGGGGGCTTTTTTCATGATAACTTGTTATTTTGTACGTTTGCGGGAATTTTCTAAATAATTTACTGCTATTTTCTATTAAATTTGATTGACCGTTTTTCTAATGTATTTATTCCGTATATTTAATTTAGTTGTATTTGGATATGAATGGTAAAAGAGTGAATAGAGGGGTTGATGTTTCAATTGTTCCTGCAAGAGACACTGTTTTTTTCACCACCCGTACCATACAAGGAGTGAGCAACTTCACAATACGACACCAACAAAATACTCATTAACAATCCGCCCTAATGGGTTTGCTACCTATGCTACCGTCCTGATATCCATATTCATGGTTTACATACCTCCCTCGAAAGGTTCGGTACTCTTTTGAAAGGAGACTGAGTGGGTTTGGAAGCCTTTGACGTTAACTGTGGGTAAAAATTCCGTGATATCACCAAGATTGAATCCACGCTTAACATTTGAATATCCTCGACTTTTCAGTCTAAGGCTGAGTCAGTTTCTGTCACATTAAAGACCGAATCATAAAGACGAATAAGGGTGAAGATTAACCGGACGAAGTTGAATGATTCTGCAGAAACGTTGCATAACTGAAACATGCAATGCTATATATTCTTACTTACTATTAAAGTAATTTTTCTGAAGACTGCACAAAACTCGCACGTATGCTGGTAGTTGAAAAATTTATTTGTATAATATTTTTATAACTTGTTTATTTTTAATAGTTGCTTTGTTGTGAGGTGAAATATTGTTTTGTTAAACAACTTAATATTTGCTTCTTTTTATTAGTGGTTGAGAGGTCTTGTGTATTCCGAGTTCATCTTCCAGCTACAGATAGATGACATAACTCCCAGTTTAAAAGGAAAGATTGCCTTTCAGGGGTTGATTCACGAATTGCACCTATAGCTTGAATCTTCTGCGATGAGAAGCCTAAGGAACAGGTTGATCTGAAGACAAAGATTTGAAGGAACTGGTTGTCGATGATGAATTGATCCGCTTGGGAATTAATGCGTTTACTCTTTGGACTTGGGAAATTATTGGTCCTTAAAAACAGTGACTGTGACGTTTATACCACGTGTTAAAATATATTTTCCATCCGCCTTTGAAATAAATTGACTATGAACTTCATTGAACACCGTCAACTGAATGCTGATAATAAATAGTATTAACTGCAATTTTTCCAACAGAAGTTAGTGCTGTGTTTGTCTGAAGAAGTTAACCCTCTCAAAATCTATAATGGACACAATTTTACGTGATCACTTTAGAAACAAAGAAATTCTTGTTTGTGATTTCGAAAGAATGAAGTCCGGACCGGAAGTGTGTTTGCGTTCGAAATATGTGATGTTGCCATATTTCAAACAAAATGAGTGATCGAAAGTTTCATTAGAAACTCGTTGTTGGTTAATACTGTGAAGGTACATTACTCTGTTTTTCGGAGGATTAAGCTCGCAGCATATTAAATAATTTAGTAATTGGATATTTCTATATAAATCGTAACATTTTTTGCGGGGGGGATGGGGAATTGATGCAAAAGGGCGTTAACATACATAACTAGAAAAGTGATTAGAAAGTAGTGAATTAGCTTAGATTGTTATTATCTGAAAGGATTTTTGAATACGCACATCCAATGATTTATTAATTACGTGACCTAATGTTTATAGATTATTTTTTTCCTAATTTAACGTTTGCTGTTTACGAAATATTTATAAAGTATTTTGGTGCGGTCAATAATTATTTCCATTCTACCGAGTCATGAGTCCACCTTTGTCAATCAGTAGGTACGTGTGTAGCGAAAGCCCCACCCGATACCACAACCCAATAAACGTACACAGTGACCTTGTCTACTCTGGGTGACTGCCTGCCCGCCGTGTCGCAAGTTTCATCCCGTCCGTGCGCCCGGCCGCTAACCCCGTCGCCTTGACTGCGTTACCTTTTCCCCGCCCTGTGGCGACTGGCCCCTCCTCTTCGTACCCTCGGGCGACAAAGCACTCGCGCCGGTGGCGGGAAGGGGACCCAACCGGTCGCTCCGACAGTGATGGCAAAGGCAAATATTGACGGTCAACCCAATTCATCTCATAAATAACTTCAACTCACTGACTCATCGTATTGATCAAGTTTCTGTGCCTAAAAAATTAAATAACGTTTCAAATGCTCCTACCGAAATGTATATGATGTTGATTTGCGTATAAAATGTAAAACATTGCATTAAGTTACAATATTTTTATTGTTGCTGGGTTTGATTTATTGGTTTAGAATTAATTTGAGGAAATTGATTTATTTCCGTTAACCCCTTACTTAAAAAGCCTTTATTACTTTTTATAGGAATTGTTACTGTGTAACATTGCCCATGATGGTATTCAAATTAAGATTATTTTTTTCACAGGATTGCGTAGAGTAAAATACTTTATTTAGAGTAAGACTTTATTTAGCGTTGCGATTTTGACCGTGTAACTGGCCCACTGTGTGCCATCGCCTCGAATCGTTTCGTCAGACGAAGTCTCGCTCCTCGGAGCCTCGCCTTGGGTCGGAGCAGAGCGAGTGCCTTACGCAAAGCAAAAACACCGCGAGAGGAACGGACGACAGAGAATTCGTTTCAGAGGTCACGTGCATGGATTGCTTAAGATTTTCATAACTTTCCTATTACTAGAAATTCATAATATATGACTCGAAAGTCATTTCCCCGAACTCTTAACATACTTACGTTGACGGTCCTGCAGAATAAGTATTCAATTTTTTCGATCATATCTGCTCTAGTCGCGTGCATTGTGTTACGGGTGTGAATTCGTTCTCACGAAAAAAATCGTGTATCATTATGGAATCTGAGAATAATATTTAATTATCTTGAGTGGAGTTATTTGATCATGACGTCTGTTTGTTTATTTATTTATTGTATGCCGCAAGTCCTACAAACACATTTTATTGTTGACTATTCACATACTAGATGAGTCTTTATCATTAAAGAATTCCTAATAAAGTCTCCTTCGAAAAGTAATTGAATTTAATGGTTCCATCTGTAGATGTTTCGAAGAATCGAAAGTCGGTATGCGGATGATACAGAGGAATTTGTAAAGCCACGCTTGGCGACTGTGATGCCCGACAATTACTCGGTTTGGATTAGCGAGTGGAATGTGGGAAAGACGAGAATCTGGAATTGTGAAGCATTCCCCGTTGGAATTCGTGTCGCGTTTGTTTTTGAATCGAATCGAGAGGATTTGATCACTCGTATTTAGCTACTGAAGAGAACCACAGTGTTAGTTTTTTTCGGAAAGGTTGAGATCAGATAACAACTATCGTCCGTCTAATTGATTCTTTGTGTTTAATTTGTGAGACTATCGCATTCAAGAAGTCTAGTATTTTTATGTTTTGTTTTTTCTGATCCGTTTGTAATAAATCTACAGACGATCTCCACTGAGCAATAAGTATTGACGTAAATTAAAACCTATTATCCGCATCTCCGGTTTATCCGGATGAGTTTCGGAATCAAAATATTTCTTTAAATTTACGACTTATTTCGTTCAAATTTGAACCACATTTCGGAACACCTGATAACATTCTTCGCAATGTATTGGGTTTGGTCTGCAAAGATTTGACTTTTTAGCACATGTGTATTTTTTGCTTTTGTGACCTGGTTTTTATTCCCGTCCAGATATGAGTTATTTATTACAGCTCCAGCTGTTAAAGAGTGGCATGCAAACATGCTGAATCGCAATCTTAAACAGTAGCTCCAACTCTTTCTCAGGAATTTCTTTAAATAAGCCATAAACAAGTTATACTTTTTGGTCCGTTTTTTTTTCTGTTTCATGTTAAGTACCGCATTATTGCATGATTCAAAACTCTCCTTATAGTTTGCTATTTAAATTCTAGATTCTTCGTTTTAACAGAAAGTCGCTTATCTTTTCCTGTAGCATGTTCTTGGCTGCTACGCAAAAGATGAGTTGTGCGGGTTAAAATGAAGAATCATTTTGAGAATAGGAAGTTATAGAGTTTTGTTATCGAGAACAAGTAGGCAACTATAATCATAAAGAATTTTCATATTTAACTTAAAACTACAATTGAAGTTGTTTCAGTGGCGTTATTCGTGACGGTTTAAGTCGTGAGGTATGAGACGGTTTAATCTATAGCTGAATTTTCTTATTTTCAAAGGTCAACATTTGTGAATAATAGTGATCATGTGATATATCGTATCTGCCTGCAATAAAAGAAACTTCTTAGCATCAGATTGTCACTCTTACGTCTGAGTCTTAACCAAAAGTGTGTATTAAAATTGCTGTGTAGTAACGAGAGCATGTTTTACACATCCACGTAGAAATTTCGATTCGTAACGACGTCGTTACGTCGTCAAAATCCTGGCGACGTCGAAAAACTGCGCAGTGAAGACGTTGGCAACGAGTACGCATGTAACGTCGATTCAACGTCGGAGAACGGCGTACTCACAACGTCGTAAAAAAACACTTATTCGACGCCGGGTAACGACGCCAAAACGACTTTCTTGACAATGTTGAATTATAATTTTTATTACAACTTTTATGGATATTACCCATTGTCATACCTTGTTAAATCGTATTCTATGAGGCTTGTAACACATTCATATAAGAACGTTGTTTTGCAACATCCGTCTTCCAAGTCCGGCTACGGCGTGGTTTGATCCAGGGTCCTCTATATCTTAAGGCGAGCACGCTACCACTGAGCTTCTGTAACTGAGTGATTATTGCTAGGTTTTTATCCTCTTGTATTGCCTTGTGAATGCTACCATGAATAGTAAACACGTAAATTAGTAATCTCCGTAAATAAGTAAAATATATAATGTTCTCGACAAAATTAATTCTTGACGAAAAATGCACCCAAGTGGAGTTCCAACTTCCTTTACCAGATGGCAGTGAAGGACTGAACGTCGAAATTGCGAATGATTCCGACCACAGGGTTGCAACCAAATAGAAATGAGTCATAATTAACTTGAGCTGAGGCCCATATGGTATTATTATTATTATTATTATTATTATAACTGAGTCGTCTCAACGTCGTATAACGGAGTACACAGTGGTGTCTTGACTATCCAGGAATCTCCGCGTTGTAGTATGAACTGACGTTTCGACCCCCAGCAAGATGGCCGAAACATCGGTCCTTCTTACAACGATGCAGCGATTCCTGGATAGTCAAATATAATTCCTACGCTCTCAAATATGAATGGGAAATCCTCTCCTCTGAATATAAAATCGAGGTGCAACTTTTTGTAACAATTGTGCTGATTCATTTTGTATGTAGTGTCTATCCACGGCCCTCTCTAGAGCAAGGCCTGGCCCGGCGACTTGGCACATCTATTGATGGTCCGGGGGTCAGTTGAGTGGTGCGCGGCAGTGCATGACTTACACAACTCAATATTTGGTACTATTTTTTTACGATAAATTATTATTATATCTGTATAAAGGATTTTTTTGGAGATATATATTATAACTACCCGAGTACCCGCGGCTTTGCTCAGGTGAATTTTATGATAGGTCTTCAACTTAATTCTTTCTCTCGTCCCCATTAATATCCAGTGAGAATGTCACCCATTCATGCTGAGTGTTTAATAGTATTGGTGTGTATTCATAATCCCTTATTTTCACTGAAATAATTAAGAAAAAGTGATTGTTTTTTGAGAACACGAACAAAGGGATGTTCTAGAATTAATTCAGGAATCAATCGATACTGTAACTGATTATCCTGCGCGTCCCGGGTTTTTTCTTATATCAATCTTCTTTCACTCAGGAAAAAATAAAATCTATCTATATTCTAAAAACAAACAAAATAATACCGGTTTTTAAAATCATAAGTGTAGCATACTATTATTACAAATTCATAATAATAGAAATTTACCACAAAGCTTGATTGTATACAATATTTTGAGTTTCACCTCCAGTGGCAAGAGTAAATAAATACTTGTGTGAAACCACTCTTGAACAAACAACATAAAAGTTGCCTTAGAGAAACAAATCAATCGAAATTCTACTACAATTAACGTTCATTTTATTATCAAATTAAATAAATATAGTTAGTCCGATAAAGGTCGTAAGTCTATAATAATGTATTTAAATCAATCGAAATGTTACCAATTAGCCTAGCACACCATTTCACCTTTAGGAGAGGAAGGGTTATTTATAGGTGTTAAACTTGTACTTAATCACGTCATTGTTCATTTGACATGCCTCGAAATCTGTGGTTCAGACACAAATATCCATCTTTTTCAACTAAACATTTTTACATGACTCTCCCTTCTCTCATCACCAGTGAGGATTTATATTCCCCTTCTCCTAATGGTGTCCCAACTTTGACATAACATTGAAAGTGTCTTTATTCACCTCGACGACAATGAAATCTAGGGATCCTACTTTAACGTCGTCCATTTCCGATATTTTTTCGTGTCACGCTCTTCCCAAGTATGATTGTTTATCTCAAAACGTCCGAAAAGCGACCCTAATATCGGTCTTTTAACGCTATTTATACGCCTCGCCCTTCACATCTCCAACTAAAGGAATCGTAAGGGGTACCCTGCCCCGATGTGATCTGAATATGAACTTTCATACTGGTAGCATATTTTCCATCTTACACACCATGATAACTGAGGATTCTATGCAAATCGGCGCTTTTCAAGTATTTTTCCTTCTTTTAGTTTCCACTTTCCATTTAGGGGACAAGGAGTGTATTTTTCTCCATGGGCATGAATCTCGACTTAAATGATATCAGATTGTCACCACTGATCTCGGCGCCCTTTTTCCTTTGGGAAGGGAAAACACTCTACATATTCTTCAGATTTCAGCGCATTTTTGTTGTTACTTTTACTGCCTTTTACAACAAAATTCTTCAACGTATTGTAGTTGTTGCAAAGAACTCAAATTCAACATAATGCGGGTAAAAATCACTAAAACCGGAAGAACGCAAGCCTATTGCCACTTGAAGCAATGCAGTTAGTGGTGGCTGTTGACATCCATGTGCGGCGTTGCCTATTCTTTTGGGCTCGATCGTGGACCAGAGACGGTTGTGGTCGATCTCATTTTAATATGTATGCCGTGTCTAATTGATTTCGTCTTGGAAGCGGATTAAATCGAAATAAATGCATTCTTTCAACAAATTTCATAAATCCAAACATTATTTTGGAAATAATTTTTTTAATGTTCTCTTAGAAAAGAGAATTTGACCCTGATGCTGGAGGCAAGCAAGTATATGGAGGGCATACTGATATAGATAATGAAAATTTCATTTATATATGTGTCTCCGAACCTTTTCCATCTAGTGCTTTTTTATAGAGGGGGAATCCACGAGACACTCATGGTGCATGGGTTTCGAGTATTAAGCTTCAACTATCATTTTAATTATGTGTTAGCATTTGAGCATATGTGTTAGCATGGCATTTTACAACAACTCTATGCCTGGGGATTTAGAGGACGTCTTCCTCTTATGCTCATGTCCTTTTTGGATCAACGTTCTTTCCGCTATAGAATTGGAAGAGACACCTCGGATCTCCTTCTTCAAGAGAACGGTGTTCCTCAGGGCTCAGTCTTGAGTGTGACCTTATTTGCAGTGGCCATAAACAGCATAACGTCTGCTGTAAAGAATCCTGTTTTACACTCTCTTTTTGTCGATGACTTTGCTATCTTTTGTTCATCACAGAGTGTCACAGGTGCGGAGCGACAAATCCAACTCGTCCTGAATAGATTATACCACTGGTCGAAAACGACAGGTTTTCGTTTCTCTGCTGAGAAAACACGCTGTGTTCTTTTCAGTAGGAGACCAAGCCTTCTGGCAGAACCTCACCTCGCCCTGGGAAACAACGTTCTCAAATTCTATCCTTTTGTGAAATTCCTAGGTCTGATTTTTGATCAGAGATTGAATTGGATTGAACATCTAACAGACCTAAGAGCAAGAACATTAAAATCTCTGAATTTATTGAAGTGCCTCAGTAGCAGGGAATGGGGCGCTGATCGCTACTCCCTGCACCAGTTTTATCGAGCATTCATAAGATCTCGGCTCGATTATGGCTGCGTTGTATATAGCTCTGCTCGTGCAAGCTATTTAAAGAAGTTGGATAGTGTCCACCATGCCGGAATTCGACTAGTTACGGGAGCATACCGCACTAGTCCCATTCCGAGTTTGTATGTCGAGAGTGGCGAACCATCTCTTTCCCTCCGGCGGCAAATCCTCATGCTACGACACTTTTGCCACTTGCAAACTTTACCCGACAATCTGGTACACAACGCGGTTTTTCATCCATCCTCTTCTTCCATCCGTTTCTACAACAACAGACTGAGAGCAACCAAACCTTTTGGATATCGCTCCAAACAAATTTTGGAAACCTTAAATATACGCACACTTAATGTCTTACATCAAGGTTTTAGTAAGTCTCCCCCTTGGGCTTTGCACAAGCCGAAGATTATTTTCGATCTTTTGCATCATGACAAGAAGAACACTCCAGCTCCGATGTTGAGGATATACTTTCAGCTAATCCTCTACAAATACCGGGACCGTATCCCTGTGTTTACCGACGGGTCGAAGCAGGCTGATGGTGTCGGCTGCTCCGTGGTATTTCCCCGTGAGACCAGTGGCTACCGTCTAGGCGACTTGTGCAGTGTTTACACTGCTGAGTGCTACGCCATATTGCGAGCATTGCGAACTACAAAGTGCTCCCGCGGATCACATTTCCTGATTTGTTCTGATTCGCTGAGTGCCCTCCAAGCAATCCAGAACATGTATGCAGCTGATAAGCTGATCCAGAACATCCAGGATGTACTTTTCTCACTGCAAAGTGATGGAAAGAACATAATGTTTTGCTGGGTTCCCGGACAAGTGGGTATCAGTGGAAATGAGGAAGCAGACGATTCCGCAAAGACGGCATGCTTCAGGAATCGCGTGGATTTTTCCACGGTTCCAAAACGAGATCTCCTAAATTCCGTCAAGTTGAGGATTCTGAGTGAATGGAGCAATGAATGGTTAGCTGTTGAAAGGAATAAGCTCCGACTTATCAAATCTTCTGTTAAGTCATGGAGCAGTTCCTGTAGGCCAGCCCGGCGCGACGAGGTCTTGCTGACCCGCCTGCGCATAGGACATTGTCCTCTCACTCATAGGTATCTCTTACTACTTGATGATGAACCCGTTTGTGAGGAGTGTAGCTGTTCTCTGACAGTGCGTCACCTACTAACTGATTGCAGAAGATACTCAAGTATACGGAGACAAATTGGTCTGGCTGCAGATTTACCAACAATTCTCGGAAATGAAACGGTTCATGGTAACAAACTATTGAATTTTATGAGTAGATCGGGGCTCCTCCCACAAGTTCTCGGGAGGGTTTAAAATTTTCATTCCCTTTTCACCTTTACTGGCTTCCTTGTTTTCATCGTTCGTTTCTGTAATTCGAAAATATAATATTTAAAAATTGTTTTCCCTTTTTTGTGATATAATGTATTTTTATTGTGGTTTCTTTTGTTTTCTTTCATCTTTGTATTTAGATATTTGTTGAAATCGGGAGGGTTTTTTAGTGGGTATGGTCGAGATATTCGGCGAGTCTCCCACACGGGGAAGAGTCACTACGGCTCTTCTCTATGGTGCGAAACTGCATTTTTTCCTACTTGCAAGGGCTCTAATGACCTTCGATGTTGGCGAGCCCTAAAGCCAAAAAAAAAAAAGCATTTGAGAGGATACTATGGGCACGGCCATTTGATCCATACTCGACAAGTTTTCATGTCTTTTCTCATTTAGAACTTAGGCATTGTGAAGTTGATATTTTTAAAACTGCCCGCCTTTGAACTATGAGATCTAATATAAGCGTGGAAGTGACTTTGTTTTTGAACGTGAGAACGAAATGTAAATTATAGTATTTCGAATACCTGAGGATAGTATTTTCTCCACTCTAGCAATCTAGCTAGGGAATTTAAAAAAATCTTTGTGTACTCTTGTTTTCATTTGTCCGTACCGCTGCGTCATGTTGCAGGCCGCACTATACTTGGTTCATTATTTATGTTAATTTATGAGCATCAGAAGAATTAGTTAGTCGAGAGATATAACATTTTTATCCAATTTTTCATGAAACGTTGGGTGTCAGAATTTTTTTATCAACTTTGTGCAAATATTAATCTATGCTCTCAGAATTTTTATTTGACGTGGCCACGTGAGAGAAAATAGAAAAATGTGTTTGAAATTACCCCTTGACATATTACAATATGAAAACATTTTATTTTACTTTTCAGTAAAGTAACAATATTTTACTGTACTTTCAATTAATTTTGTTATTTTACAATCAGAGATGCCTCGGGATATGATCTGTTAACCAAGGTGGTTTAATTCATCCTATCCTGGTATAAAAATTAAGATTTCCTTCTATTCAATAATTATTTTAAATTAATTAATTCTAAAATCATTATTAAATTGCATTTTGTAGTGCACTAGTACCGCAACCACCAACTTAATAGCTTTAGTTCAGGTATTACGAATTTGTTATGCATTGAATATAGCAAAAAATTAATCGTCGTCATTATAAATTATGTTTCTTAATCAGAAATGTCTTACTCCATACATGAGCAAATGTTTCTTTTAAGTTTAAATAATTTTGACCTGTCCTATATTTAAAAAATCGCTTTGTCAGGATAATTAATCTATTTCGTTATTTATACGTGATACTTATTAATTATAATAATAATTCGCGATGATAATAATAATAATAATAAATTTATTGTCAAAAAACAGTACAAACTGCGTATGACCACGTGGAGGACAATAAACTAATTTACTCTTCGGAAGCAAGAAAGGGACCATCCCATCAATTCCGATCAAGGGCCCTAAGGCAGAGGCGGATTCAAAAATTTCAGCAAAAGTTCCTAGATAAGATAAAAAGTTAGTTGCGAGTTATAATACACCCTCTACCCGAAGGAAAAACGGAGAAAAACCCGGGCCAGGATGGGGTTACAGAATTAATGTACACAACCGTGCTAAAGTTGAGTACACATAAAACTAAATTAATATGAGCTATAAGACAACACTATCATGCAAGAAAATAGTTTTTGAAATTGTTATAAGTTATTTAAAATGTACTTCAGCAATGGCGTATTAAAGTACAAGACGGATTTAACTTTTATTAAAATCAATAAATTGTTTTACAGTGTAGAAGCACTGGTGCAGGAGGTAGTTTTTAACCGCGGATTTGAAGATATTCAATTTCATAATATATTTTATATTCTTGGGCAGGGAATTACATAGAACGATTCCCGAATGATACGGTCCTTTTTGGCAAAGAGTGGTTGACACTCTAGGGCGATGAATATTATTCCTATTGTGAGTATTGTGTTCGTGAACGAGACTGTTTCNGGTGGCACTTCAGTAATTCAGTCTTAACAAACACGACTGTTTCATAAATATAAATCTATAAAATGATATCAAATAGAGTTGAAACGTTCTTGTATTTAAGAAAATATAAACAATAATTGGAAATAATGTAATCGTACTTTAACATGTAAATCCTTCTAAGTAGTAAGCTTTATATTACGCATTTCCATATAAACGAAAGAGAATTAATTGGTGAGGAACGCCAAGACGGGCAAACGGCCGGATTGGTGAACGTTCGGATGTTGTGTGAAAAAGCACTAAAAAGTGTTTTTCCAGTCATCGTTGCTTACTGACAATATGTACTAGTGTGGATCGGTCCACCTATGTATTGCCTGACATTTTATGTTGTTATTATCATTCACATATACGCGGCCATCAGTGTTTGTTGTTTGGTCACGACAACTATTGAGTACGACATTTTACATGTACTGTTTTATGCAATAAATGGTTCGTGTCATCGTCCCTATCATATCGTCCTATAAACTTGTTTCGTTTCGTATGGTACACTTCGGATAAATGAAACACTGTGTTGGATTATTTACGAAATGGCTATTCTAAACAGTTTATTCAATTGAGTAAGTATAACCAAAAGGTTTACTGTAAGTAAACCAATAGTGTACCGAAGTCAACTAATAGCAAATGTTATTTAATGAAGTGTAAAATCAGTGGGTTTGTGGTTTGTAGTTACGCATTTCTGATTTCCCAGTATTACGGGACAACTAATGATATTTATACTTACGACGTAGAGGGAGGGAGTACAAGCAAAACGTGCATTATTTTAACTGTAATTCTCTCCCCATTATATTTTCCAACATTTTCTTTTTTTATTTTAAGATTATATGTGACCATTCTGAAGTGAAATTTGTGAAGTTAACTTCTGTCATCTTAGTTAATTTTTCAACTATCATGAACCTGAAGATAAGTTGTAATTGCGTGTAAAAACTCTTCCAGAAATTGATTAAAAATATTGTTTAACTTTCGTGTTTCTCGACTTGCATTACCCTAAAATGTGAACATTGACGAGTTCGAAGCTGGCGTGTATTCGTTCGAAAATTCTGTGGTGTCGAATTATGTTGAATTGGGAAGTCATTAGCTGGTTGTACATTATTCGGGTTCACTGTCGTCACGAATTTCCGCCAAATTCGTTATCAAGTCATGGCGTTAAAATGGGCTCGTTTAGGAGACGAGTGTTTCCGTTCTTACAATGAAAAAAATTGTTCTTTCTTTAAGAAACTTGCTATTCCATTTTATTGATGCTTAAAAAACTCTCATGTCAAATACTTCCCCATAAATTATGATCACTTCAATTTCAAATCTACTGATCACTATAATGAAAAAAATCTTATCTAAAATAAAGTAATTTAAGTGTATCGTCTTTTATATATTTTCCTTCTAGATAATGCCAATTGTACTCACGCAATTAAACATCTTAGAAACATTTGAGTAGGCAATACTTCTTACGATTAGTAAGTACAAAAAGAAATGTATGTATACATACATCGAGTCCGTAAAAACGAATGAAGAAATCGCTCTGCGCTTCTCACGAAATCCTGACATAGCGCTACCTTTGACGCATTCACATGATTAGTTTTTTTTATGTGCAGAGATATTAACATTTTTATTGATTTTTAAATGGATCGTGTACTTCTTTTAGCGGTACTTTAAAGCCCAAGATAAAGTACACAAATTTAACTTTTATTGAATTAGAACGAATAAAAACAGAGAAAAAGCACTACGAATATTTCCGCATTTCTGAATTTACTGAACGCGAAGAAAGTGACCTTCCTCTCATCGATAAGAGTCTTCCGATTATTCAAGCAATGTTCTTGCTCTTCACCAAGTCATGCCTGGTTCAATTCCTGGTGGGGCCAGAAAAATTTGTAGCTTTTCACATGAATGTCCCAGTTCAAATAGCTGTGACTACTCAAAAGCGAACCGTCCTTCCTCTATCCGTCTCCTGCTAGTATCAATAACTCTATTACTAACTACTTCTAGTAACCCCTTCACTCGGACCAAGTTGTTGGTAAACCCAGCTAACCGGTCCACCTACTAACTAGCCTACCATCCAATTCCTACCTCCTATCGCTCCATGTAGATAAGTTTCAATAGCACTCTACAAATACTCCGCATAACAAATACAAATACTCTACAAATGGAAATTGAAAAAAGAATCGCATTAATATCAATAGGAAATGTTCAAATATTGGCGGCACTGTAACTGTGTTGTTCGCGCAAATTCAATAAATATAATATCTGTTAAAAAGTAGAATCGTGAACTCATCGCGATCCAGAAAATAATCCCTCATTTGTGGCAATTCGTAAGGAATGACGAGAAAAAGCATATATTTATAAAAAGCTACATTTGTAAACATAAATTGTCGCGACCTTTGTATTTCTAATCCTTTTTATATTATTATGACCAGAATATTAGTAGTTTTGTGATGAGATGTTCGCTCAGTGTGTGTGGTACGAAGATGGACTTGTATCAACCGTTGCAAAGTTATAGTTCAAATTTTAATTTTTAATGACGTATACAATTACGGTAGCGGCATTACTTTGTAATGAACAATTCTGACCATTTTTCCTCGTTGCGTTCATTGATCACACGTCTTTGTTGAAGTGTTCTTGGTATAGCTCCTCTTTGTTTGTTCGTGTAGGTTGCTGTTTCAATGTAGACGTGTATATTGTGACGCAGATGTTGATTCTGCCATGCACTGAATGCGTGTATTCTTGTGGGCGGCGCCGTGTCGCGTCATCACTAGAATACGTCATTCATGTACAAGTTTTGCGTTTGCGAATCAATGTGCGTCACGAAAGTAGATTCCATGTGGTTTTTTGAGATTTTTTGTTTGTTCAAAGATGGGGTGCAGAATAAAGTGTGGTACTTGTCTATTTTTCTTTCTTTCTGTCTTTCTTACTTTGTTTTCCCCTTACTTACCCATGACTATTTGTTTACTTCTTACTTATCCATGTTTCTTGCAAATGCATAATAATTTTCTTTCTTTCCACTGTTCGGAAGTTATCTCTGTTGTTTGAAGTCAAATAGTCAAAGTTCAGGTATTAAACATGGGAGTTTTTTTTAGTATACCAGATTTGTATGAAAAAGAGTGGACTGTTTTGTTTTACTTATCCGTGTAATGCATATGGAGCAAATTTGTTGGCGTTAATCTGACGTCATGTTATTTTCACGTCCTCTGCGAATGGCTTGAACGCAACTTCCTTTTACGTTTTCTCATGAAACATACCGACATTCGTGGAAGAGGAGGAAAATCGTTGCCAGGCAGGGAACTCTGAGATCATGAGTGGCATACGAGTGTCTTGACAAATGGAAATGAGACGTGGTCAGTTCCTCCCCAGCCGTTTGAATAGCTGTCTCCTTCCTGCATCGTTACTTCATGACATTGGGATCTTGGCAGGTCATCTGACTCCTCACTTGTCGTCTTCCCCTGAATAACGAGCTTTGTTGAGTTGTCAAGAAGGAAAAATTCCTTCTCCAGAAGCTCTTTTGTCTCTTGAAACGCTTTTTTGTGCTTATATCAAATGTATCGAGTTAAATGGCGGAGACAAAATATGATTGAAAGGGCTCAAATGACCCTACCGTTGACGAGCCCTAAAGCCACACAAAAAGAAATATGATTGATACTTATAAAAACAAATTCAATGCTATTACAGTGAAATCTGGATAAGTGGAATCTCAAGGGGCCAGTTATTTTATTCCTCTTAAAGAGGTGTCCCATTTACTCAGGTTCCCAGATATCCAAGTTCATTCAGATTGTCTCATTTATAGAGGTGTAAATGTAAAAAAAATTAAAAAAAATATTAAAAAAACTCCGTGAACACTTATAAGAAATGTAATATACAAAACTACAAAAGTACAAACTACAAAAAAGACAAAACCTAAACGTTACTTTATGCTCTAAGAAAATCTATAATTTTCCTTTGTTTTTTGGTGGCATTTTTTGTAAGATGGTTTGCAGTATCATAAATTTTATCAAATGCTTTGGTCCTCAATCGTTGAGTTTTCGAAATAGTTATGCAAAGTTTCTAGTGCTCTTTCTGCTTCACGCTTCGTCACTATTTGTAAACATTCTTCGGAGCTTATGTCGTCTTCATTTTCCAAAGAGCAAGCATAAACAATGTCATCTTCAATTAACTCTCCTGAAATTAATAATTCACAGTCAACATTCATAGTGTCTTCAAAAGTTGTCTGTATCTCATTTCCGTTTCCGATTAATTGATTCCAATCTTCAGGTGTAATGTCATAGTTATCATCCTCCTCTTGTAAGCGCTCAGATTCATCAATTTCAGCGGACTTAAATCCAGATTTTTTGAAGCAATTTGCTATAGTAGTTTTCCTTACAAGAAACCAAGCTTTCCTCGCAAATCTCATGAACTGAAGAACATTTATTTCTGGGCATTTACTCTCTTCTATACATTTAAGAATATGTTGAATAACCTCTTTTCTCTAATAAACTTTGAAATTATTAATGACACCTTGGTGCATTGGCTGCAATTTACTGGTCGTGTTAGCGGGCAGGTAATCTAGTTTAATGTGATCTAAATCGCGCATATTGTTATGTGCTGTGCAATTGTCAACGAATATAACAATTTTCCGTTTCTGTACCGACATTTCTTTGTTCACACTTTTCAGCCAATCTGCAAATATTTCAGATGTCATCCAAGCCTTTCTATTATTTTTGTAATTAACAGATAAAGTTTTAACACCTGTAAAATGTTTGAGCCTTTTCTTTAATCATCGGTCCACTTATCGGAATATTTTTACTCCGAAGTTGCTTTATCCGTGCTAACAAACACTTTTCAAGTTCAGGATACTCTGAAGAGCGAATCCGTTTCATTTTCCCTTGTCCTTCAGCACACTCAACTTCAATCTTGTCTTTGTTCTTAATGAGTCTACACAGAGTAAAATTCTGTACAAAGTTCATCACGCAACTTACCGTTTTGACGAACTGATAAAGAATTCAACTTTCGTTTAAACATTTTTCAAGTTGGTTTACGTACTCTACACGAAACGTCCAACTATCGACTAAGGCAATCAAAGATTGCCGGGAAGGAATTAGCTAGCTAAGAGTTTAGTTTGCAAATGTGTCAATAATAATGCCTATCGTTAAATACTTGGAATTAGTACAGGCACTAAAATAAAAACAGAAATCTGACCTTTGCTTACATTAACAGATAAGAGAGTTTAGAATGTGTGAAGTTGGTTCGAAGAATTTCGTCGAGTGTCTCAGATAGAGGAAATCAATCCTAGCTGTTCCAGTAAGGGAGGTGATTATATAAGAAAAAAATCCAATTGAAATTCAAATTAGAGAAGTTTTACAGTCTCATTAATTTTGGTGTTGTGTAACTGTAAGTATTTTGGTACTGAAGTGACGGGACCTCAGTATGAATTCCAGTTATAGAAGTTTCCCACTTATCCAAATCCCACTTAAATAAGTTTCACGGTATTTTTAAAATTTCTTTTTGCCACTATGAGTGACCACTCAGTTTTCAACTTTGTCATTCGGAGGTTCCACTTGCTCCAGAATTCCAATTTATTTTTGGCATACATTTTGACATTCATCTTTTCTTATTCCTCGTCCTATCTCTGAGGTGCAAGCATGTTTCTATTATTTTTAGGGCGTCTCGAATAGATCCTATTTCGTCCACATATTGCTAAAAAATGCCAAATTTAACATCTGTGCCTGTAAGTCATTAACAATAGGTAATATGTCTTTGTATATTTCATTTATTTCATAACTCTACTCTTTCGTCGCCAAATAAACAACAGTCCCTCAAACAATGCTCGTCATCGTCAACTCCATCACCGCAAGTGCAATTTTCGTCCTCTTTTCCCCCCTATTCTTGCCAAATAACAGTTAAAGTTCCCGTGTTCTATGAAAGTATTCTATTCTAAAATAAAGTTCCATCCCGTGTCCAGTCAAAAATTTTGTTGTATATGGTGAAGGAGTACATCATTTCTTATTTCTCCCCTAAATGTTACGTCATTAATATTTTTGTGTATGTTCTTTCCTTTCTCACGTTTGGTCCATCTTGTTTGCCAACCTTCCAACAATTTCTTGATCAGTTCTGTCCGTTCTCTATTCGTCTGAGTAATTTCTTCGCCCGGAATATATATTTTCCCCCTCATGTACTTTAACTTGTGTATCTGTAAATCCAGCGGCCTTATTTCAGTTAGGACCTCTAATGTATTAATAAATAAATAAATAAATTTTTTATTGTCAAAAAACAGTACAGACTGCGTATGACCACGTGGAGGACAATAAACTAATTTACTCTCCGGAAGCAAGCAAGGGACCATCCCATCAATTCCGATCAAGGGCCCTAAGGCAGAGGCGGATTCAAAAATTTCAGCAAAAGTTCCTAGATAAGATAAAAAGTTAGCTGCGAGTTATAATACATATATAATGTCAATATGTTTGTAATTTAACGCAAATATGTTTGAAAATTTACATGTACAAGTTATTATCGAACTATAGATTATTCTGAGTATAGTGTTTAAAAATCATAAGAGTTGAAAACCCCCCACTAAATTCACGATTTATTGTTACAATAAACACGCCCCTAGACAAAGCCTAGAGAACCTGTATGAGAAATCCGCCTCTACCCGAAGGAAAAACGGAGAAAAACCCGGGCCAGGATGGGATTAGTTGAGACAGTACAGTAACAGCCACTGATCTTCAACAAGCACATTCTCTGCACTTTTTATAATTTTCTTTCACCCCTTGTGGAGTACTGAGGTGTGTCGTCAAAATAATTTCGGTTATTTCTTAATTTCAAACTTGGTGTGACCGCGTGAATTTTCATTGAAAAAACGTCTGTATTTGCATTTTATTTGTGGTATATATCATACTGTTATAATACGGCCATGTCATTCGAATTTGTGTCATGTCATTCTAAACGACTTCGACTATGTTAGTATTTGTTTTTTATTATTCTAATTACTTATTCTGTTTGTTTGTCCATCGACTTGCGTTTTTCCTAAGAGGTAAAATTCCTTTTTTTCTTAATATGAAGATGAAATTTTAATATTTATGTTTTCTTGGTCACATACGTATTGGAAAGTAATCATTGTGTTGTATTACAAAAATCAGCATGTTGAAATAGTTTTATCATTTAAATTATCGGTACAATCAAAAGACTCCATAACAAATCAACTACTAATTCAATCTGGTTGTTTTAAATATTTATTGGGTACTATGTTTTAGTTTTCCTACAAAGTTAATGTACCGGACTGACTCAACTTGTTTACAAAATGATTTTGCCCGACTTTGATTAATTTCACGTAGAAATTTTTTTTTCCGTGCTTGCTTTTGTTATGGAAGTGGAGTTATGCTTGTTACATATTGGAGAATTATATTTGATCATTCCGTAAAGTCGACCTGTATTGTTCCGATTTTGAAGTTACTTTTCCATTATCTGAATATAAAAGACATAACTCGAGACATGTTCTGAATTTTTAACCCGAATAAAAATTCAGAACATGTCTCGAGTTAGCGTAAATACATCGTAGTAATGTGATTCAGCGATGGACCTCCTATTCTGTTGTCACTAAAGACTACACTTGCAATGTAGCATTTTAGTTTTAAATTCCATAATACTGTTTTATGTAGAAATAGTCGAAGTACAAGGATGTGCGTCCTTAATATCTTCACGAAAGTTGACTCGTCCATCATACGACCCATGTTTTTGGCCGTCTATATGAGTCAAAACAAATGGAAACAAAGAAATTATTCAAGTTGTATTCTATTTCAATCGTTAATTTTAATTTTACGCAATTGTAAAACGGTGTCTTCTCAAAGTTGGATATTTGTTAATTTAGTGTTTGGGATGAAGAATGACAAATTACATTGTTTTTAACCAACCTACAATAGTCTATTTTCAATATCTGTATTATTTGATTTGTATTTGGTGCCATAAGAAATAGAAAAACTCTTTAAAAATTTATTGAAAAATATGATACAAGTCTCCCTTTGCTCGCTGAGGGCTATTGCCCCCCCCCCCCAAACCCCTTTCAACCTATCAAATTATAATATTACAGTTTTTATAATAAACTTACAACCACATAGCAGTTAACACATTTTCCTATTTGGAGATCATTGCCTTTATGGTTTTGAAAGTGAAAAGAGCAGTTATCTCAACATATTTATGCTTTTTATTAATTAGATGTAATTTCGTAGATCTACACATTTACGTATGGAAAATTCTCTAAATCACGAGTCCAATAAAATAACAGTATTTCTTCGAGTACTATTTCTGATTGGTCATTACACCTATCATGATACAGAAATATTACGATTCTTTTTCAAACTCATGGTCCAACCTCCAAAAGCTTACAGAAGGGCTTCCGGTTTCCGTAGTCACTTTTCGTGCACCACTTCATGAATATATTATTTTTGGTCCCTGGAAATGAGATAATTTTTCATATTAAGGAAGTCTGTAAGATTACAAGTGGCTAGTATTTAGAAAACTTTTTTGAGCCTTTTAACCCTCATTACCTGTACCTGTACTTCATTATCTCGATTATAATTGCTTCCACGATTCTTACAGTGAAAGACATCTTGGTTCTCTCGAATATATTTATTGCTGTGGTGTAGTTTGGGTGTATTCTGCAATTCTCTACTTTCACTTCATATTGTTGCTCAAAAGGTAAAATACTCAAAATTACTGATCCATAAAAAAATGTTATAATTTCTCAAATTAATACTAACATTCTGTAATAGGCTTAGTTTTTGATTTATTTCATTTAACTGGATTCGTTAACGAAATTCAATACTAGTCCATTTCTCAGTCGACGAGATGTTTCATATGCATGAAGATCGACTTTGTGAAACAATTTCTTGTCTCAAAAATTTTCGAAAATGCTTGGAAGGGAATATTTTTTAAAATTAATTTTGTTGAAGTGATTTTTAATGCATTCCGACGTGAAACTTTTGCGGCCAGTGTTCACTGGTTCAAGTCGTTAAAAAGAAATCTGTTATCAGTTTAAAATCATCACTTCAGTTCTACAACTACATAATCATCAGTACTAAACCTATTTAATTAGAGTAAAGCATTTGTTGTAATTTACGTATTTATTCTTACAAAAACACACTTATTTATAGTGCGTTAACTACGTATGAAGTATGTGAACTCTTGTATATCGTTATCTTGAGCAGCGGTAATACTTACATAGTACGTTAATATTTCTTAAAGACTTCTCATATTTGTACAAATTTTTAAAATAAAAATTGACATGTCCCAAGGAAATTTTCAATTTAGTTTGAAGTGTGTATGTTATATTTTTAATTGATTTCTATTATTGTGTATGTACTGTTGTTGAAATAGTTTGTTCTTTCTGGGTACTTGTATAACCCGATACATACTCTTTAGGTAAGATCTTAAAACGTAAATTTTTTTATCCGTTCAAGTATACTGGAGAAAAATCATATCTTGGTCGCATTCAGTTCCCGTAAGAAGTGTTAATGTATTTCCTTTTTTCAACGTAGTTTTTATAATCTTCACTATCTTCTGCATTAGATGATGAAAATTTGTTTCATGCAAATAAATTATTTTAGAAACCTAGTAATGTGGTGGCTCTACGTTGTGTGTCTGTAGGTGAGCTTATCATTGTCACCTAAACTCTGAGGCGGATGTGAAATATGAAAATAAACTTACGGAACGGAGAGGATCTGTAAAGTCTTTTAGAGATGTTGCTCGTAGAGGATGTTTTACTTCAGCATCGAAATATCACACGCTTGAGAGAACCTCGGGAAATACAAAAGGTTTCTCGAAATAGTGTGATAGTGTACTGTTCTACGCAGTAGAATCTCGATGAATGTGAAAGAAATAATTCCGAATAACAAAAATCCCGGTTAAACTATTATACATAAAACATTGTAAGTGTACTCTGTAAAGTATTAAAAATTACAGTAGAGCACTTACTCTGTACTTACGCTGTACAGTAAAGTATTAAAAAATACAGTAAATCATTCTGTTGACGAGCCCTTAAAACCACAAAAAAATTCTTTTTTGATATATAATGTACTAGGCAACGTTTGTCTGTCCTTTCCTATTCTCTTTATGTTTAGATACATGGTAATTCAGGAGGGTTTTTAGTAGGTATGGTCGAATTATTCGGCGAGTCCCCGTGGAGCCACTTTGCCTTTCCCTGTAGTGCGTAAATGCGTTTTCCCGGCCTGCATTTACAAAATGTTTAGATATATTAGGACTCTAATGACCTCAATGTCGGCGAGCCGTAAAGCCCCATTAAAAAAAGGAGTTTACGAAAATCCATTACTAAAGTCATGAAATTGGGATTGGAATGGTTTATGTATGTATCCCTCCATAACTCTGAACCAATTTCATGCAAAGTGATAAACAGATAAATGACTATCTTACAACAAGCTTTGTGGGGATAAGACATCCCTGGCACCATTAGAGAGGGGGTGGGAAGAGAATGGATGTAAGAATAAACATACAGTCCATGGCATTTGTGTATTACGCGATGAATAATCGTATTTCCAATAACATGTACAGTTCTGACCATATGAGGCGCACGAAACCCCTAGGTGGTGGTTGGGAAGACACGAAAAATTATCGAAAATGTCCGCTAAGAAATGATTTTACGTAAATTCACCCCTAGGAGAGTGAAATGGGAAATTGATATTTTCTAAAAACTTTTTCTCAATTACATTGTGAAAATAAGGGATAAAGGATGTACACCAATACTATCAAACCAGAGTAATGGATAATATTTTCACGGGATATCAATGGGAATGTGAGAAAGCACCGTTGCAGACATATTACAAAATTCAGGTGAGCACAGCCGCGGGAACTCAGCAAGTAGTGTATAAAAGCGAAATACCACTGGCTGACTGACTAACCACTAAATCTCAGGAACTATAAAGCTTACAAACTTGAAATTTTGTAGATAGATTCCTTATTTAAAGTAGACGTCAGCTAAGCGGATTTTTACGAAAATCCATACCACAGAGGGTGAAATGGGGGTAAGAAGGTTGTACTTATGTATCTCGCCATAATTCTAGAATGCCTGGAACAGTTTCATCCAAACTTGATACACAGGTGACTGGTTATCTGACGACAAGCACTGTGTGAATAAGACATCGCTAGAATTCCTGGGTGGGGATGGGAAATTGGCGACATGTAAACATAATGGAAAAATCCTATATCATATTTGAAACCATATTTACCGGTGCCGTTGAGATGGATAAGAACGCTCCCGCTGTTAAGTAAGTTCGCAATTAGTTCAAATTATAGATATGAAGCCCCTAGCATCCCTGGGGTAGAGGTTGCAACGGGTGACAGTTGTAGCAACATATCTAAACTGCTACACATTATCACTCGGAACTCTGGAATAACTAGTACATGTTATCATATTCCACGAAAGAAAGCATGACAAATGAACACTTGTTTATGTATTCCATAAGCCAGACAGATGCTAATAACTTTTACGCATTCCTAATGGACACTTTCGACGAATCACGAATAAGATTAGGAATATTCCAGAAAGTCAACAGAGGATTCTATCTACCAATCCGGAGGTTACCAAGGTGAAATTATTTTGTGGATCACAAACCAGGGGTCAGTCTGATACAATCCGTTCCACCGAGCACATCTCTATGACGCCTTTCCCCAGGCCAGCTCATTTTGACGACCGGCGACGCTTGCGGAAAATTTCTCCTCGCACCACGGATCGCAGTCAAACGACTAAGTTTCATTGCTGTAGTTTGTGAACATTGTGTTTCATTACACGACACCGCTACGGAGATTGAACTTTGTGTAGTGAAATTTGAAGACTTCTGCACGCAACTGTATAGACACTAATTCACAGGAATTGTAGACGATCTAACATGTTCTACTGTTGTTGACACCAGATATTATTCATGTTATGTTTTTCTTTCTATGAGCACTTAGTTTCTGCTCCAATTTAATTGAATAAAACTCGTCCATTCCTGACTACAAACTTATTTATTTTGAAGGGGATTTCTTTATGAAACACGCAGTTCAAACCTGTGAAGTAAAGAAATCAATCATGGGTCGCTGAGATTATTAGTGACATTTTCGATGGTGCTTAAATCCACGATCAGCCCGATACACTCCAGGACCTCGGGAAATGATATGACGTGTAAAAATGATCGAAAATGATAGATATCAGTGGCAAGTTCGGAATTTTCGGCGTCGATGAGATGAATTGTGTCACCCCTTATATCATTTGTCTCAATATAGCCCCACTGGAGAGTAAGACATCTTCCTAAAGGGAGAGTGGAAAGAGTGCGATGACGCGAAAAAATAATTTAAAAGGGCTAATTTGCATCGTATTTAAAGTTTTCAAAGTGCTCAGATTTATAAGTATACTACTAATTCCATAAAGTGTGAGGTTGAGATCACATGGGGGAAGGGTTCCCTCAAAGCTGGGATTGGAAGGATGAGGCTTAAAAATAATTTAAAACTACCTAGATTAGAGTCGAATATATGGTTTGCCGGTTTTCTGAGATGAATAATCGTAACCGATTACATAATGTAATCATTCAAACGACATGAAGTGCACGACACCCATACAAGGGGGTAGGGATTGGGAAGAACGAGAAATAACCGATATTAGTTTCTGATGTTTATAGTGTTGTAGTTGCTGAGATGAAATACGAAATTCCCGACACCGTTGAGTTCAGCGACCGTTGAGCGACAGTTCTTTTTATTCCGTGTTTAAGAAGATCGGATAAGTTAAATCCAGACAACGCCGGGTGATCAGCTAGGACATAAATTTCCTACTTCTTGGTTCATAAATTCTAGAATATCTCTCATTGGGTGTTAAAAAAACTGACTCTTGTTTTAAATTATATAAGTGAAAATAAGAGTTTGAGGATACACACTCATTCTAACAAACCATTTAAAGTTAATGGATATCATTCTCAGTGGATACCAATGCGGGTGTGAGAGAGAATTAAGTTGGAGATATATTAGAGAATTCGCGCGAGGAATGCTATGGATATTCAGCTAGTAATAATGTATAATTGCTGCGCAGCATTTCTCTAAATGTACTGTTTCTGTCGATAGTCTCTGAGCAGACTCTTCTTTAGTTTGATGTGTATCATTATATCTGTTCTCTACCATAATTAATTGTATAAAGTAGTAAGGAATTTTCTTATCGATCTAATGTATTCATCCTCCCCAGGGGACTTGCATCTAGTAAGTACGTGTTTGGCAAACATGGGGCCCCGAGCTGAGTCTGGCATTACTTCCACTTACTTGTGCGAGGCTCCTTCCTTTCTCTTTCCTAACCTTCCTTGGTCTCCTCTTGTTCTTTTCGATCCCGACGCTAGGGTATCATTCATTTGTCCTCTTTCCTTTAAAAAAAAAAGATATATGTAATGTTTTGAGGTACGTTGATATTTGAGTTTTGAGTTGTAATTCAGGAGGGTTTTTAGTGGGTATGGCTGAGTATTCAGCGAGTTCCACGCGCAAGGAGAGGCATGTTGGCTTTCCCTAGTGCGTAACTGCATTTTCCCTACTTGTACAAGTTTTTAGGGCTCTAATTACCTCGATGTCGACGAGCCGTAAAGCCCCACAAAGAAAATGTATTCATCGTTAAAAGTTTTGGGAAAATAAATTTTATCGTTCTGTTCATTTGTGAATTCTGTAATTTTTAAAATTCAGTTCATGTTTTTGGAAAAGATACATGTTAAAGAACTGAAACTGGTGAATAGTCTAGTGGGTGAATTCTGTGTGAACCTTGCGTTGACCTCCAAAAAGAACCCGATATAACGGAATGTATTTACAGGACTGCGAGACGGGGAGGGGACAAAAGAGCAACATCCTAAATTTCTCCAAGAGAATTGAACACTTCTTCTTCTGAGGGAATGGCAAAATGAAAAATTGGCTGGCGAGGTTTTACTGACAATCCTGCGCCTAGGACAATGTCCTCTCACTTATCGGTTTCTCTTGCCCTGGATCAACCCGTATGTGACGGGTGACATGGTGATCAACCCGTTCATTGGCAATACGTCACCTAATAACTGATAGTAGAAAATGCACCAGAATACACCAGTAACTGACATTGAAATATGGACATCGATTTATAATTCGTAGTTTAGGGGACGTGTTTCATCTATTTTGGGAAGCTATCGTATTTGTTTTTAGGTAATGTAGTGAGAATGTTTTTATAGAAGTTGAAGGAATTGCGCAAGGTCATTTTAGGAGGTACTTTATTGTGTTAGAAAACCTTAAATGCAACATTAGTTGTAGTTTTTATAAGATAACTAGCTGTATGAACACGACATTGCAGGGCTCTAATGACCTTGACGAGCTCAAAAACCCCAAAGAAAAGCACAAACAAACAAGAAAACACGGCATTGCCCAGAAGAATGAATTGGGTGTATGTATATTATTTCACACGTTGGATATACGTATTCAGAAACGACTGTAGCCATAAGAACAGAATGTTTCTGGTTGTTTTTAGTCCAGGTAATCTTCGATTAAATTACCGTCAACCTCTTAAAAATTACAATAGAAGCTTTTGAAAGTGTTTTTTCGTCAGAAATTATTGCTTAGTATCATGTCCAAAATCACAATACAAAATATCAATATACAATTGGAACACCATTGGATCATACTGTCCAATAATTCCTGACCAAGAAACACTTGCAGAAGCGTCTCTTCCAATTTATACGAGGTTTAATAATAAGTTTCCTGAACTACTTGAAAACTGCAAAGTGGAGGGAAACACTCTACAGCGATTATTCTCGTCCATTCACGTATTCTTACTCGCAATGTAAATCTACTGTTACGAAGTACGGTATTCATTTGAGTGAGACGCATTGCTGCTGCGTTGTTGTGCAAAAAACAGGGAGTTGAACTCCTACGCTGCTTAATTCTATCTTCGCTAATGTCACTTTCATTTTCCTGCGCAGTGCGCGTGCGAGGGAATAAATGACAATGCAACATTCGCAATTTGTCTTCCATTGTGCAAAATCTCTCTCGTCTTCCAGAGATAGTGAAATTGGCACATTGAGTAAAAACACTAGACGTCCTCGCGCTGACGGCACGGGTTGTTTGTAATAGTGGGGAAAGTGCCCCTGGACTTAAGTTGGCGTAGATTAGTTTGAATTAGTTCTTGGATTTTGTTAATTGTGTTTTCCTATTTCGTATATTTCGCAATCTTGACATATTTTTATGAATTCTTATAATTGCACTATTAACGTCCATTTCTATAATCTATTTCTGTAAAACATACAAAAATATAGTATATCCATTAGAAGGTCTTATAATATATTAAACAATAATAGATTTTGGGAATACTATTGGATTTGAAAACTGTTTTAAAAGTTTCACGATAATATAAGACGCTTTCGCGTATGATTGTCGTTAACCATTTTAGTCTCTCGATAATTTGAGGAAGTTTGGAAGTATGAAAGCAAATTGTATTTGTTGAGCTAAATGTAGACTCTGTGTTAGAAAAATTATTTCTGAATAAATTTACAGTTCCAGAATTTCTTCTTACTAAATATTCAATGTACAATATTTGTTCGTAGGAGAGTATATTGAGTGAGAACTGCCTTTTAAGACCACGTGTTGTTCAACTTGGTTTTTGCCGGAAAACGTATCTACAAAGTGTCACATTAACTTTATTTTTTCCTCATTTTTGGAATAATTTCTCCTTTTTTATATCAGGCATACTATTGTACAGAAGAACTTCGACAGAATATGCGCCAGAACGGAAAAAAATAGCTCTTTTGGATTCCGGTTCTTATAATTGTAATTATTAAATCGTTTTAACTGGAAGCCTTGAAATGAAAGAGAAAATGGAATATGCAATCCTGAAATCGATTTTTGTACTGTTCATACTACAACGTAGTATTGGGATTTTAGTAAATGATTTATAGTGTTATGATATAATAATTTTTTTCCCATTATATTTGTAAATGGGAAATGTAGCGTGCTATTGAAGCTTATCTACATGGAGCGATAGGAGGTAGGAGTTGGATGGTAGGCTAGTTAGTAGATGGGCTGGTTAGCTGGGTTTACCAACAACTTGGTCCGAGTGAAGAGGTTAGTAATAGTTAGAGTTATTGATACCAGCGGCAGGTGGATAGAGGAAGGAGGGTTCGCTTTTCTGTTGTCACAGCTAAATGAACTGGGACATTCATGTGTAAATTTTTCTGAGAATTGAACCCGGGATGACTTGGTGAAGAGTAAGAACGCTGCCACCTGAGCCACCAGGGGCTAGATAATTAAGTAGTAATGTAATTATTACTGTAATAATGTAATAATTACTGTAAGTAAATGAAGGCCGGAATTACCCATAATGAAAGAGTTTTCCGGGCTAAGTAGCCGTGGTCTGTTTTGGTTTTCACCAGACGTTTCGATTACAACTGCGGTTTCATTATGAATTACTGTAAGCTTAATAATGTAATTATTAAGTTACAATCGTAGCTCTAATAATCACTGTTAATTCCATATCGTCAGCGTTGTGTGATTTTCAGCATATTTATGTAGGTGAAATATTTTTTGATCATACAAATGTAATTAGCATTCCTTTCAAAAAGTATTAACGAATGTTCTTTTTCAATAAAAATTGTCTATTTGTTCGTTCAGTGTTTAAGGCATTTAGGATCGTGTTCCAAAAAATATATATTCTTTCTCGAGACATCCTGTTAGGCAAGTATTTTACAGTGCGTCAAGTATTGTAATGTAAGATGAATTGATTTTATATTAAAATCCCTCCAATTTTAATCCTGCCAGAAACTTTCGTAAAGAACTCTATAAAGCCTTGTCGAAATATTTCAGCGCAACAAGAAAGATAAAGTACCTCTTAAAGTTTACGTTCCATTTCTATTGAAACTTAACTGAGAGGTGGGAGGGGAGAATAGCAATCTGAATGAAGTTCCCGTGTCGAAGAGCCCCTATGTTGAAGTATGTTTTGCTTGGCTATCCCGATTGCGGCCAAGGCCGGCCCATCGTCTCTATACATGCTCTGCCGCCGCTGTGTTAGTGGTGGCTGCAGCTTCGAGTCAACAGGTGAAAGCGTAGAACTCGTTGGAATTACGCCTTTCGTATGCTCGGACGCCGTATACATGGCTGCGTAGGAATGGTGTGCACTTGAGTTGCAATTGCAACAAATCGGCTAAATCTCAATTCCTATCAAATCGCACCGTTGTATTATAACTTGCCACGCTCCACTGATATTTGTCAATGAAGAATTTTGTAACATGCTAATGTATTAGCAAATGTGGTGACTATACATCATTCAGATTCCTTGTGACGTATTTTTGAAATATTAAGTTCGTGTAGGATTCACATGAATTGTTAAGTAAAATTTTTCAGTTCAAATGTGTGGTCTCCGATGACGTATGAAGAGCATATGGGTAAGACCGAACGTGTCCATTTAAGTAATTTTATGTGGATTACTCGAATCATTAATATGAATGATAATTTCCGATCGATAGAATTTGTTTAAAATTACTACCTCCCCTGCTAGTAGATAGGGAATATAAATTACTAAGCGCACCTGTAAAATTGGTATTTCTCTTTGGTATTTTCCCCACGACACATTTTACAACTAAAAACTTTGTTTTATTCTGCCAAGTATTATTCTGTTATATCCGCCAGACCATTGACATTTAACATTGACATTGGCATCGTTTCTAAGGCCATGATTCCTTTTACAAATGTCATTTTCATCATTAGAGTGTAGGTAACTCTGGACAGGGAAGACGAAATGAGTTTTGGAAATTGAGTAAAATCTCAGAACATGTAGCTGCCTTATTCCCTTACAGCTTTACAATATGTAACTTCACTTGTAAGCAGTCGCGTTGGTTCAGTTCAATGTTTTCCCCGCGTACCTACAAACATTTCTTAACCCACTAGTTTGTAAGTGATTAGCTGGTAAGCAATCCCTAGCTCTCTTGATCTCCGTTGCCATTTTCACCAGATCATTGTTTTTATCTCTCCTTCATTTGCGCCAAAAGGTTTGTTGCCAGTTTGACCAATTTCTTTATTGCTAATTTCTTAGAAACGACCATTTTAATCGATTAAAATCTGCGTTTCAAAAAAATGACGTTATTTTTTAGAGGACACTAAATGTGCGTATATTATTATAGTCGAGGCAAACTGTCCCTAAACAGACCCCGAATGTGCCCTAGGGGTTCGAGGAGGGTAGAGATCGGCAATTACTTGACCTCGGCACTAGAAGGGGAAGATGTGATCAGCATCTCGCTCCGAGCGGTTTGACCCCAGGATAGACCCTGGTACTCATTTTACAGCAGACTGAATAGGCCTGGGAGTCAGTCTGGATGTTGAGGTGTGATGAAAAATCCCCGATCGAATCCCGGCAAACCAGCCAGCAACTCAGCGCTTTACACACTGTGCCACGCTGACTCCACATTATTATAGACATCATTATTATTATATCATCACAACCAAGTCTGAGTAACTGTCAACGTTTAGTGATTGTCTATGGTAATATACGCTAATATAATATAGTATCCCCTAAGAAATAAGTCAAGATAATCTAGAGTTAGATCTAAGTGAACGTTGTTATTTGTTTGAAATGTATTGTAGTTTACAATGTAATTGTTTCAAGCATCATGCAAATTCCTGCGCTTTACACTTTTCTTCTGCGATGTATCAGAAAAATTATGCGATACATCGACAAATAAACAGTCAAAACATATGGCAATGCATTTTGGGAGTGTATTTAAGAAACTCGAATCCGTTCTCGAGGAAATATAATTTTCAAATATTCACACAAACTACCAATATTCACTATATATATATATATATATATATATATATATATATATA
>NNCF01125938.1:927613-938483 GCA_002313205.1 Laupala kohalensis
CAACATCTAGATTATTAGAGCCCTTCTTCGCTGTATTTCGAAGATTTTTCTGTTCTGTTTGTCTCACTATCAAATGTAGTGTAGAATGAAAATCGTTTCACTTATGTTCCATTAAGTTAAACAGAATTCACTCTGGGATTGGATGATGAAGTGATTCCATATCATCTACTTTCAACTCCAAATCGAAGTAAAATTTGCCGTGTCGTTTCAACTATGAACAGAAAACTTAAAACACTTAAAACCGAATTGACATTACAACTGCTCCTAAAATGATATTACAGGGTTTTGAAAACAGAAATCGATGAATTTCTCCGTAGTCAAATGCAAAACTTGGAATGTAACTACCGAAATTTGTTCAGAATGCAAAACAAATGTGCTGTGCTATACTTAAAGTCATGTAACTTTACTGAAAGGAATACAAAAGGGCTGCCTAACACGAATTGCTAACTTCTAGGAATTCAAGTAGTATTCGAATTAATGTCAATACTCACAAATTGCTGTAAAATAGTATTAGTTGATAGCAGAACTAAGACACGAGGTAATATTCGTTCCATAAGCTTGATGCAGAAAGAACAGAAGAGCACCACGAGGGCAAGTGAATTGAGTTGATGACCGATGTTGTCGATAGAGTTTAGTTCAAAGAAATCTGAAAGTTTTGCCAACATAACACGAGGTACACTCATAAACGGTGGCGAAGTAAAGGCGATGGCTACACTGTGTACATGTCCTGTGCCAGCATTCAACCAACAAGCCACTGGTTGGATTGTACGATAAATAATTTATTGTCAAGAAAGTAGTTACAAACTGCATTGACCATGTTGAGGACAATAAACTAATTTACTTCTTCTACACTAAAGTAAACTGTTGAGTAAGCTTCTACTACTCTAAAGTTCCTGTTAATTTTTTCTCCTTAGGTGACCTTGTCTCCGAGTACAGTTACATGATTTTGAGTATAACTTGCAACCGATTTTCATAGTAATACGCGCCACAAAGTGGTTGAAATTTAAATCGGATTTGGAAATAGTTCAACGTTATCATTCTTATTTTCCAGTATTCAAAATTAATTTTGAAATTTGCCCGCTGTCGCTTTTATTGACAAGTGTCTTCCTTTTTTTCATAAGACATTGGAAATGTGTCAAGAAAGTAGCCTTCAAAGCTATTTTTTAACATTGGTTTCGTTTTATTACGCAATTGTACTGAAACTTCACTGGTATTTTGATTTGAAAGTAGATGATAATCTCTTGCAAGAGTTGTTACTCAGTAAATCTATAGCATATTTCTTACTATCAGAGTATAAGACTGCATACGTTTTTGAACAATTTAATATTTTACTGAGGTGTGTATAATCCTTTTCTGGATGTAAGAGATGTTGGTTTTAACCAAACTGTTTTACTCGGAAGTTCACGGGGTACACTTTATTGAAACCTTTTCTTTTACTTCTGTTTTAAAGACAACCGACATGTCACCAACTATAGAAATATGAATGTGAATATTTCACATTTAATATTAACAATATTCTCGTTTACTATCATATTAATGTAGTACTTGCACATTTAGTTTACGAATTATATTTAATTAGCTAATCAGAATATGCTTATGTAATTTACGGAGTTTAAATTTTCAATCAGTTTTTGTTGTATTTCCTATGTTTTCAACTCTCTCTGAAAACGGTGGTGTTAATATTCGTGTTTATTTTTGCTACCCTCCATTCCCATGACCGAAGGATAAATATGATGGTTATATAGTAGGGAATTACGAAAACGAATACTGAGCTTCATTTTGAAGTAAATGCTCATTTCATACCAGAGAAATTTAATTGTTCTAATCATGATTCTTTAATGTGATTGTAATTCTTATTTTCTATGATCTGATTTGAACACCGTATTGATTTTGATTAAATGTGTTTCTATATAACTGTTTTTGAAGTACAATTATTAATGGGAATAAAAAATTCTCAATACACGAAATAATAATATGATTAATAGAGAATACCAAAAATCAAGCAAATTCCAAATGCTTCGAAACATAAGTAGCAAAATAAAAATATAAATATATGGAAAATATTTTTAATCAGATTTTAACTTTCGTTTTAGAAAAATGCTGTGTACACTATTCATTTTGCGTTAATTGAAATTTATTTGCTTTTATTTATTAAACCAGGAAACTTTACGAAGTAAAATCCTACGGAGGTAAATTAATTACCTGTACGCAGGTCTGCTACAAAAGAACTAACGTACTAGATGTTACTAAAAAGAGGAAAAAAAACACTAACAGTAATCCTAAATTGTTACTCATGTAATCATTAACTATTGTATCGCTGAAGTCTTGAAGCTAGTTTTAACAGACAAAAGCGATGTTTTAACAATTATACAAATTAAAACTAGTAACAGTAACACACAAGGAATATATACAAATATCTAAATATTGGTCGTAATCCATTTCTTTAATTTCTTTTTCATAGTTAATCTCTTATATGTTAAAATTTTTAGATTTTTTGGCAATTAATTTAGATTAATTTGGCAATCTAATAGCTATTAAGTAACTGTTTTAGTACTTATGGTTTTAGCAAGTTTGGAAATTAGTATACTTTTATTTCTTGTTTTACTTGTCTTATTAAGAAACTCTTCTTTTAGATCGTTATTATGATAACACTCAAAAGCGAACATTTGATTTAGATTTAGGGGATAATTTTCACTATCAAAAGTATTTTATGTACTATTTTCAATAATTTGTTTTGTATTCTTTGTAATAGATTTATAGTCTTTGTAATAGAGTTACTCATTATCATCAACATTTAACCTAAGAATATGCACTGGATGACTGATGATGTGGTTCGACGAGGGTCCGACCGTATTTATTGCTGTTAGCTAAATATAGGTGGCTGTGTGTGTTCACGTGATATGTCGAGTGCTTAGCTAGCTGGTATGGCTCACGTCAGTGATACAACGAAACTAAGGGAATTCTGAAGATTGGGACACTCTTCCTGAAACAAGGGCGAATATTTGTGTAATTAAATGTGTTTAAAATTTGGGCCCTCCTCTGAACGTGACTGGCCATACGTCTCCCACTCTACAGACTATACCGTATAGTGAAACAGTAAATCACGAAATGTTTGCTCTGAGTGTTTTCTTGAATGGCTTATCTTACTTTCATGACTATTTCACGCATGTACTTTAAATCACAGTAAGTCACTTTAAGTTAAAAGATAAATTTGGACTCCATTACAAAAATGTCGTCGATGTGAGTCGGTCCACGTCCTGACGGTGGAATACATTTTTTTTTGGTGGGGCTTTAGGGCTCGTCAACATCGAATACAGAGATGGTTCTCAAGTATTTCTTTTCTTTTACTTTTCTTCTTCTATTTACCTAGTTTTTCACTTTTATCGCTTTTATCTTCTCTACTGGCGTTCTCTACTGTGTGCTGAACGCTCACCCATGTGTTTGTCGTGCATGGCGACCCGTGTCGGAGGGAATGGGTGTCCTGGTGAGTTGAGGGGTCCATGCAACCCTAGGAGGATTTGCTTGTATGTGACATGCATTCCGCTTGCCTCGGCCTCTTCTGGACGGGCGATCGGGGTCTAACCCATCCCCGACCAATCGGTTCGGACTAGGTCTCTGACAACTTCAGGGTGAAGGGGGGGGCACAGGGGGTCCTTCCCGTTGGTCGGCGGCGTTGGTGCAAACGTCATGCTTAAAGGACCCTGAGTGTCCCCGCTATATCCCTGTGTCAACCCTCGCACCCCTGTGGAGTGTCCCCTTGTTGGACTCCGTGGTGGGTGTCAAACACGGGAATTAAATAAAGTTCATTTGCATGGCAATGAAACCCCCAACCTTGCCCTCTTCCTCTGGGAAGAGGCGACTTGTTGCAGAAACTATCGACTTGAACAGTTTTTTTTTTGCAAGGATAACGTCCAGCCGACCAAGCCTCGCTTCCTTGTCATGAGTTGCATTGAGGAAGGAAAGACGTTTAAGTCTGTAAGCGTGGTTCGTCTTGCGAAAGCAATCGACGACAAAATTGGAAAGCTGCAGTCTGTCGTGCGCCAGCGGAATGGAGAAATTCTGCTGGAGGCACGTAGAGATAAGCAAATTAATTCTATAATGTATATAAACGTAATTGCTGGCTTAAAGGTCAAGATGAGCACTCACCCCAGCTTGAACTTGTGCCAATGAGTGGTTAACCACGATGATATTGGACAAGAATCTGATGAAGAACTGGAAGAATTTTTTGATCCGGAAGGTGTTGTCAACCAACATTCACAGAGTCAAGAGGAAGATGCAGGGGAAGTTCGTCCCCTCCTCCACTTTGATTCTAACTTTTGATCGACCCTCTTCCAGAGAGCCTCTGCTGTGGGTTATATACCCTGCGTGTTCGACAATATGTGTCGAACTCTCTGTGCTACCTACTTTAAGTGCCAGAGATTCGGTCGCACATTGGACCGCTGCAAGTCATCTTGTGATGTGTTATTTGCGGTAAACCGTCGCACAAGTCATCTTTCTCGTCGCCTCCGTGCTGTGTGAATTTTAAGGAAAACCATCCTTCCAATTCAAACACATACCCTAATATGTGATGGAGAAGGACATCCAGAAGTTCCACGTTACGGATAGGGTGTCTTTTCCCGAAGCCAGGCATCGATATATGATTAAGAAGCCAGTCGCAATAATAAAAATTATTTGCAACAGCGGTCAGCGCGAAGAAACCACCTACAGCTTCTTTTAGCTCTCGGGTATATCTCGAGGCAATACGGAAACCAGCGATGTGCAACTCTGGAACTCAGGCCTGTTTTGATGATCCTTTCGCCTTGAAAGCGGTGTGTAAGATACTTATACCAACCAAGTATAAGGTTACACCGAAACGAACATCTGTTTCCACCTTTATGTCCGTCTCCACCTCTACTTACACAACCACCGAGAAACCGCAGTCTACAGAGAAACGATCCGCCGACGTTCATCTCGGGGACGTTCTCGGCAGAGAAATAACTTCCCAAAGTTCCGCAGAGCTGACACTTTAAAGTCAGATCATTTCAGCAGTAATCACGACGACTCCAGGGGAGGGGACCACAGCAGGCTCTGATTTTATAGTCGTCAACACAAAAAAACCTAGACGTCGAAAAAAGAGCGAATAAACACCACAACATGGCTCTTTCTTGGAATTTGAATGGCATTAATATCCGTTCAGATGACCTTAAGATCTTGCTGTCCTCTCGTGCTCCTGAAATAGTTTGTCTTCAGGAAACAAACCTCTTACCAAAACACTCTTTCTTCTCTCGTGGCTATACCTGTTGTAGGACGGACTTATACGAACTACGGGCACACGGTGGCGTCGCTGTGCACGTATGCGCTTCAGTCTCTATAACCAGCGTCTTTCAGACCGTATGTATGAGGGTGCGCCTACCATCTCTTACATTTACGGTATGTAATATTTAAATCCTTCCTGGGCAGTCATTCACGAAGAAAGGTCTTGCTGGTCTGATTGGCCTCAACTCAGATCACGAAAAGTTCTGTTCGTTAGAACCTTTCCTGTTTTCTTAACATTTAAAATATCCAGTTCGAAAATGGACCGAATGTGACAATTTAAAAATTATATTGAAAATTTGTAAATAACGTAAAACTCTTACGTAATGTCCATTTTTCCTTTGGGGACGCAGGTTGTCCTCGTAAATTTGCCACATTCTACAATTATTAACTAGTGTCCGTAGTTCAGGCCGACTTATTTTACACTTCCTATGTTTAGATCTGTGGCAAATAGGAATCGCGTGGATTTCTCCACGATTCCAAAACGAGACCTACTAAATTTCGTCAAGATAAGGATTCTCAGTGAATGGAGCAATGAGTGGTTAGCTGTTGAAAGGAATAAGCTCCGACTTATCAAATCATGTGTTAAGTCATGGAGCAGTTCCTGTAGGCCAGCCCGGCGCGACGAGGTCTTGCTGACCCGCCTGCGCATAGGACATTGTCCTCTCACTCATAGGTATCTCTTACTACTTGATGATGAACCCATTTGTGAGGAGTGTAGCTGTTCTCTGACAGTGCGTCATCTACTAACTGATTGCAGAAGATACTCAAGTATACGGAGACAAATTGGTCTGGCTGCAGATTTACCAACGATTCTCGGGAATGAAACGGTTAATGTTAATAAACTATTGAATTTTATGGGTAGATCGGGGCTCCTCCCACAAGTTCTCGGGAGGGTTTAAAATTTCATTCCCATTTCATCTTTACTGTATCCTTTGTTTTCATCGTTCGTTTCTATAATTCGAAAATAGTATTTAAAAATTGTTTACCCTTCTTTTTTGGTGATATAATGTAATTTTATTCTGTTTTCTTTTCTTTCATCTTTCTATTTAGATATTTGTTGATTTCAGGAGGGTTTTTTAGTGGGTATGGTCGAGATATTCGACGAGTCCCACACACGGGGAAGAGTCACTACGGCTCTTCTCTATGGTGCGAAACTGCATTTTTCCCTACTTGCATGGGCTCTAATGACTTAAAATGTTGACGAGCCCTAAAGCCCCACAAAAACAAAAAAAAAAAAGCAAATAGTTTGGAACGGTGCCTCTACTGGTAAGGCACTTTGTAGGGTTCGAGTCTCCTTTTCTAATAAGTGTATGTCTTGAAGCATCGGTTGACCAAAGCTTGCGACATAGCGTTCCTGTACGTACTAGCCACGGTTGCACACATACAGCAGAGTAGACGTTTATCGTGTATTGAAGATATTTACTTTGATATATTTATTGATAAAAGATCTCCAGATACTACGTATTTGTGCTAATATGTTCCTTGCTTTCCGTATTCTTTACAGCACATAATGTTCCATTCTCAGACAATATTTTCCATGTACGTTATACATATTCGTAATGACAATATGATGTAAATAACTGCGTCAACAGACTTGTTTATCTAATTAATTTAGTTTATCCGCATAATTTTTGGTTTATAGGAGAAAATAGGAGTCAAATTGCCCAAACCATTATAAGTGTAGCGAAAAAAAACTCGCTTTATGAAAAAATTTCATCAATTTGGGGTTTTGATAAGCAACCCTGTGTTTTGTTAAATAACAAAAGGGTATAGATCAGTCTAATGTACTTACGACATTAGACATCATAGCGAACTTTCTGAGTACTCTCTCCTGGATTCCATCGTGGAGTTCCGAGTGCCGGATATTTTTTTTTCGTGTGTTTACGGTACTTTTCTAATTTACCGGTGTAGTTCGAAAGTAAAAAAGGATCAAGGGCCCATGTGTCCAGTCCAATAGAAAACTTCTGAGCTAACGCTAATGATAAATATTAGTAGATACCAGTAGGAATTTAAGAACGATAGTTAGTATGAATATTACACATTTCATGCTAACAAAGCCTCCTATACTGAGTTAGTGCTAGGAGTCTACCGCGATTTCGACTCGCGTAGATCTTGGTTCACTAAGACTAGCAACAAAAGGGAGAAGAAATACTTTGTTAAACGCATCTCGCTAACCTGTGCTGTAACCTGGACTAGTAGCATGTATCTTAATTTGCAGCCACCTGGACTTGAAGAATGGTAATGTATCTTAATGTCTGATTTGAGAAAAACAACTATGATCTGAGAATAAAAATAAAATGAAATAATAATTTTCAAATTTGTTGAACGCGGTTTCTACAGTATAAATCGTGTTCCATAAATTTCCTCATAAGTTCTGTTTTGTATTGGTGAAGTATTCGTAACTGATTTTGAAAATTGTGCGTGTCATCTCACCTTGTGCGGTAAATTTATATTTCGTTTGTACGACATACCGTAAACTTGGTACGTGAATAATACTCGATATAGTATTCGCATATTCCCTTAAGAATAAATTAATCTGGTTGTTATACAAGAAACATGGGTGTTTGGGGATGTGTGGCTGGGGACAGAGATGAACGATGGGGGAGTACCTTTCAGAGTTGGAGAATCATTAGGTTAGTTAGGTGTCCGACCAGCTATGAATCGTATCTCTTTAAAACTATCGTTACATCGGTCTGGTTCCACATGAATATGTGAGCATTTAAAACATTTTTAATGAATGTAAATAAGATGAAATATATGTGTAAACCAAGTAAAATGTGTTGGACGATAAATGCTTTTTCTTGTGATGTGAATGAAAGAACTTGATTCATATATTAAACCGGTCAAATCAATCTAATTATGTGAGCAAGAATCACTCAGGTGTCTTGGTGTGTTGCGACGCGCCAGAAACATCGATTTCATACTTTTAGTGTGGTTAGAGACACACTATCGTGGAGTGTCGTGTCATGACGCATTATGAAAATGACACTACATGACTGTGTGTCTCTAACCATACTACATGTATGAAACCGATATGTTTCTGACTCGTCACGCCACACCACAACACGCAAGTACAAAACAATGTTTAGAAATAACGCCAGAACGCCCCAACACAACAGATTAGTGTGCACGCTCACCGTCTCGACACACAACACGCTAGTAGACTTTTCCAGTTTTAATGCTGCAGTAATATTTTAATCATGATTTGAAGAAGTTCTGCTCGGAACGTTTTGACGCTGAGCTTCGAAATTCAGATGAAACCTGACTTACAGAAGTGACACGCCTTTCGTGGAAATGTCATTAATGCTTCTGATATTAATAATTTTAATTTATTTTTTATCTACGGTTTGTTTTGGGAATAATAAATGGGTAAGAGCACGTATTTGTCCAATAACTTAAATAAACTTGAAATCCGACAATACTCTTGGAATGGATGGCATGGTCCCTCACTTGTTCCACAGAGTAACTTAGTTAATTGCCTCCCCCCTCCCACGCAGTGGTCACACGCAGTTTACAACGGCGTTTTTGAAAATAAAGTTTATTTATTATTTACTTTATTTTCCTATTGAATATTTTATCTTTGGCCAAAATTGAGCTAGAAATAATGGACTCAACTAGAAATAAAATTTAGCAACTATTTCGATTTGTTTCCGTTTTAAAACTACTAGGAGTCGAAAGCAAGTGTACCACTACAATTTATGTGGTCTTAGCATTTTTTACTCCAACAATATCTCGGGTAATATTTCCTTTTGTAGAGGATTCGAAAAGAGAATTTCTGCAAAGGAAACTCCAAATAGTGCCTCATTCGATATTTGTTTTCACGAAAGTGTGAAAATGCGCGTTGCGTTTTATGGCCGATTGAAACACATAGGTTAATTTTTGAAGCACAAATTTTGTTAAGAGACACAATTTCTGTGGCTGTAGAGGAATTACAAAATAACTAAGTTGAGGTTATCTTATTTATTTTATAGTTTTCCGATTCTTTGAAATGAATTATTTTTCACACCTGCAAACCCCACCGAATACTTCAAAGTATTTTACGTATATTTAGTGTAAAAAAAATGTGTGTGGTATTCTCAATCTCAATGCAAGATTTATTCTTCCTTACTTCGATTTCTTCGTGTTTCGGTGATTCTACGATATTTTCTCGTTTCAGTGCAGCAGTTCTTCCGTATATCTTCGTGAAGAACTTGACGCCCAAGAGGCAGTTCCCTTCGTTGCATGATTACCAAATCCTGTCACGCACTCACGCTCTCTAGGACTGCAACATCTGTTGTATCTTGTCTTCATCTTTCCTCGAGGACCCCGTAGGGGGCTCAGTTTCGACTGAGTATGGGTTTGGCGAACCCACGGCCCCGAGCTGGGGACTGGTACTGCGCCACCAGTCCTCGGACATCGTAAGCTTTGGGCATGCTTCAGCGACCACCATTGGCGCGATGGTGGAAAGTTGCGTGTTGCAAAGGGCGGCGATCTTGCGTTCATCGGCCGGGTCGCGAGGAAGGATTAAACCTCTATTAAAAACCCCTCAACCTCAAGGTGTGTTACGCGCCGATGAGGTGAATGGGAGATGAGGATAAACACTCGCTAGCGGACAACCTCTGGGGCAACTACCGCACCTCAGTTAAATAAAGCTTAGTGGCGTTATGCGGGGACTCCACGTCACCAGATATATTTTCCTCCAAACTCGTGAAACAAAATGACAGATGCTTCGTTTTTCCTGCATTGCGGAGTGGGTGTGCCGCAAGGTAAGTATTCCACCCAAAAGTCTTCGAAGCGTTACAGAGCTTCGAAGCGTTACAGAGAATGATAAATCGTCGCCTTGTTTGGTCTCTGGAATCGCGGAACCTTCTGTCCACTATCCAATGTGGTTGCAGAAAACAGC
Organism: Laupala kohalensis; assembly: GCA_002313205.1. Taxonomy (NCBI): domain Eukaryota; kingdom Metazoa; phylum Arthropoda; class Insecta; order Orthoptera; family Trigonidiidae; genus Laupala; species Laupala kohalensis. The sequence goes on from NNCF01125938.1 coordinate 937,791, forward strand.
GGTCAACGCTAGACCACCTTATTGCGTTGTCATCTACCATCTCATCAGCTTTTGTATTAAGGGAACACCTCGTGGCTGTATTTTTTGACTTGGACAAGGCTTATGATACAACCTGGAGATACGGAATCTTACGCACATTGCATACGTGGGGATTCCGTGGTTGTCTTCCTATGTTCCTGGAGAGCTTCCTATCACAACGCTCTTTCCGCGTTCGCCTTGGTACTTATTTGTCATCGAGTCACCCTTTGGAAAATGGTGTCCCACAGGGTTCAATCTTGAGCGTCACTCTCTTTGCCATAGCCATAAATAGCATTGCGTCATTGGTTCGAGAACCGGTACATGCGTCTCTCTTTGTTGACGACTTCGCCATCTATTGTTCGTCTAGCAGCATCTCTGTCATCGCGAGGCAACTGCAATTGGTTTTAAACCGTTTACACGAGTGGAGCATGTCTACCGGCTTTAGGTTTTCTGTATCCAAGTCATGCTGCATGCATTTTTGTAGGATATACCATCTCCATAATGATCCAAATCTTTTTCTTGGGGGCCAACGTCTGCCCTTCGTTGACTCCGCAAAATTCCTGGGTCTCACATTCGACCGCACACTAACTTGGCGCAATCACATCCGAAATCTACAATCCCGGTGTAATTCTTCCCTCAATCTCCTTCGCTGCTTAAGCGCATCATCATGGGGCG
>NNCF01125938.1:944856-980876 GCA_002313205.1 Laupala kohalensis
TTTCATCCGGTTGTTCGATTTTAGTATATGCCTGTCGTTTTCCATAACTTTAGCTGCATAGACTACTTTTCGGAGAATAGTCTTATATTTACGAAAATAATTATGGAATTCGGGTGGTTGGTTATAGCGTTTTGAAAGATAATATAAACGTCGTTTGTTTTTTGAAGAAATCCTTATCCCTTGGGTGATCCATCTATTGTATTTCTTTGTGTTAATTAACTTGCGTTTTATGGGAAAGCTAGAGTTGTAATGTTTTAGGAATATTGAAATAAATACATTGAATTTGTCGTCGGTGTTTTGGCAATTGTAAACATCTTTCCATGTTTCTTCACGCAAAAAAATTTATAAATATGGATTTATTTATGTCATTAAACTCTCTTGTATATTTGTAAAGGATTTTAAGCGGTTTTAGTTTATTATCATCTCAGTTCGGTTTCAGTTTATTTAGTTTATAGTCAATACTTGAGCAAGGTGATCACTGTATCCGGCGATAAAAAATGAACTTAATCGAAAAACATTTGGTGAACTTATGTTTTAAGGAAGCACACACTTTTTCATACTACTTTATATTTTATCTAATAATAATGTAAAATACGTGTTTTTTCTCCTTCCGGAAGATAGTGTTTAGTGTTTGAGCATTAGCAGAGGGATCTTTGTCTCCAACTCTGTATATTTGACAGTTGCCACTTTATTTATTTGTTTTTTTTGCACCTGCTTTACATAAATACTTGTCCAGAGACCTCTATGGAAACAGTATTATCCTTGACATTTCAAAAGTGTTTACTTTGTAGTACTAAGTTAAATTATAGTTTTTCCTTTCATATCTCCAATTAAATAAATTTTGCGACAGTTATGAAGACATAATTGTACAACAAATGCAGTGGACCTTTCGACACAAAGTGTAGATCGTATTAAATCACTTTACAATTAATCATCGGAATACTGTTTGTTAAAATATTTGCCATCTTCTAGGTTCACATTGCTTTTGTGTAATATCGTTCTGATAATTACAACTTTACAATAAAACTTTTCATTAAATCGCTCATTATAACGCGGAAAACAATAAAACCGTCCTGAAGCAACCAAATGACCATCCTATAAATTCCGACGAGTGCGGAGGAAAATCGGGGCAACACCCAGGCTGAGATTGAATGATGTGTACCAAGATGATAACAGAAAAAAGAAATATTTGTTATGAATATATTTTATGAATAATAAGAAATAGAAACTCTTGGTTCAATTGCCAGAAAATATCGGTTACTTTTTCCGTTATATTCTCAAGAGTATAGTAATTTCAATTCGAATTTTACTCAAAGTTCAAACGATCCACTTTGTCGTTTCCCCCTTCCTTAATTAAATATGTATATAGATTTTGACAAAAAGGAATGTGAATTTTTCTATTTTGTTAAAAAAACCCATTATGTTTGCTCGGCTTCTCTGCATATGTCGCATTCAAAATAATGACGCTATTTTTACTGTCTAATTACACAGAGTGTGTTAGGAGTATAGTAATCGATCGAAAAAAAATTGAGATCTCTTCGGATCCTTGCGAATTGGCTCCAGGATGGTCTATTTTCAAATTTTGATGATGAAGTCCAATGTCGTATGTATGTGAGTTTGCATGTTAAGAATTGTGTTCCTCCTTTAACTCACGAACAAATTGATGTATCGAATTCAACATTTTGTGGGCAGCACATCATTTACACATCGTTCTCCATTTCCGGTTTCTGTATTCAAAATTTTGAAAATATATGCATAGAAGCATTGGAAAGCTTGGAGGCGCTTTTTTTAAATCTTTCAATAAGGCTATGGCAAAGAGTTTAATGTGGAAGATATTTCATGCAATCTATTGTTGCTTATGTTATTATATCTAGGTGTTTAATATGTATTGTGATAATAAATATTTTGAAATTGATTGATCATTGAAATGTATACATTTTTTTTAACTCTCAACTTCCGAGTACTACTCGTGGAGGAGTGTTTGCAACGTCAACAGCCTGGTGAAAATTGCGGCGGACCGGGACTCGAACCCGGGATCTTTCTCTGGCCGCGGGTGTGCTATCCTCTGCACACCCGCCTTTAAATATCTTGGTTAATAATTATAATATACTTTTTGAAGTGTTTATACCTTTTTCTTAAATTTTTAGTGGTTTATAGGATGTTTAGTACCATGATATTTTGATATGAATTGTAATTGGAAAGTTCAGTGGAACCCACTCCTGATTTTTTTCAATGTAAGGGAATTGTTTTGAAATCTTGTTGAGCAACATAACTGCACCTCAAAGTAGCTTACGCCCTTGCTTCGTGTGGAACATTTTTTAGGAAATATGAGTTTTTTCTAGCTATGATTTTTTTACTGATGTGCATGTAATGGTAAGTATACCAACAATTAAATAAATCGTCGATGTTCAGATCACTGGTTAAATCAGTAAATTGAGTCGTATTTTACTGCCTTAACTTGTTGAACATGCGGTTTTAAGAAGGTGGCTTCATTATAGCCGTAATTAACTGCCTCTAGAATCATGTGTTCTCAATCAAGTCTAAGCTGCTAAATATGATTCAAAATAGCAATCAAATCATAACAAATGGATCCGCGGTCTGAGTTTGCGTTGATGCGGAGCGTACTGGGAACGAGAGTGCTGAAGTTGGCGCGTGAGGCAACAGCTCTTATATGCAGCGAGCGTGTCTGCCGTTGAGGACGTTTCGTGGCGTATTCCTTCTCTGGCCTTAACATTCCTCGGCAGCTGCCCGTGGCCACGCCATGGAGGATGAGTTCTTCCGCGTAGGCCATCGCGGCGCGGCGACTCCAAGATGCGACCCCTTATTTGCCAGACCTCCGACGAAACTCAGGATTTGATAAGCTAGCTTTACTATCCTTTGATTAATCCCATCAGATTAAATAAAACAAATTCTTGCATCCACTGTTAAGAAAGGTCACTACTACTGTGAGAGGTGATTTGAGCTGGATACTCCAGCTGTCCATGCGAAATATTTTATCCTTCCGACCTCGGTTTAATATCCTACAAACATTTTTCAAACTTCTCTATTAGTTCTATGATATTTTCTCGTTTTCTTTGTGACAAATATATGAATTAATGTCCGCATTTGTGAAGAAACGTGTCGTGCCCTATACAAAAAGATTTTGACGCTATAATACAGTTATTACAACTAAAAATCTGTACTAAAAGAAAGTAAATCATGAAAGGAATGTAATGGAATGAAGATATCTCTATGTTGGTGGGCATTCATAACAATATTTTTATTGCAGTAGTATGTTTTCTGCAATGGCAGCGTTTGTTTCTCGCAACATATGACCTGAAGTTATCCGAAGCAGAGTCCAACTGATATTTTGTAGCCAATATCATCAGCAGAGTTTAAAAGAGATCAAAATCAATCCAAAAATCGTTCTTTTGATCAGTTTATTGATACGTTTCAGTCTACTTCTGCAAAGGTTTCATCTCTTTAAACAGATTAGTTTTTGTTTTGACTCTCATCGCAACCTAAACCGACCTGACCCAACCAAACTCGAAATTTTGCGGTCGCTTTTGGTCGTTTATTTGTTCATCCATAGCACTGGGGGTGCCAATTACTGACGACGTGAATATTGGCGACGTGAATTTGCGACATCTACACAACATGGCCATTAATAAGAACGTATTTGGGAGTAGAGGAGAAGGGAGCTAAATACGTGTTCATAGATCTTGGGGCATTTCTAAGAAAAGTTTTGAAAAGGCTGTGAAATAATGAATTTTATGCTTAACCCTTAGGCGGATCAACCGTCTCTAAGACAGATGGAGTCAGATTTTTAGTTGATAGAGATCAATGTTTTGCGCCGTGAGTATCCTCCGCTCTTCTGAGTTTCAGTCAGCTAGTGACCTTTAAGGTGTCGTTTGTTGGAACAGCCAAATTATCGCAAATTTTCAGATTAGCCGTTCTCACTATCCGCCTGTGAGACGGATGTTCCATAGAAAAAGACAATCCGACTGAAGGGTTAAGAGATATCCCCGAGTCCTTCTAAACATCTCTGAATCAAAGAGAAAATAAACATTTCAGTGATAAAAACTCCGAATTGTACGCCATTCTAGCAATATGCTTTTCTTTTGTATTTCTACCATCAATTGTAAAAAACTCTAATTGTTTGCTAACTGTAAAATAGGAAAATAAGTTGTAGAATATGTCTTCCCGTATTCAACAATGAATTATCTATTTAAAAGAACCCTTTATTTTTTGTACTTCCATTTTGAGAAGGGTTTTGGGGGTACAAAGTACTTTTGGAGAGAATAATTCACATAAAATTGATAAGATATAAGCTTTTGTGTTGTCCTATAACTTTATAAAAATCTAAAACAATTCCCGGGCAATTCTTTGCATTGTTTGTTTAATGGGTTTTGATGTTTCAAATACTTTTAGAGAGTAAAATTGATAAATCATTCAAAATATTTTTTTTTTATGTCCACGTGATGACAGCAGTAAACTGTGGTGTTACATTTGCATGCTATGACCAGTTACATGATACTGTATTAGATAGGATGTTTACTTCCCGCAGTATGCGAAGTATAATGCAGTCAAGTGTTTAAAAAATGACGTTTAGTATTTTCGTGTTTTTTCAGTGTATACTTTGATAGTCCACTGTCCACGAATATGACCATCTCAATACGTGAACCCAGTTGCGAAGTTTCTCTAAATTTTGCGATTTTGTTTCACATTTTGAAGAAATTTCAAATAATTTTGAGAAATGTTTCTTTTTTTTATTGATTTGTCGCAGAGTATTTTCTTAGTGTTTTAGAAGCTTATAACTTATTGGTTCATCACTTCCTCCCTTTTTCTTTTTCCTAGATTTTTTTAACGTCATTGACAATTTTTTTTCATAATGATTGATATTATTATAAAATATTGGCGTAAAAGACATCAGTCTCGATTCTTTTGATGGACACTGACACCAATATTAGTTCAATGTTATGAGATTCCAATGTTGAATTATTTCTGACGAATATGAAGTGTGTAGTTATGAATATGTCTGTGTAGTTATATATCTCTTGTGGTTTTATGAATATGATTTTGTGAAGGAGTATTTTTAATTTTTTGTTCATGTGTGTGTTAATGCCTTAGGTTATATAATAGACAAGATACCCATTTTGCAATGGGCGTCAATGTCCTTTGTAATCGAAACGCCCGTAAACACAACTAAGTAACTGACGAAATTTCTTCAAGTAAAACTGGCCTATATTTTGTGAAATCTAGATGACCTTGTTTATCGATTCTTTCTCGGAAAACAAATATGTGTTTACTTCAGCTATGTTTGCTGCAGATAGATTTTTCGATGAAGAAACGAAAGTAAAAGTATCAAACAAAACAAAACAACTTGAAGATGTGGGAGGCAGCTTCTGATCATTAAAAGAAAGAGGTGAAACATTCTTTTCCTCAGTATATGTCGACTAGAAAAGTTAATTTTTCTCTAAGGAACAATTTATTTTTCGAATACATGTTTCTAAATTCAGTTTTAATTTAAGGCTTGAAAAATATGTGCTGGTATTTATTTTCAAATTTCTTGGTTGCATTTTTAACGTCATTCCTGACAAAATGAAAGAAAAAATCACGCATTATACTTTTAATGGATGTTACTCTGTCCCAGATATTACGCTTGTATGAAATAAGGAATATACGGAGGTTAACTCTAAGTATGTTACTCTTCTCCATAAGGAATAAGACACGTTATTCAATTTTTTATGGAATACCTTGATAAAAGGAGGCGACAATTTGACTGAATATCATCAATTTGTGACTAAAATTTCGTCTGCTATTTTTATCACTTGTCGATCCGCTAATTTTTTAAAATTTGATTTGGTAGTGATGTTTTATGAAAGTGTGCATTTGTTATAAAATATCATTTGTTTTTCCATTTTGCATTTTAATCTCGTTATTGTCGTAGTTTTGTGTTTGCTTTGAAACAATATTTTAACAAGTGAACTTAAATAGACGACATGGTTCTATATTGTACTCTTTCTCAGTATAATTCGTATATATTATCACTTACGTTTTCTATCGGGTATAATTTTCGATTTTACGAGAAGTGTTTCATTTAAACCAATCTGATAAATAAATCGATATTTTTGACAGATTAATATTTGTGTCTTTCTATGGTACTTGCTCGAGGAATCTTATTATTTACAAATCATGTTCGTTAGATTTTCGAGATTTCCTGCAAACCTATTGGTGTTCCTACACTATGTATTGAGGCCACTATTTGTTTAGTGGGTCTAGATTTGCTTCATTCACACCTACCTGGTAACTAATCGTAGCCTGGTAACGGCGTCCTCACCGAAATTTTGAAGGAATGGACTTTCATATGTGATCTACGTTTATATTTTTTACTCTTTTGGCCAAAAGATTGAATATAAAGACCCCTTCATTCAGAACGTAAGTTGACTTAGGAAGTATTCATTGAGTCGAAGAAAATTGAAACAGGATGTCTCATGAGTGGTACTGAGATTCACTGGATAATGCCCTCTTGAGTACAATGCTTTATTATCATAGGATTGCACGTTTCTTTCACCGTTGTAGACATTTTATATCCTCTCAATTATATTCTATCTTTTCCTTCATGATGTAATAAAGAAGTTATTGAATTCGATCTCTTGTAGGAAACATAAAATAATCCCATTTCATCTTTCCTCACAAAGTACTGCCACTCTTTTACTTGCTGATGTTTTGTTTGTATTTTCTTTCCATTACCATAATCCCATGTAGCTAATTATTCTTTACCGATCAAAACCTTATTGGATGGTTAATGTTACTGATAATTATCGTTATTTTCGTCGTCTTTGGTTATACAAACTACCAACTGGAGTAAGAAGAATAAAAATAGACAAGTATCTCTTTCTTTATTTTAAATATTTATTTATTTATTATATTAATTTATTTCGTGTCATGTCTGCGTCTTCCGACATTCCATGACAATTACCCTGTTAGTCTATTTTTCTCTCTTTTCAATTTTTCATCTTGTTCAGTCCTCTTCGCTGTCCCACATTCGTCATTTGCGTGTTCTTTTGTCATTTCTTCGAGACTTGTCTGCTTTACCAACCATATGATCCCATCCCTATCTACAGGGTGGAGGGTGGTATTCAACGTCTAGCATTTTGCGCATCTTTTATTTCTTTACTGCTTGTTATATACCTTTTAAATTTATAATATTTCATCTCTGTATCAATCATTGCCTTCCCTACTTCTTTCACTATACCTTCGGTCCTCATCTGACGTATGTATTCCGACCTTTCCGGTCCGTAAAGTGAACACTACCCAAAAACATGATCCTTTATCTCTTCTTCCATTCCACAACATATCCCGTCGTTTATCAGTCCGAAACGCCGCAAATAACTTTCGAAACCACAGTGCACAGTCAAAAATCCGCTTCTGGTGGTTCTTGTCGAAACCATCTACGATTCTTTTCTGCGAAATTACTTACCTTTATCCATCAGACATAAAGATGTAAAATCATTGCCTCCCTTTTTCAGATTTCTCCCAGCGCATTTGCCAGGCCATGAGCAGTGCCTCCGTTATTTGCTTTTTTTTCATCCATCGTGCGATGTCAATGTTATCCCATCCAGATCTACTTTTCCCTCTACGCATGACCGCTCTTAGAACCCATTTCTGTATAGACATATCTACTGGCAAGGCTCGCACCAGTACATTCAGCGCATCACTTGATATTATCCGATAAGTTCCACTTAATCTCATCAAATACATTATGTGCACCCTCTCTAGCATTTGCCGTTGTTTTACATTCCTGAGGGCTTTGCACCATGTTTCACAACCATAGGTCAGCATCGAAACCGTTACTCCCTTATACAACTGAAGCAACTGTTTTCTACCTATGTTAAATGTATTCATTCCTACTCTCATGAGGGAGTAGTAAGTTTTCTTTATTTTCTCTTCTACGTACTCTATATGTCATCCAAATTTTAAGTCTTGATCCTGTTTTACCCCTAAATATGTATCCTCACTTTTTATCTTAATTTTCATTCCCCTTAATTTTATTTCTGGTTCCCTCTTTTTCACGTTTCTTTTCCCGTACATCATGACCAGTGTCTTATCTGCAACAATTTCCAATTTATTCTGTCTACACCACTCTTCGCATTTCAATAATATTCTGCTCCCCTCTGCTTGCAATTGCCGTCGTCCTTTCCCTTCCACAAATACCACTACGTCGTCTGCATATGCTAAAATTTTGTGTCATTCGTCTCGTACTGTTTGTAAAAGTCCATTAATAGTCTAGTTCCAGAAAAGTGGTCCCATGTGATCCTTGTGGACAGACCTTGTCGGCCTCCCAGTAAATTCGTTCTTCTCCCATTTCTAGATATGAAATCCTTTCTTCCCACAAAAAAATCCTATCCCCAAAATAGCTCGCGTAGGTATTATAGAGGTAAGCATTTATCTCATTTCTCCGCAGTTGGTCCAACACTCCTCCCCATTGTACATTATTAAATGTACCTTTCATATCTATGAAGATTTCCATCCCCAGCTTGGTCTATCGTTCTACAATCCATGTAGTCAGTGTCCGCAGCGCATCTTGTGTTGATCATCCTCGTCATATTGGTATTTGTCAAGAAGTCCTTATGTCTCCATCCAGTCTGTGACCAGTCCCAGTAAATTTTCTCAAATAACTTCCCGAAGCATGGTAATAAGCTTATTGGGCGATAAGTATTTGCGTCATCTGTCCTCCGTCCTTTCCCTTTATGGAAGACCCTTATCTTCGCCGTCTTCCATTGCTTGGGGAAGACTGCCGTGCGGTAGAAATCGTTAAATAACTTTATCAATTTTGATTCAATAATTCTATAACTTTCTCGTATTATCTCATTCGTCACCCCACCGAATCCTGAACTTTTCCCTCTACTAAGATGTTTTACGAACCTGTTAACTTAGAACTCTGTGAACTCGTGCATGTCATATTCTTCCACCACCATTCTTCCCCATTTCTTCTTTTGTCCATCCCGTGGTAACATATTTTCCAATAACTTCAATCCTGAGTCTCTCCAGCCCCCTGTCTTACTTTCCACGNCATGGTCTATATCTTTCCCCGAGCTATCAGGAATGGCACTCATATATTCTTTCTTACACTCATCGTTACATACTCTTCCCACACTTCAAGCTTACACTCTTTTATTCTTTGCCTGTAAGGGTGCTGGGCTTTACGGTATGCGTCCTCCATTTCCGTTAGCTGTTCTTTCCTCTTGGCTCGCTGTAATTTTCTCTTTGCCCTAGCTCGTTTCTTCTTCAGCTCCTCCAGATATTTCTTCCACCAAATTTTCCCCGTCCTTTCCTTTGTCCTTCGCTTCGGTGCACACTCCACCGCTAGTCTTAATATTTAGCTATATCGTGTCCAAACTGTCTTCCAATTCCCCCTCGCTTTTTCCAACCAATATCAGCTAGTTTCCCCTGAAACCGCTCTATATTTATTTTCCTCAGATTCCTTGTTTCTATTGTTACCAGCTCTCCGTGCTGCGTCGCCATCTTGAAGAAAATACCCCTAAGGTCAGAAGTCACACCATAGTCTGTGTGCCATCCTTGTACGCTCCCCAAGGTTGCTGTCGTTGTCAATGCAAAGTCTATCATAGATTGTCCTCTGCTGCATTGGAACGGCATCTCCCCACTTCTATTAACTATTTCTAAGCCGTTCTGATAAATGATATCCTCAAGCATTTTCCCATTTCCGTTGGTCTTGATATCTCTCCACAAACTGGAGCTTCCATACCCATCGAGGCAGATAACAAGTTTCTCTGTTTTGTATGAATTTTCATATGAAATTGTTATTCATACGTATGACCCGCATTTTTTTTATTTCCATGAGGGCCCCAAATCGGTTGCGCGATTTCTGGATCAACCTGTGTGGTTTTCAGATTACAAGCAGAACTGTTGCTTTCCCCTTAAAATCTTCATGTTAATTGTTCATAATGTCTCAATTTTTTGTGAGATATAGTTTTTGACAAGACAGTCTTTACGAATATTTTTCTATTTTCTTTTCTTTGAAGGAAGTTACAAATCGTTCGCCCGTTGTGTAAATGTGGTTCTTGGATGACGTACTGCCACGTTCTAAAATGGATATACCGCCGAACCTTCTAGAAGATATGTCACTGCAAGTAGTGGGAACCGCTGATGTGGGAGGTGGTGGTAGAGGCGACGCTGGAATAACCACTCCAGAAACGAGAACAGAAAATAAAAATTTCGAAAAGAACATTTTTCCATTAGGAAATTTATGTACTGAGAACATTTCATTCATAGACCGAAATGCTTTTGAAGCTGGTTCTACTATAAAAATAAATGAAGAGGAATTTGACGATTCTAAGATGCTCGAGATTTCGAATTCTTTGGAAAAGGAACTTAATCGAAGCGAAATTACATTTCAAACTGATGATGATAAATCCATAGATATGTCCCCGAAAGACTCTGCGTTTAAAATCAACTTCAAGATTACCTCTGAGGCTTCTTATTCGAACAAACGGGGAATATTTAACTATAATCCTAAAGTCTTCCCTTTCGTTGAATCGGAGGAATCCGGTGATTCTGGATCCAAGAGTGATTTTTACATCGATTTTGATTCGTATTTTGCTCACAGCAACGTTCCCCACGTGTCCGAAAACTTTGACTCTCTTTTTCCGATGGCTGAGAAATCAGATGTCGTGGATGTTTCTGTGAAGACGGACATTGCGTCAATTGGTATTGAAAAGCTTTCTCCCGAGTTGCTTTTGCTCATCTTCTCGTTCTGTAGTACGCAAGACCTTCAGCAAAACGTGCATCAAGTCTGCATCCAATGGCACGAATTAGCCCGTCGACCTTGTCTACGGCGAGAACTACGACTGTGTGATTCGGATCTGACGTCTGCGGAAGTTTGCTGTCGTCTCGGAGAATACCCGAACCTTCGTTTGCTCGAGATTGAAGAACGCCACGATCTGGATGAAATTCTAACTTTTGTTGCGACAGTGAACCCAAGACTTTGTTCTTTGGTCATCAAGAGATGTTGGAATCCACTCAAATACGATGTTGTATCTGAAGAAGTCTTGAAGCGACTATTGAAGGCATGCCGTCGCCTCACATCTTTAACAATTAAAAAGTGTCCTTTCAGCGGATTTTTCGAAGTATTCGATTGCACGAAAGATCATTTGCGACAGATCCGCAAATTAAATCTGAATTACGTGGAAGGACTGAAGGGTGCTCGAGACGTTCAGTTTATTTGCGAATTTTGCCCTCATTTGGAAGATCTTCGTGCGCTGACTCGTCCCGCGTGTACTGCCCATCTCTTCTACGTGTGTCAAGACGCTGATCTCAAACTAATAGCGTCTCGTCTCTGCAATACTCTACGAGTTCTCAAGCTTGAGGGCGACGCCATTTCTGATACGGGCGTGGAAGCTTTGACTCAGTGTTCGCGCTTACGTAAACTGTGTCTTCGACGCGTGCGCAATATTACGGACGTCGGGTTGTTGGAACTGACTCACCTAGAGGAGTTGGTTTCTCTGGAGCTGGTGGATGTGGCATTACCGTCTGCGGACGGCTGGAAGCAGCTGTTTAAGCGCTGTGTGTGGCATCGGATGCATACCCTGCTCTTGTCGCGCTGTATCAACATCGACGATGAAGCTCTGCTCTGGGTTTCGCGTATCTGTAAGCAAGTTGTGCGTCTGTGCGTAGCTGGTTGCTACCTTGCCACCAGCAAGGGTTTAAAAGTCTTGTTCAAGGCATGCCCCAAGATCGAGGAACTCGTGTTGTGTCTGTCGCAGAGCAAAGGTTGTATTTTCTGGATCCCCGCTTTGGTTCCTAACATTAAAAAGATAGTCTATCACTCGTGCTATCGTTTGCGTCCCAATCAAAATGCTGAGGAGGAGTATTCGGTCATTCAGAAAGTGTTCAGAAAGAAATACCCATTTTTGAAGATTCGATTTGTTGAGAATTTGAACGATCTAATGCTCGTGAGCTAAGCGCCTTAACAATAGAGCTTCCAATATTTTGTGTGCATTCGCTCGAACCAATCCTAAATGCATCTTGAATTTGAAGTTGATTGTTTTCTCATTTATAGCTTGAAGTTTTATTGAATGATTTACTATTATTGAGACCTAAAGACTAAATCCACTAATTCCTGTTAAAATACAGTTACTCTAGACAAGCTCAGAGTTTCGGGTCAAGGACCTGTCGTTATATAATAGATATATATTTATTTTATTTTGTAAGCTTAATGTTTATTCTTTCTTTTTCTTTGTACTTCTAGGTTTTGTAATTATTTTCTAGATATTTGTAGGGTCTTTTTTCTAAAAGCGTGTTTGCTGTCGGTATAATATATATAAAGTTATATTTATCCTCGGTGTTCTTCGTTTCTTGAACAAGTACGTTTGTTTGTATCTTCAAAGTGTGGCCCAATGTGTGATGGTCAAATATTTAATTACTTATTGGTATTCTGTCACTGAACATTGTCACGCCATTTTGTGGTTTCTATATTATATCCCTGAAATATTTGTTAAGAACGTTAATTACAATACTGTTTGTATGATTGTAAATAAAGAATATTTTGGTATTTGCTATTTCATATGATTCATATTGGCTTCTCTGTAACTGTGTAATTGAAATGATTATTTTCATGTGGTACTTGTGCAACCTCGATAAAATGACATCTCCTTGTTTAGAGATGTTTTGACATTCGTTTTCCTAATTTTTCGATTATTGTCTCGTATTTGTTATTAAGTATATGATGAAAAAGTATTTTAAAGTGTTCTGCAACCATGTTAGATTTTCTTTGAACGACCGATAGAGAAAATAAAATGAGCAGGAACTTTTACTATTGTTTTTTTATTCTTGGATTGATACAGGCACCTAGGGCCCTGTCATAACCTAATTTTTTCTTCTTCTATGAATTGGAAATGTTTAGGGAGGATGTACAATCACACGACTCTGCAGAGTGAGTAGTGTGATTGGAGGTATGGATGAATATAATGGAAGGAGTACGAATGGGACGTTGTAGGTGGTGTAATAGAATTTAATATATGTATAAGCCCTAAGGAAGAAAATAAAATTTTCGAAACGTCGGCAAATACAGATTAATTTTATTTTAGACTTGAACTCGTCAGTTTATCTTCTGCTGTAATATTGAGGTCAATAACTACTCATCGTTATTAATAATTTTGTTAGAGAAACTGCTTTTGCAATTTTTGTGTTCAAAGAAATACTCACCCTCAAAGCTGTTTTACTTTGGAGAGATATTGTTTCATTGGCGAAGATCCATAAATCTTGGAGAAATCATTTCATATACCATGACTTCAGTAAAACTCGGAACCACAGTCCTAACAAGCGCAAACTTGATCGGGGAAAGCTCGGAATTTTTTTTAGTACTTTCTGCATTTGTAGTGGTATCCACCAACTACTTAAGTGTTACACATTGTTGCCGCCATACCTACTGAAAATTATTGCTATGCACCTATCTCGCTGTCACGCCATTCACTATGCATTTATGTTGTTTCCTGCAATTTCAAAAACAAAAAACAAGTATTTGAATTTGTAGCCATTTATTGTGACTTCTCACAGCGGTGAGTGACATTTACGCATTTGCTTCACTTATTTGTAATTGCGGTTATTATTAACTCGTGACTTTCCCCCTGATACTGACCTCTCAAAACATCGGGTGATAAGCAAAACGCAGAGCGACTCCCGAGAGGGCGGTTTCCCTATGAGTTTTTTTTTTTCATTGAATTTGGCATGATGTTTTTTACTTCCGTGGAAAGTCATATTGAATTTAAGTAAGATACTGGCTTTGTGGAGTAACAATTATTGAAACTTGATGACAACATGGATAAAATTTAGTGAACATCGTACACCGTTTGGGCCCCCTCGTATAGAATATATTTTTTCCCTTGGGACTTTAGGGCTCCTCAACGTGAAAAAAAATAATACCAGGAACCTCAACTTAAGTATGCTAGAACATCTGGAAGGAAACGGCGTGGCAACAGAATGGTTAGGGAGAGTTTTATTCCTCGAGTTTTCCAAACCGCCTTTTGCACACGAGGTGCGGAGAAGACAAGACTATTTGCTGCTTTCAAAAATAAACNTTGCACACGAGGTGCGGAGAAGACAAGACTATTTGCTGCTTTCAAAAATAAACCCTCCATGATGAGTGGCTGCTGGACGTCGTTCGGTTTATATCCGCCCGCTTCTTTTGCGAACTGTGTTGATGGACGAACTGCAGGGTTCTGCGAACTCTTGCGTCACACCGACAGCCACACCCACTAACAGCTTCCACTTCTAGAGAAAATAATATTTTTTATTAAAGTGAATTTTATGCTTGTGTGAAAATTTTCAAATAGAACGTTGGGAAAATATATTGTTATTGTTATGATGTTTCTGGACCCGTACCATTGTTTTTGTCAGATAAACGACAAATGAAAAAAAGAAGATAAACGAGGAAGGTATTTAAATAAATTGAGGTATTATATTGTTATGTAATAACTTTTCCCCCTTTTTCTGCTCTTGTGCATATTATGATGTTTAACATGCTGTCTAAAAAGAGAGATAATCCTCCTCCTTTATAATTATTGATATTGCTTGCTTAACTGAGAAAGTGAAAATGTTACTTGGATCAAAAATTAAATTGAAATTTTTAATCTGACGTTTTTGGAAAAATAAAATTGTGATTGCTAAATAATTTTCAAAAAGTGGTATCTGCTTGTCTGTGAAAGTTAATTTGATAGCACTGTCTATTCGTTCCTTAGTTATGTCCTTATGAAAAACGACTTGTAATATTCCTTTCGGGCAGTAGGAGTGTTATTCCTTGTGTGACTTGTTAATCCAACTACTTAAAAAAACTTTTTCAGTTTCTTTTCTCCTGTCTAAAAGGAAACACACTCTGTGACGTAATCCTTTGGATGTATATCTTAACTCCTATTTTCTAAAATTAAATCTATCGAATACCTATGATAACCCATCTTCTGTGTTCCCATGAATTATATGCTTCATTACCTACGTTTCGTCGCTCATTTGTCAATAGTGTTAGTTTATATGAGTTAAGTGTTCATGTTATTCGCGTACCGCGGTTATTCATTCGAAGATTAATATACAAAATTGGGAATCGTTTTATACCAGTGGAATAGTTCGGAGTATTTACTTTTAGGTGTCACAGCCATTATGCATCTTACTGAGCACTACATAATACATAATGTAGTTAATACATATACTTCTACTGTTAGAGAATGCAGGGAAGATGTATGTTCGAATTATATATTATTTCCATGTTCTTGAATGTGTTGGTGGGTGAAAATGATTTTAGCTCTTTGATGATTGTTTAAAATTGGGAGAACACAATAAAAAATAATTTTGTAGATGAAAAGGAGAAACAACTATGTAATAATCCGGCGTACGATTCGCGATACCTCTGTCGATACAAATATTTCTCTCTAAACTTTAACACTAGCTTCAACATTTATTTTCCGAATTTAAATATGTTGAAAATTTTCCAAGGGACTTTAATTGTAATATATTGAAAATTTCGTGTACAATATTTAACGAGGCATTCAAATAAAAAAATGGGGGCGATGAACTTTCTAGATGTATTTCACATTTCACACAAGACAGGATTTTTATCAATTTTCAGCTCTTAATATGCAACAGCACAATTATTATAGTTATCCAAATGTCACTTTCTGCGCCGCGAGGGAGGCTCTAGGGCCTACTTTGAGAAAAACAATTTTTCAAAGATATTTCATGTTTTTTTCAGAATTACATGTATATTTTGTTTTTAATTTTCGATATTATAAGTATAACTCTGCAACGAATCATAGGAACCATATTATTTCCTTAAAATTAAACGAGAAATCGAGAACGAATTGTCTCAAGTAAATATTTTAAATATTTCTTTTATTTGTTACATAACTAGACATTTGTATGTGTTGCAACATGTAAATTGCACGAAGAAACACATTATTATTCGAAAGATCTTACGCATTCAGATCATAATTTTATAACCGAATATCGAATATAAAATATAATATATAGTGCTAGCTGATGATACGACATTGCCCCGGATTTTTCCTTGACCAATCTTCGTTTACCGAGGAGAGAAAAAAATCTTATCTCTAATATAAGATTAAAATAATTTTCCTGGCTGTTTTTTTACCCTAATATAACATCCTTGTTTTACGAATTCATAATAATACATATTTAATACAAAACTTGATTGTAGGTACCATTGTGAGACTAGCAGTAAGAATAAACAAATCCTTGGGTGAAACCACCCTTTAATAACGTAAAGTTGACAGTGAGAGAAACAAGTCAACCCAAATGTCACAAATTTGCGTAGCACACCACTTCCTCCTTAAGGCCCGTTTACATGGGGCAAGCTGCCTGACAGACATGTAAACGGAACCTGCCTCAAAATGAGGCAAGCAACCTGTAATTTCACCAGGCAGATTACATTTTACCAGGCCTCTGAGGGTAGATGTGAGGCAGGTAACCTGCCTCACCCCATCTCTTCAAGCTGCATGTGAGGTTAGGTGCATAATTGTTTGTGTGAGTCTCGTTACTAATTTGTAATATTAATTTTTTTAATCTCCGTTTTCCATGTTTCTAATGTTCAGCCAGTGAACTGCAGTGCTCATGTTCAGAATGTGAATTCTGTGTTAATGGTTTATCATAGTATAGTAACATTTTGGGTAGAATTTTAATGCAATTTTTAATGTGTCTAAAATATCCGAAAAATTCATTTAATTATTTATTAATCATGACGGTCATGAGTATTGCAGCTATTCCCTAGTCTATGATTTCTTCTTTTCTCACTCATCCAGAAGCAGTTTATATGATTCCTGTGATGGTTCACAAAATAAATGTCTTATCATACCCTCATTTCACTCGCACTTATGACCGACGAGCACACTCGTCGTAATTTACAGGCAAGCTGCCAAGCAGGTTACTTGCCCTGTGCAAACAGTATTATATTATAGAGGAACCGTGTTGTAGCAGGTAACCTGCCTCGGAACATGCCGGGCAGGTTACCAGTAAGCAACTTGCCTCGTGTGAACGGGCCTTTAGGAGAGAGGGGTATTGAACCCCATATGTGCTGAACTTGTATTTGTTCGACACAATGTCACTTTATCTGAAAAGTCCCTAATTATTTGGATTAAACCCGTTTTTTTCGTTTAAATATTTTTACATAATCCTCCCTCCCTACTCCATCCTTGGGTGTTCTAGGGTTGTTTACTATCCCCAAACACAATGGTGGCCCAACTCTTACGTAAAATCGGAACACTTCCGATGTTAACTACTCATCTTAGCATCTCAGGTACAGGCGGCAAGTTATGTGAAGAAACTAGAAGGTGCCCAGTAGCTAGGTTCCATTGTTCGTATGCGCGTACCAATCATCACAATCAGTACTGTAACAGCACGGAGAGGGGGAAGGGATTTCCCTCTCCAACGTCAACAATCTGCGCGATTAAACTCGACCCTCTCCTCGCCTGCTGTAGTACGCATCTACTCGCCGGGAGTCGTGCTGGTCGAATTTTCACTTCAGAGGCAAGACACAAGAGCGGCTTGCGGCTGCACCATTTCATTAAAACGCTTGTAAAATACTAAACTAATCGTCCAAATTTGGCGATTTAAATACTTTTGTATCTTTGTTCAATGCACAAAACAAATAACTCATTAAATTTGATGATTATTAATTTTTTCTTCCTCTTAAATTACTGCGACATGATGCGAAACTGTATTTTTCCCCACCTGCAAGGGCTCTAATGACCTTGACGAGCCCTAAAGCCCCCCCACCCCCACCCCATACACAACACTCAAACATTTTAAAATACAAAGTTATTGCCTTTTTTGTCTCGTTTATTTTGTTGAAAGCAGAGTAAATGCAGCTTTTGTGTTGGTTTATGTAATTCTACCAAAATTAAACCAATTTCTCAAAACATACAGTTGGTGTCCGTAACTCGTGGAAGCCGAAAATTTCCTGTGTCTCAAATCCGATATTCCCGTCAAAATGTCCTGAGAATTTGCATTGAATGGTGAAGATGCCTAGATGTCGAACGAATCAAAGCACAACCACGTGATCCGGCTGTCGCTGCTCGTCGGCTCGCTTGTATTGTACAATAGGATGGTAATTTCAAATCATAATAGGTCTCAAAAGTTGCGTATTTGCCCGCAGAATAACGGAAAGATAATTTAAAAAATCATACATAAGATCTTCATGTCGCGCAAAACGACTGAAGTTTGAAAAGAAACAAAAACATTAAATATTACACATTTTAAAAACTCTTTCTGTTACTTTTTATGTAGTTTTAAATGTGCCAAAGTACTTTGTTAAGGTTTCATAATAAAATAAAACTAATATAATGTAAAAACGACGTTAATTTGTCATATTTTGTAGGAAAATAGGGTATTTTATACAGACAAATTTCTTTCGTTTTGGACATTTATTAATATTTTTCTTTGGCAACAAAAAATGCAATAAAAGAACATACTATTACAGAATGATATATTTATGTAGTTTTTTAATCTGAGACGTTAGTTTGAAATGTGATTTCTGATCAAACACAGGCATTTTCTACTGAGATAGTAAAATAGACCTAATAAATCTATCTCTGCTTTCATGTCCAGATACTTTCTCAAATGATTCTGTTACGAGTTTCACACATCTCTCCATTGCTTGGGTTTTTTATGGAAATTTCAACTCAAATTCTCGTAAGACCTTTGTCGAAAGAAGTGATACAATATTCTCTGTGGGTACTTTTTCCATCATAGGTGGGAAAGTTAGTTTACAAGTCGACGAGTCAATCAACTCCGTGTATTCTGAAGCTTCAAAATTAATTGTAGGTGGAATAAATATTCTCACAGTCTTGCCCTTTAAAGGTTCATTTCTAGAGCTAATAACATGTTCTCAGGATGTGCAAAAAAAGCATTCCTTTCAATCAACTATCTTGAACATATCTTCTGGTAAAAATCTTGAGATCTGCACAAGTTTGAAAATATGTTTAGGACCTAATTTCACAGAATAATTCTTCTCGATATTGAACCAGACTGAGCAAATACTTTCAGTTTATCAGAGGGACTGGTTATTGAGACATGTAGTAGAAGGATTATGTTGGCACATGTCAACCACCGTGAATAGCTTATGGGGCCTGGGTCTTTCATCGCAAGGTCAGACGAACATCCTCCTTTCTGGATTGCTTGTACAATATCTAATAAGTATTGCTGGTCTTTACGTAGGTCGATTTTGGTTGTGGTAATTTCTTCAGAAGTGATCTTTTAAAAGTTGACTACTGTGTTTCTCGCAATATGATAATTGCTTTCCAATTAAACCAGAAAATGATGAAGGGCGTGTAGTAACACCATCCAGATGTTCAAACAAATGTCTGAAAGGAAGCTCGTTGCAGTGAAGCAGACAAATAAACCATTGAACCGGACGTTGAATTTTTATTTCTGGGTTTCGAATCACTCCATTTTTCCATCCTGTGTTGGTGGCTGTTCCATCACATCATTTAGCTACTATTTCATTCACATTAAACTGTTCTTTTTCTAAGCGCTCTAAAATGCATTTTGCTATTTCAGCTCCAGTTCCCTTCACTGGTGTTACGTGACCAATGTAATCTCCACCAGGCTCATGAACAATACTAATATCTTGTTCTTTTACCAATCGGCGATACATTTTTGATCTAACTTTCTCTTGCACAATTGTATTATCTTTTCGTCCATCAAAGTAAATTGCTTTAACATGAACTTTTTTAACTTCCTTAGAAAGTCTACAAAGGAAAGTTTGCACTTTTCTCATCTTACTTACTTTTGTTAACCACTAGTGCCATGTCACTCATATTAATCAATCCTAGATCTTCACTGACACTTGAGACAATAGCTGCTGTGGCTCGATCAGATATGCCGAATTGATCACTAACTAAAGCTGTTGCAGGCAAATTTATTCTCATTTGTGACAATGCAGATGGAAAAGGCACAAATGTGGAAGTAGATGTAGAAATTAGTACATCGTATTTATTTTTTTAATGTTTGCTCTTCAAGTAAGGTTTTTATAGATCTGTTTTTCGTGTCGCTGTTTATGCTTACACTGTCAGAAAGATCATGTTCTCTAGAAAATTGTGTTAGTTTTCTGTTTCCATTCTGTCTAAAATAGTAATAAAACTCATTCTCGTAGTTCCCTGATCTAACATAAACTTCCTCTCTAATACTGGAATTTTATTTCCCTTTTCACAAGTACAATCAGTAGCAACGGGACAGTCACAAGTATTTTGTTTTTTCCCACAGCAACACAACAGAAGTTTAGATTTACTAGCGGCGGCATCAAAAAGTTTGGATTTTCCATCCGACACAAAGAGTAAAATCTTTTTCTTGAAAGCATCCTTGTATTTGTAAGGGTTTAAGACTTTCTTAAGTTGTAGTAGGCATCATGATATTTTTTCAATAATTGCACAATACGTTTGTGAGACACAGTTGAGATGAAGGCTTTAGAATAAACATATTCTATATGTGAAGCAATTCGATTAACAGTTTCAGAAAACTGTGGGCTTTTCTTAGAAGCTATTGAGAACTTATAATTTTCTTCTAAACAACCCAACAGTACGTCTGAATACGTAGATAAAACATTATTAGTCCTTTGTTTTGACAAACCAAATAAAGGGCAACAATGTGATTAGTAACAACTAAACTTTTTTTGGGTTGTCATCTTAATAAAATAGTTTAACTTACATTATAACCAGAAAGACTAGAACAAAAGAAACAAACTGAATGTTTAACTGAAATGGAACACAACTTCGCACAATCACTGAGGCTGAGACACTGCCGCTGCCAGCGCAGGAGGCACTTGCAGGCGCATGTCGCGACTCGTCGATGAGTCATTATGCTACCCCAAAGGCTCGCTGATACGGCGGAAGGAATCATGTAGTGTCCGTTTATTAATCTTCATGATAGATGATACAAAAGTACGCGTTTTGTATCTTTTACCGTTGTTTCATGTATTACTCTTTAATACACTTTTTAAAAAAATTAAAAAATTATTGAAGTTTATACCAAGTTTCGTAATAGATAAAATAAAGACAAATTGTTTATTCCTTCTTTAAATGTCAGAACTGTTTAAGTTAAGTGCCAATAAGGTAAAAGAGCTCCTAAATTAAATATTTAAAAATTATTTTAAAAATCCAGTATTTATTGTATTTTATGAACATATATGCCCAACCTGACCTGAAGATCTTATGTACGATTTTTAAAATTATTTTCCGCTATTCTGCGTGCAAATACGCAACTTTTGAGACCTATTACGGTTCGAAATTCCAAAATTCAATTTTTTCGACCCACCCTATTGTAGAAGACATTAATTGCTCTTCGCCGAAATTGCGAGAGGAATCTGTTTTTAGTATTTTTTTTACAGTGTCTTCCCGTGTACCATTGTCGCTAATACTTGGACAGTACATTCTCTACGTACTGTATTCAATAGTCCCTACGTTTGAGTATAAAAGCATAAAAAATAAGCATTTGATATATTACTCATTCTATTGGTAATATTTCTTGTGTTTTCACAACAACCATGTCACGGTTCCCTGTTGAAGTTTTTCTTGGATTTGATATGCACTGTTAACCAGGGAATTTTCGGAAATATTTTCTGCATGCAAGTTTGAGTTTGACCCAGATGATCTTCGTGATGTCCGTACATAATACCGTAAGCAGCATACACAACCCGCCTTGTTTCGAAGGTATTTTTAGTAATACAATTTCGCCTAAACAATAAGCAGGCTTGAGAAAGTATTGCGTATTTTCCTCAATCATGTCAGAACTAGTTCATATTATTTCGGGCCGAAGAAACGTGCGAGTACAAAGGATATAAAGGTTGGCATCTGGTTTATTTAAATGTCATTGAAAATTTCAAAAACTTTTTGTAGAATTTAAGTTATTCTATGATAAGTAATTGTGGCTACGAATCACGTTGAAAATGTATTACCTTTATGCAACAGTATGCTTACTGCTATTTTGCTTGCTGTGTTTTACTGCTGTCTCGAGATGTAATTTACTGCTTGGATTTGTGAAACTTGCTTGTGACGCAGATCTCGTTTAATACTGCGCAAAAGAGTAGTGAAATACAAATAGAAATATTTTTTTTCTCTATCAAGTTCTGCCTCCTTTCTTTACGTATTGTGTGTGAGGTTACTTCTAGTTGTAATTGTTGGTTACTTGTGCTCAATGTCGCCATATTGAGCTAGACATAGATATGTCCTCTTAACTGTTAATGAAATATTGTTTTACGCCCATATTCGTATTCAAATAGAATATCGTTACTTAGCGGATCGGCCAAATTCATATTCTATTGCATTCCTTCAACTCTTTTGATAGTGAGCTAACTGGAGGATCTGAGGAGTAATTGTGTCTAAGCTGTCAATGGCGTTTTCCATTTGCTGCTTTGTGTGTGCACCGATGCACCCCGAGTGCAAAAATGTTATTCCATTTGGGAGAGAAGTTGCACCAGTGCGCGGATATCGTTGTTCCATTTGCTGACTGAGTCACACTCTTCACTCACAGAGAGCAAACAGATTTCCTCAGTGGAGGGACTGCATTGGGCATTATTGAGGTTAGGTTAGCCTATGGTTAACCCATCCATGATGGATGCTAAGAATTTGTTGTAAATATTGTCTTCGTCTTAAAGCTCCTCAGGTGAACAGCAAGAGTTAGTTCTTTCCAAAAGAGAAGGAATTATTAAGATGTTGGATTTAGTTTCCTTGGTCGGTTTATATAATGATGAACAGGTAACATTTTCGTTATATACACATGAATACGAAAAGGCTATTTGATATATTTGTAATTGTTTAGATTCAGTTATTTTTGTTTCGTAAACTTTTGCAGTTGACAATGGCCATACCCGATTCGTGCATCCCGCCTGTAGGAAAGGAGTTCCGTTTCCTTGCTACACAGTGGAGTGGGAAACTCTTGCAGAGTACGTGTGCCGGAGCTAGTGGACACTCGGAGCAGTAAATGGAAAACTGTTCACATTTTCGAAAATTGTGTGTAGATATTGTCTTTCAACTTCGTATATAGATTGTTATATTAAATGTATGGTGTGTAATAGGTACCTCATTTAGTTCTGTCATTAGGAGTTGCTACCCGGAATGTCTTGTAGAAGTAGTAATTTTTTTGCTCCTGTTTGGTTTTGAGGGCGCTGATTACGAATTTCTACTTTGCCCCCCCCCCCAAAAAAAGGTGGGGAAATATGTAAAAATCACAAAAAAAAAATCGAAAAAATCGCGCCCTCTTTTGCTTTTTGATTAATTATATGAAAACTGTGTACTATACGAAGAAAATTTTTATTTGTAAAAATAAACTAGACAAAATTTGCTACAACTGCTTTTTCTTAGATGAACTTTCACTCGGTTTTTTCTCAGACGAAGTACAGACCCGGTAGAGGGCGTTGAATTTATACTCTATCATTTTGGAAATTTTTATAGAAAACTTGCGGGAAAAACTTAATCTTCGCTTTTTTCTGTATTTTAAGACGCTGATTTCGATTTTTGACTTTTCTATATCGAAAAATTTCATAAGGTATGAAGAAACATCGAAGAACGTCAAAAAATCCTTTTTCTTTTAGTTTTTTTGCTTATTGCAGGAAACTCGCATGTTTCACAGGAAAATACTTATGATAGCAAGATACTAGACACAATTTCCCCAAGCCTTTGTGTGTGTTGTTGTTGTTTCTTATTTTTTTTTTTTTTACCNTGGAAATAAATTCGATGCGCAGTAAAGGTAAATTATTTGCCTAACAGGAAAAAAGCATAGGAAGTAATTTGTCGGAATTTATCACTGCTTCCGCACAAAATGAAACTTTTTTTTATCGAAAACTGCATTTTTATCATTTTAGAAGTAACGAAAACAAATTCAACACATTCTAAATAGTATTCACCTGAGAAAATTCACGCGAAGGAATAGATTTCACGAAATTTTGTCTTGTTCCTTGCTGCAATAAGTATTTTTATTTGAAACATGTTTCCTGCAATAAACAAAACAAAACCTTGAAAGAAAACATTTTTGACGTTCTTTGATGTTTCTCTTACATTGTGATATTTTTTGAAGTGGGAAAGTCAAAAGTCGTTATCAGTATCATAAGATATATAAAGGGGCAAAATTTCAGATTTTTCCACAACTTTCAGATAAAAATTTCCATACTGCTGCAGGATAAATTCTACGCCCTTTTCCGGGCCTACACTTCATTAGAGAAAAACGTGCAAGATGTAGTAAATGTTGACTAGTTTATTTTTCACTAAATATTTTCTTCGTTATGTGCCCAATTTTCATACATCCCACGTATACATTTTCAGTCGTAACGACGTCGTTNGCCAATGCGTACGCATGTAACTTCGAGGCAATGTCGGATAACGGTGTCTTCACAAAGTCGTAAAAAAATGCTTATTCGACGCAGGGTAACGACGCCATGACAACGTCGTCAACCCGAATGCATGTAAGGTCCATTCGATCACGCAAGAAAACGTTTTATCGGCGTTGTCAACTCACCTATACACAACTTTCTTGACTATGATTGTCATTTTTATTACAGTTTATGAGGATATTATCCATCGTTTTACCTTGTTAAATCATATTATATGAGGCGTGTAACACATTTCTATAAGAATGTTGATGTACAACCTTCGACTTCAGGACTGCGGCGTGGTTTGATCCATTGTTCCTTGCATCTATAAGCGAAGACGCTACCACTGAGCTACTGCAACATTGTTGTATAAAAATGAACCTTAACTCCTTTTCCCTTGTCTACTAGGGGTCGGAGTTGAAGGATGGTATGATGCCTCATTTGCATGGCAGTGAAATTACAGGGGTGCCGGATGCCCTTCCTGACACACCTTCCCAAGGCGTATGATGAATGGATGACATGAGGGTGAATGATAATGAGTGAATGTTGTGGTGGGATGATAGTCAGGGGAAACGGGAGAACCCCGAGAAAACCTGCCGCGAACACCGGTCCGTCCACCACCTCGGATTCTACTTGAATCACCTCGATGATGACGAGCCCTAAAGCCCCAACCAAAAAAAAAATCTACTTGAATCGGAACGGTTTGAAGGTGGTAGACGAGCGCGTTAGGCACTACGCCACGGGTCGCCCTTGCAACATTGTTGTATAAGCTAAGTTATTATACTCTTGTATTGCTCTGTCGTTTTACTATTGGTACCATGAATAGTAAACATGATAAAAAAGTGAAAGATGGATGTTCTCGGCGAAAAATGCTCCCAAATAGAGTTCCAGTTTCCACTACCAGATGGCAGTGAAAGACGCAACGTCGAAATTGCGAATGTGTTTCTGCCCAAAGGGTTGCAACCAAAGAGAAATGGGTCACAATTAACGGGAGCGGAGACACATAAGCTAGTATTATTATTATAATTATAACTGAGTCGTCTCAGCGTCGTATAACGGAGTCATCTCGACTTCAGGTTTGGAGCGATACGACGACGAGACGGCGTTGTTTATTCGAAGTCGATCTTCGACTCGATCTCGACGTCGAAATACGTCGAAAGCAGGCTCAGTGTCGTTGATTTCTGCGTAGCAGATCAAGTACCAAAAAAGGGAACGATTTTTTAAAAACTTTTTGAGATTTTTTTTCTTCATATTTCCCTTAACTTTCCGAAGGGACAAAGTTTCAACAAATTCGCAATTAGCTCTTTCAAAACCAGACAGGAATAAAAAATCACTACTTTTCCAAAACTTTCCGAGTAGACAGTTTTTTAAAACAATGACTGGACTAGTTTAGGAATTCGACGCTAGGGCTACTTGTTAACTCAGCACTAATTCCTGGATGAAGTTAGAATTTCAAAATGGTGATTTTAGTTTGAAACATTTTTATTTGTAATAAGAAAAACCTTTTAATGTATAATTAATTACATTTAATTCACGAAGCATAAAATGAATGGAGAGAATAGTTATATGACGATATGTTCAATTCCTTGCAATTTTTGTCTACTGGAGAATCGAATGTTTATCTTTTAATTCTTGCGAAGATTGGTTCATGTCTTTGATTTATATATTGTATTGTAAATTATAGCGTACGGAACCTCCTGTGCCATAATTATAGTGTTAATTGAACTTCATAACTAACAGAATAATTCAACTTTGCCTATACTACTCTCTTTTTCTCTGCCCCATCTCGTTGTAATTTTTTCTCTGCGATGGTTGCTTTTTAATCATCACATCGAGGCTCGGCACCTACTCGATATGTTGTCGGATTTAGGGGTGAATTATCAAATAAGTGCTTTCTCCGTGTGTTTAGATACAAGACTATTCTCTCTCTCGTGGAGAGCGATGCCATGTTCGCCTCACAAATATTGTAATTGTTGTCTCTAAACCGTGATCCTGTTCTTCCGCATATCTCAGTGATGCGACAAGGACTGGAATACGCCATCACTTGGCGTGGACCATTTCTTGTTCTTCCACTTGGTAGACTTCGTTCATGAAATGGTTTGGCGGCAAATTCGTACTTTTTGATGATTAGATGATCGAACACTTTCGTATGCTTTATACTGTTCTAACATATACAATACACTGGAGCTTTTTAATGCACGTGGATGCAGTTATGTCTGATTTAGATGCCTCATTTCTTATGTTTGAAGAATGGAAATTACAAGGAACTATTAATTTTCAACATTAGATGTTACTTCTTTGTGTTTGAATTTCATGTACGCAATTGCCTGTGAACATCTGTTTCGAGGTGTAAAATAAGTTACAAGAATTTCTTTGTAGAAAAAAAAGTAACGAAGTCGAATAACCTTTATTGAATTGTACTGTGCAGTTCAACAACGACTACTAAGCGAAGAAGCAAGTACAATTAGTTACTGTGTAGGTGCGAGACCAACTCACGGTAATTGAACTTAGCTAATATATATAGTGTATTTTAAGATAGAATTAACAGATTTAACATAAAATAATTATTTACTAGTCTTCTGTATCTTTGGGTAATAAAAGACAGTGAAAGTTCGAAAATACTAAGTATAAAAATTATGAATAAATAGGACCCGTTTGAGGATGACTTTTGTGTCTCAAGGATATTTTTCGGTGGAACTTAATAATACTGATTTTTGGGTGTTTCAGTGAAAACGATTTTTGAAAAGCTGTGTTGGTTGTAAGTTGGCATTTCAGTTACATCACTTTTCCAAATATTATTCTACGACTTTGAACTTATACAAAACCGTATGTAACATGTCGTTAGAGTACATGTTTACTGTTTGACTTGTGTTCTTATTTCATATTCACCTAATAGAACGTGTTCTTATTTTATATTCATGTAATAGAACTTGAACTGAACTTTCGATTTTTCATGTTGAAGATATATATATATATATATATATATATATATATATATATGTTTGTTTATANTATATATATTCATGTTGGTTTATACAATTAAATATAATTATTTAATGTGACTCAGCCGTTTTGAAATCATCCCATTTTTACCGCGATTAAATCATTTCCTGATAAACCCAAGAGATGTATTTCTGAACACGTGTACCGGAGATCCTCGAGATCCACAAGGGATGAGGGTAGTAACCGATGCAACCCGAGCGCAGACGGACATGACCGATCAGAGAGCTACTGGTGTCTGCTGGTGGAGGGGAGCCGCAGATGGACGAGTGGCGGCGGCGTGCCAGGCGAAGCGAGCCTCTCCAGTAGCGGTTGAGTCGGCGCTGTGCGCGCTTCGCTCGGTTGGTTGGTTGGTGGTGGTGCTTAGTGCTTCGTGCTCGCACCCGCTCGTTCATCCGATCCCACTCTCGTCTCAGTTTTCTTTCTCCGACGACGTCCAGCCAGCCACCTCTGGTGGTTGACGTCGAGCCGACTGCTGAATCTCTCTCCGTGTGGCCTACGTTTGTGAGGAGTGAGTATAAGCTATCATCTTCATTGCGCATGCGCGCTTGTTTCCATGCTTCTCTTGAATGAACTTGTGGATTGAGATACGTAGAATGATGATCTCTTTAGTGCGCTCGTGTTGTACTGAAGATGGTCCTTGTGTACTGTTTCTGAGGATGATAACTACATATTGATCTTGTGAAATCACGAAGTTGAGTTGACATTTAAATCATGGAATATCGTCTTGTAAGAGGATGCGAGTTCTTCCTCGCCACAGACAAAATCCAATCTTAATGTATTAGTTATTGGTCCAGATGGTGAATGTGTTTGTCAATATTTCGCCCCCTCGTCTTAGATCTCGTTCATTTCATGCGGATTGGAAAAATATTTTATGGCTTGTTACGTACAATTTATTTTATATATTGAATACTATGAATTCTGACATTACATTGTTTTGAAGCGCAGTTATTAATTGTTTTCAAAAGCAATTATATTGCATTACACTGAAGAATGCGTAAGTTAATCGTATGTTTTTGAATATTTTCTTTCAAAAAATTGTTACCCTCTTTCGGGACGTGTGGTTCGATTTTTCACTCTGAACATTAACACTAATATAGAAAATAAATTATGTTATTATAGTGACATAATTCTTTACACTCATTAAAAATGGTCGAGAAAGTTTGAAACCCGTTTTAAGCGTTGAAGTGTAATGCATGCTCCCATGACGATTCGATTGATAGAAAAAGAAAACTGATTATCCAGAACCCTGAACACGATTACGTGTCACTAAGCAATCACGCCTCCCTCAGCTCTAGTGTGTGCAATTCTCCACATGTTAGCATATTCGCTTCATCTGTGCCACGGTCGTCGCGGGTAACAGACGCTACATTTGCGACACATGGCTCTGAATAGCGACTCAAACGTAGCAGGTGAAGAATTAGCGCTTCATATATTTTTGTGGGTCAGCCGATTCGACCCCTTGTTCTTTTCGTATGTCATCGAAAATAAATCTTAAAGAGAATCGTATTACAAGAGTAACTATCAATTATGATTAGTACGTAGGAAATGAAAAACCTGAGGTGGAAAGAATTCCAAATGGTAATTATTTTTAGATATGTTCTTTTCATCAAAAGCATCAGAAAAATCTGGAAAATATGTATTCTAAACTATATCCTTTCCCAGAAATCAGGCTATGTATCTAATATGTATGATAATAATAGTAATAATAAAAAAGAAAACATTCGTGATAAATTTATTGATCTGTATTATCTGAGGTCATGAATTGATTTCTATTTGATCATATTTGTTCATTCGAATTAATCTTATCGTGATTTATAGATTTCATTATTCTGATGATCGTACAGTCTTCAGGGATAGTGTAACTATGCTTCTGACAACGTGAAGTCCCCTTAAGGTTAGTTATTTTTGTAAGAGTAGTTTTAATTAAATTAATTATTTCAGAAGATTGTAAATACTAATTGTAATTACGATAATTTTAATATTTTTTAAAATTTAAATATTTTTTATTTATTTTAAATTACAACTACATCTCGTAAATGTAAATCCTACAGTTATTAAAATTCCATTTTCTATAACTTACTGAAGCAAAAACTTCATTTAATGGCCTTCAAGCGTCCAATAGTATAATCACCATCCAGACCTTACTATCATACATAAAATCTTAAAACGTGTCAGTTTATTCTTAAATTTTGTATAGATCGGAGCGTTTCTTGTCGTTCGCTTCAAATTTCAAATATTACTTAAATATTGTTGTATCGTCTGCAGGTATAGATATTGCAAGTGTTTGAGGGGTTGAAGAAATGTAGTAATTTCTCAAAGTTGATTTTTTTAAATGTGGTTGGTTAATCTCCAAAGGTAACTAGAAGAACATAAATTGATTACATCAGAATCTTCTGCATAAATCATAAGAAATCTTGTCGATCGGGGAAAACGTTTCCCAAAATGCAATAGATATGATGGCTGAAAAGAAATTCGTTTGAAGAAGAATTCATTCATTATTGAAAATTATTGTTATACTTTTCTTATAATATTATGAAATAATTCATTTTCTTAAGAATATTTTTGCAAAAATCTTCCTCAAAGGAGAATAGATCCCAAGATCTTAGCTTGGTGATAAAGCATGCTACTGATTACACCACTGCTACGTTGACAAAAGAGGTTTCTTGTCAAATATATAAATTGAGTTGAAAATTTTAAGAGCTTTTTTCGCGGAATTGTCTGGCTATTGCTTTTTTTTTTTAACTTTGTAATTCGATGACTCTTAGAAATACTTCTATCCTACAATGTTCCACCCCAAAGTCAGTTTTCCAAGTCGCGACTTCCCCTTGTGGAGGTGGAAGTGAACACTGTCGTATTTCAGATAAAAATAATATTTTGATCATAAAGATGAGACGATTTTTGTTATACTCTCTCTTCTTTAAATTTTTACCATACCCGTCATTGATTCGAAAGTATATGAATGATTTTTTTTTCAAAGCGCATTCAACGATTCGTTTTCCTCGCGATATATAATTCTTCGCGAGTCAGATTCGTTAACACTTTCACGAAATGTGAGAGCGCCAAGTCATGTGGTTGCTGGTGGTCTTATGTTCGAGACCTGCCGAGGAACATGATTGATTCTCCCGGCTTCACATCGCGTGTTCCGTAGTGGAAAACGTTATGTGGCTATTGGCAAGATATGTTATGAAAGTAGTGGGAATTTTATCGAGACCGTTGTTTTGTTTCATGATTGGATGAAGCATCGAGGAATCCCTTTTTTTCCCTTTGTTTGTCTCCGGTCCTGGAGATATCCTCTCTAGAAAATCGAATCAATTTGCTCACACTTTGTTAAAGGGTATGATCGGAATAAAATTTTCATGTATTTTCCTAGAGAAAATGTATGATGAAAAAAAAAATATATATATATGAGTAGAATCTTCAGAATTGATCCTTCTACTGCGCTTTAGTACTGATCTCTTGACTTAATCTACTGTCCTTGTTTTCAGACTCTTTAGTAGAGCGTTGAGATAACGATTAATAATAAATATGGTTATTGGATTCAACCATCCATCATCATAATTTTTGTTGGCTCCTCATTGATATGAACATTTTTCACAATTTGAAGTGGCGAAGTGCCATTCAGCCGTTTTTGTTAACATCGTTCATCGTTAATACATTAAATGCTAAGATTAGATTAAAACAGTTATGGAATCATATAATTTCTTTCATGCGTTGCGCTTTATCTCCTGTGCTGTATTAATGGTACATATTTTATTGATTTATTTCATTTTTATTTACAATGTGGCAAGGTTCGGGCTGTCAGGTCTATTCTTCTAGCTAACCTCATGCTCATGCTTTGGGTGACGGTATTGAGAAGGAGAAATGGTGGATTTGCCGGGAAATCTATGGTGACAATCGACATTAGTTTGGAGTAGTGAGTAAATACCTGTTCGGTTCGAAACCGCGCTCTTCCGCTAAGCAAAGCGAAGGAACCCAAGACGCCACCACTACGCCATTGCTTTTGTAAGTCGAGAAAAAGTATGTGGACCTTCATGGATTCAACGAAATAAATAAGACAAATTTTGAAACCCTTTGAATATGAATTTTACTGTGTGAACGGAATGACTATAGCATTCTCACTAAAGTATTCATTTCACATTATTTCAAACCGTCGGACGCCGTTCTTCTTTCCAATGTCGTTACGTTATTAATTGCTTTAAGTGGCATGGTGCCAGTCTATTGCTAGTTATTTTATAATAATATGTAGTTCTAGTGAATGCGATTGATATTGCGAAATAGATACATACTGCCTACATTTTCAATGCCTGCATTTCCAGAACTGGTTCTGGACTATAATTACATGTTTTCAACTTGTAAAATTAGCTGAAAAATTACCGATTTAGATACGAAAATTATCCGGATTCGAAATCAAAAATATTAGATTTACTGAGTGCGTTCTATCGTTCTCACGTCAATCACCTGCGTTGTTGGGCCTGATCACAGGAAGTTGTAGATGTGAAACGCACGGGGGAATCCTGGTATAGCTGTAAAAGAGAAGAAATAATAGGTAATTTCCCCGGGTGTAGCATCCAACCGGTTTCCGTGCCGCCCCGTCACCCAGTGACTGAGTGGTCGCTCGCTTCTGGCCGTCGCCCTCACGTGATGGTCGATCCATTGTGATAGCATTTCCCCTATCGCGATTCTGCCACAACAACCGGCATTGGTGCTTACGACCTTTTCTGTTGTACTTAAAAAACTACGTATTCCTTTCGGAATAACTGACGCGACATTTACATCGGGAATATCAATTTCAACTTATTTTTTGTAAAATTTCGTTTTTATCGAGACAAAATGACTGGAAATTGGATGTGCATTGTCGATGTCTTCAGAGATACGAACTTGATGATTGGTAATGCATTCAATGGCTTTTTATTTACCGTACCTACATATCACCAAATGTTAATTTAAAAAATACTGAATGTCTTATCGCGAGGTTTAGACCACGAGGCATGTTCTGCCACCTCGTGATAATTTGGATGAAGGAATCGGAAAGGAAGGATGTTGGGTTACCGTGCAATTGAAGACACTTATAGGGAGTAGGTGAGGAAAAACCCATTAAAAAATCTCATCTTGAACCTACACTTTTCCGCACAGCGGTTTGGTGTAAGCGAAGTCTCGATCACTGCACCATCGCTGACAGTAATTCATCCAAGTGTTATTGTTTATTGTATATAATAAAGGATCAACGTGGTCATCTATTACTCTATTTGCATCCGTGGTGATGTTCTAATTCGTAAGCGATGACGTGTTTGGAAAGAAGTTGAAAATAAAATTTCGATCATTTTGCACCAACTTGCAACAAAGCCAACTCCAGATGGTCAATCACTGATGCATTCCGCCCACTGCTCTGCGACGGTTTCACTCTCTCGCGACGCGTCGTCGTCCATGGACGCCCGACGGTTGGCCACGCGAACGCTCTCCCTCGGCGCAAAGGAATGTGGCGTAATGCTGCGATTCACCTATTCGTGTTTGGTCTTTCTGGGATTCTTTAAATAATAATGATAATTGCTGTTTTAAACCTTTCAAATTTGGCACTTTATCTCTTTTAATGATTTTTATTTACTTAAAAAAACTTCATATTTGCATCCGACGACATTTCATGACAATTCTGCGATTACTTCAATCCTGCGACTTTTATTTCTTCTGTATTCTCTTAAATTTTCTTTCCATCTTTATTGCTGTTGTCTTTCATTTATCCATCTTTTCAACTAAATGGTGTCTCTTGACTACCCTCTTGGTGTTGTATATTTCATAGACTTTTTACGTGCTGGCTAGTATTTAAAGAAGTTATTTCTACTTCTTTGACCTCGCATTCATGGAGTTAATTTAAACTAATGCTTTTAATTTGTTTTAATTTTCATCAAAAATTATAATATTTTAGCTGGTAAATTTCTTTGTCGTTTTTCAGTCATTATATTTGTACTATTCCGTTATGATGATCAATTTTTCTTGATTAAAGCGAATCTACTAATGCCAGTGAAACAACATGTAAAGGTTTCGTAAAATATTTTCTAGTTTAATATTTTGTATCTACGGTGTTAACTGTGACTTGGTGTAATTTCTGTTGTTGAATTTTTCTTTTCCCTCAACGTTGCCTCTGAGTATCTCCGCTGAGGAGATAAAGAAATGAGATAATTTCTGCGACGGTCGATGTTCAATAAGGCGACTCAAATTCGGAGAACTCGTCTTGCTTGATGGGGAACTATGTCGCTCTTTTAGCGTACTTTGTCGCATTGCGCAAACTGAAAGAAAGATTGACCTACTTCTTTTAAAGGTATTCCGAAGATCAATTTATTCAGTTAATGTATTATTCGTATCATTGTGAAATACCGTATTAATGCTATAATGTATAGAAATATTTCTTCTTGTTTTTTTATGTGATTCATGATACAGCTCATTGCCTTCAGAGAAGTGTCACGTGATTCCTTTTTGTAAGGACTTCAAAGGCAGCGACAGTGAAGAATATCTTACAAATTTTCATCGAAGACATCAAACAAAAATCGGCTTCCTATACTTGCCAGTCTAGGAAAGAGATTTTGCTACTTTCTTAAAACTATTCCGCGGAGTCGGTTTTGAGATTTTTGAAGAAAAAAAACCCCCTGCATTATTAACCATACTCTGGCTGTTTCTTCCTTCTCATGCATTCTATCTGTTTTTACCAACAACTTTATTATATTTCTTCTCATCAAAGCGTTCTTTCTTGTTTATTCTTAAATACTTTGCTTAGTCCAGTGACCAACAGAATTCGCCAAAAAGATTAAGCTTGAACGTGCAGACTTTAAACATCCTTTATCAGTTCACTGCAACAAAAGACATTGGTGATAGTTTCCGCTTTTGTGAAGCCTTAACAACTATTTTGTTCTTCTCACCTCTGGAGACTGACTGGCTTAACAGATATCGTGAAGAATTCATCATTTCATTTTACTTTATTTGCCCATACTTCGCACGAAACTATGTTCTGTCTAGAATCGTTACTAACTGCGAGAGGAAACTTTAAGTTTTCATTTTACTGTATTTGTTGTCATCGTCAACTACGTATTTCTTTCATTTCCTTACAACGCGATGTTTTTAATTGAAAACGAAACTTACAAGAAAGCCACTATTGTTTTAATAGTGATTTGCAATTCATAGTACACTTGCAACACACTTGTGCCAAAAAATCGGCTATTTTGTGTGCACAATTGATTTTATCATTAAATTTATCTACAGCGGACAATAAATCTCGTTCTGACGCTTGAAGCACTACAAACGTTGCTCATGTTGCACGGAACGTGTAAGGAAAGTTTTGAGATACAGTATTTCAGCTAAAAAATAATAGGTTGTATATTTGATTTTGATATGAGTATAGTAAAGTAAACACTGTTACTTATTGATACGCAGTTTACGATAATTAATCACTTCCGAAAATGAATCCTTAGCAGGATCAATTGTGAAGTGAGACCCAGTGCGACCTTCTGTTCTACGTGTATAGCAGAGTAAACATTAAGTTTTCATTGAAATGAAAATATTATTGATGGTGTTTGAAAAGTAGTCTTGATTGAGAAAGTAATGTTCACATTCCGTCCCGTCTGTATTTGGTAGTGGTGGCGACACCGTTTGTTTTAGTGGATTCTCAATCTCTATCTCAATGATCTATTCTTCGGACCCAACATATTATTTTAGAAGACTGAATGTTTCGGAAAAATTCTTTAATCAATTTCACTAATTTTTCTGTTTAATTTTTATTAACTATTTGCGAAATATTTCTTTGATGCGTTTCATCTGCAAATATTTTTCTGTTGAATCAAACTAAAATGGGGAATAATTTTACACAATTGATAACAAATATGATAGTTCATGGGTGCGCTCCATTTTGGAGCCAGTATAAGCATCGTAGCGAGGTAGCCACAATTTCGCTGGGCAGCAATGCGGCTGTGGGTCGCTGTTGTGCCAGCGCGCGCTGTAATCGACCGGCACTCGTCTACTTCGATGCAGCGCAGACAGACGCCTTTCCATATGACCCAGCTACATCATGAAACAAGGTTTCCGTCTGACTCGTGTCTTGGACGATGCTCCACTGGGAAATGTCCCAACGAGGTCCATTTGCCGCTTCCTAACATACACGAGACCACATTAACGCCACAACTTCTGTTCCGGAATAAAACTTCTAGACGTGACATTAATAGAAATTTCGGTGAGGAATAAATGGAAGATGTAGGATAAAAATTATCGAAGTTGCGTTGCCGTATCGTTCTCTGTTAATAACCAGAGCACTACCGTAATTTATTGAGTCTAAATATCCCCCCAGGGGACTTACATCTAGTAAGTACGTGTTTGGCGAACACGGGGCCGCGAGCTGAGTTTGGCATTGCTCCCACTTACTTGTGCCATGCTTCTTCCTTTCTCTTTCCTGACCTCCCTTGGTCACCTCTTGTTCTTTTCGATCCCGACGCTTTTAGGGCTAGGGTATCTTTCATTTTCCTCTTTCTTCTTCTTCTTAAAAAAAAATGTTTTAAGTAATGTCTTGAGATATGTTGGGATTTGAGTTTTGAGTTGTAATTCAGGAGGGTTTTTAGTGGATATGGTTGAGTCATTCGGCGAGTCCCACACGCGGGGAGAGTCATGTTGGCTCTCCCTA